>JAVXUO010002889.1:297500-460553 GCA_033065855.1 Escallonia rubra
GACGGATGCAAAGATGGATGGGGAGCAGTTTTATACTGCAAACCTAATAAATATAGTAATAAAAAAGAAGAAAGGATATGTAGATATTCTAGTGGCAAGTATAAAGAGAGTAATCAGTATTTGACTAGTTTAGATTACGAATTACTTGCAATAGTTTACGCCTTAGAACACTTTAAAGCACTTTTAATATCCAAATATGAGTTTTGCATTAGGACAGATTGTGAAGCCATAGTAAGATATAATAAGAATAAAGATTCTAGATATACCAATAGATGGTTAAAATTTATGACATCCTTAAGTAATTATAGAATAGATAAAATAGAGTGGCAGCATATTAAAGGAGTTGATAACTCCATTGCAGACCTATTATCTAGAAAAAATTTATCCTAACATTATACAATTTAAAGTAGAATCAGACAATCTTCTTATTCTTTTCACAGATGGCATCTTCTTCAACTTCTTCCATTCAGACCAGGCAAGCACAGGTAAATCAGCCTAACCCTATCTTTCCTACACAATTTATTAGCTACATAGATAATTTAGGAAGAAATAGAATAAATTATAACGGTAACAATCTAGAAGTCATGCACGCTGGATCCAGATTCCAGGTCAAGGATCACAAAATCGGACCCTTTCCAGTAGATCAGCGTACACTATTAGATAATTTATGGCAATCCTTTGTTAAAAAAGACAATGGATGGTTCGTTAATACCGTCAATGCTTTAGCTAATTATTTTCATAAAATTAGAGACACCAAAAAATTTAATTTTTATTGTGTTTTTAAAGGCAGCATGCCAGGGATTTTCAAAACTTATCCCGAGGCTATGGTAGGAGGAGTTGGAAATGAAAAGCTACCCTGGTACAAAGGTACCATAACTTTTCAAGAAGCCACCACCTTAATGCAAACCCATTACGGTCCTAATTATTATATTAGTCCAGACTGCCAAGATAGATCAAATACAGATAAAATAGAAGATTGCGAAAGATGTAATACCTTAATTAGACATCATAATATATTAAAAACAAGACAATACTATTTACTTTTAGAAAAATCACATTTTGATTTTCAAATAGCTCAACTTAAGGCCCAAATACAAGTTGTAGAATTAGAGGCTAATGACTGGAAACAGAGATACACCTCTCTTCTTTCTTCCAAAACCCAGTCATCTAAACCCACTACTTCCGGGGTCAAAGGAGTAGCTAATCCAGATTCACAGGCTTCTGGTAAAGATAAATCAAGTCCTGTTAAAGTTGGAGGTTTACTCAAAATCTCTGAAAACCCTTCGAGTTCAGGAAAAAGAACTCCTAGTCCAGTTCAACAGGTAGCTGGTAAAGACTTATCAAACCCTGTGAAAGTTGGAGGTTTACTCAAAATCTCTGAAAATCCATTGAGTTCTGGAGAAAGATCTCCTAGCCCATAGAAACAGGTATCTGGAAAAGGCAAATTAATCCCTAAAACCCCTGTCCGTTTGGGTAAAACGAAACAAATAAAAAGAAACAAAAAGAAAGCAAAGAGACAAGCATATTCGGTCCAGAAGCAGGTAGCAGAAGCATTTGCTGATATTATCAGCAAAACTTTTAGCAACATTCACACGATGGGGCCAGACAAGGCAGTAGAAGATTTCAAGAAATCTGTCACATCTGATAGCAGATTCTATGAAGACCCTTTATTTCAAGACGCTCAGAGACCAAGTCCAAGCCCTGTTATTTCCAGTGAATCTTCAGAAGAAGCACCAACTACTGAAGAAACAGAACCAAAGGCTGAAGACTAGTCCCCAGACTAGACAATTAGAGCATCTCTCTTTTCAGACTTATCACGTCGGCAGAAAAAGAAGAGATAAATATGACAAGACAATAAAGAAGACTTGACACGGCATCTTTCTGTCAAGGGGAAGAAGACAAGAGCAGCAGACTTATCAGACTTATCAGTACAGACAGAGCATCTTAGCTTTTTAGGCTTACTATTTACTTTTTAGGCTTTATGACTTTCGTTTAAAGTATTTTGTAATGTAGTCCCATAAACAGACAGAGCATCTTAGCTTTTTAGGCTTACTATTTACTTTTTTAGGCTTTATGACTTTCGTTTAAAGTAATTTGTAATGTAGTCCCATAAAGCTTTTTCGTCCAGTAGTACACCTGTAAAGTCTAGGAAATCATGTAAAGCCCTGTAACTAGATTTCTTCTGCCTATATAATGAGGCAGAATTCATTTGTACAAACACGAAGTTTTCAATTGCAATCAAGCATTCCTTCTCTCAAAAATCTCTCTGCCTTTCATATGCTATCTTACCTTTCCATATAAACATCACGAGTTCAAGTTCAAGTACTTAGCAATTTTTCAAGTAAGTCTCGTACTCCTTTAAACTTGTTTATTATTCTGGGGTGAAAACGCTCGAAGGTGAAAAGCATTCTATGAACTGAAACGGGTTATCTCAGAGTCTAATATGACTAAAAACAACTTAATATAGTCTTGATTAGAAATCATATGGCATTTACTTGGGAAAGAGAGACTCTTTTAAAATGTTTTGTTTTAAAAATGATTATGCTTACTCCAGGTTTTTGCCAGTTTTAAATCAATTATGCTTTTAAACGGACTTCCAGAGTCCTCTTAATGGGTATTAAACAAAAGTGGGAGCGAGTCGTTCAGGGTTATTGCCGAGTGATGGCGTTGAAAACCCACAGACTAACGCATGCCCTGAGTTCTTTGCCTAAAGAGAGAACTTTGGTAGTTCAACCCAGCATCCTGAGATTTAATCTAGTTAGAACCTACCCAGCATCCTGAAATTTTAAAAATAAATCTTCGATAAAGACTCTCTCTCTCTCTCTAAAGTTTTTGCCGTCTTTTTTCTGAATCATCTCAATATTCCGCTTCGTTTTAATCAATATTATACTTATATCCACGATGGATCTCGGTCTAACCGGGGACTTCTTGTTTTCCGATCCTGATTAGTTGACGGATACCAGACGTCGATATGCCTCTGGCAGATCCGCAAGGATTGACGATTGGTTTAACGAAGTCACAAAATCTAATCTGAGCAATTTGTTTTCCGGCTAAAACCCCCTCCCAATTTTGGTATATATATACATATATATATATATATATATATATACATATATAGATATATATATACATATATAGATATATACATATACATATATATATACACACAATGTATGTATATATATATATATATATATATATATATATATATATGTGTATATATGTGTATATGTATATATGTATATATATATATATGTGTGTATATATATTTATACACTGTGTATATATATATATATATATATATATATACATATATATATATATATATATACACGCGCAATGTATATGTATATATGGCATTGAAGGGAAAGAGGAAAAAAAGTGAGGTGGGTCCCATTCATTTTAGTCCGAACTGATCTGGACTAATTTTATACCACCCCCCCCCCCCCCAGGTATTATTTTATCCCACTCAAGGGGGATAAAACAAGTCCAAAGGACACCTTATCCGGGGACTAAATGCGTGTCCAAACGTCGGATAGGATTATTTTTATCCTATCTGGGGTCTTATCCTGCGCACCAAACACAACCATACAGTACAGCACCATGGCAGCCCTTTTCCCCTCACTTTTCCACCTCTACGCTCACCTACGCACCACAAAACAAACACACGACACAGCACCACAGCTGCCCCCTTTGGCAGCCCCTTCTTCCCCCCTCTCCCTCACTCACAAACACCACCCAAACCACATAGCACAGCCATAACAACGGCTGCCTCCCCATGGCAGCCTTTCTTCCTTTCCCCCTCTCCCTCACTTGTGCCCACAACACACCATCGAACAATTACCTACACGGCTGCCCCTCCTTCCCCCATGCCGTTACCTGCACAACCCACCATCAACCGATACGGCTACTACGCCACAATCACCTTCCAAGCTTCTTCCTCTTCCCCTTAAGACCCAATCATCCCACACATACATGCTGCCCAAGGCAGCCTCCCCCCCCCCCTTCTCCACGCCCTTAGACATAGGCGTCAATCATCCGCACCCACTCTTCCTCACGACAGCTTCTCTTTCGAACCCGCACCCATTAAAATGCATACATAAACACCCACATTACAACAACACAGATGCTGTAACAGAAGCGCTACGCACTCACGCACACACAATATTTACACACATCCCCCACATCACAACATGCACACAAACGCGAACATACATGCTGCCCTAAGACAGCTTCTCTCTCACACACAACCGTTATTCTCACGGCAGCCATAGCTGCCAATACACCCCTTTACGACACCGTTCTTTTTCACCTCCAAATCCCTTCGCGGCAAACATCTCTCAATGCATATCTTGCTCTCGGCCATAAACCCACTTTCATCAAACAACCACCCTCACGACTACTCACTCGAATACCCAACACACTGCTAAATAGTTAATACCCACACATATATGCTCCTATCACATAAATAAATCTGGAAGAATGGTATGAAATTCGTACCTATGAATCCATAATGTGCCCGTTCTTTCTCTCTCGCTCTCTCTCTAGGGCATGACGTATGAAGGTGAAGAGGAATTTAGGGTCGGCTGACATGAAGTATATATATCTATAGAACAACCCTAGGTTGAAAATTTACAATTCAAAACCCCTCTTTTTAATTTTCTAATTATACGCAGTCTACCCGACCCTTTTTCATTATTATTAAAAAGGCCCAAAGAATTTACTTCGAAACTTTTGTGTGTTCAAAGAAAACTTTAACGGGTGTTACTTAACCCCGCTACTATAATCGCTACTAAAAGTTGTCAATAAAGTATCGACGCTAACTATATAAAAAGAAATGTCGCTAAAGATTTCTAAAAAAAATACCATTAACACTAATTGTTTCTAAAGATCCCAATCAATAACAATACTACCTGCTATCGTTAAATTATAACTTATGGTTTCAAAGTTGTCGCTAAGGTCGTAATTGTAGTGTTCCCCAATTTTGTCGCTATAAGCCGCTCAAAATAATATACCAACGCTAGGTAAGAGTTCGTCGCTAAATATTTCCAAAATTTTACTCACGCTAATCGTTTCTAAAAACTCCAATTAACGCCACGTATAATAGCTATCATGGAATTTCAATCTTATGGTTTCTAAAAGAATTTTCACTAAAAGTTGCAGATAAAATATCGTTTATGCAAATTGATTTTAAATGTTGCGTGCAAAAATTGTCGCCAAAAAACTAAAATAACCAGCAAGAAATACCAAGGTTCGCTATATTACAATATCCCCCCCTTATAAAAATTTCGTCCTCGAAATTTGGCTTCCTGATAACCATTCATATTCTCAATATCGACCAATATACACCTCAAGTGCTTACACGACTACTCTATCTAAAGAGATCACAATCAAACTCAGATATAATTTCAAGCAACTTTATAATTACATGCACCCAAAGACCTTAAAGCACAAGATGTGTGATATGCATTTAACACACTTTAATCCATTGATAAGCCATACCTCGAAACTTGCGTTACTAGATTGCTACTCTTAATTGTGTCTGATCTCATCCCCCATCATGACACTTAACTTAAAACCCACTTTAACTCACCAACAAAGAATACGTCTAAGATTAATACTCTTAAAGTAGAACCTTCGCCAATTATAAATGCTATGTCCACATTTCTCCATTTACAGGACTATATCGTCTCTAAACCGTGAAGTCTCACTAAGTGATCAAATTTCTAAAGCATCAAGTATATTCATCAAATCCACCATAAGACCAAATTGAGACCAGGATATTACATCTTCTTCCCGTTAAAAGAAATTCGACCTCGAATTTCATTATACTTACAACGTCCAGACACTACGCTTTTTCTATAACTCGGGTACATAAGCAATGCCTAACCTCTGCACCAAAATCTATCACCGAGGAATATTTAAACGTCACAATTCCTATTCAAGTCGTAATGCTAAGCTCTAACTTATCAGGTCATTACTTACACTTTAACGTACACTTGCAGAGCTTCGAGAGTTCACGTAACCTTTCAAAAGTCCCAAAGTTTTTACATTCTGAACCAGCTTTGACAACTAAAAAAAAATTATTTCTCTGAACCAATCTAGCTTCACCAAAACGAAGTAAGGTCTCTTGATGGTATGTAACTTTCGAAATGTAAGTCATCGTCATCAGTCAGAGCCTAAGCAACTTTAATCATTACCCGATGCTACAGAACTTGAATTATCACTTAGGGTTCTATAATCTAGCTAGCGGGATCATTATTTAAACTCTAATATCCCAAGAGCGTAATGCTCTGATACCATTTCTGTCACGACCCGAACCCACGGGTAGGCCCGCGAGCTAGGCACGTGACCGGCAGCAGACCCAATAGACTCCAACCAAGGGCTCTGCCAGGCCTTACTCGCTAGAAAACCAATATAAGCTGCAGTGAAAATGAAAACTTCTACAAACTTTAATTATATTATCATATTTTTTATTTTGAATACAACACTTATGCTAAAACTCTTCATAACTCCAATTGTTAGCAGCTAAAACTAAACCAACCATCTAAATATTAGCGACTCATTCAATACAGTCTCTGTAGCTCCGCGCCAAATTATCCTTCTTATGCTCCTCACCATCACCTTACTTTCAAACCTGAAATGATAAGTAAGGGATGAGCTTCCACGTGCTCAGTAAGTAACCAATGATTCAACTAGGTGGACCAAAGCATGCAGAAAATAACTCAATTTATATTATAGGCACATTAAAACATCTAAAATCATAAAGTTGGTGATCACCGGGTAAAACAAACTTATGGGTGGGGGCATCTCAACTATGGCTTTAACCTTAGGCGAATCAACCTCTATTCCACGTTTGTTTACCATAAATCCTAGCAATTTTCCACCTGTAACCCCGAACACGCACTTTGGGGGTTGAGTCTTACATTGTATTGCCTTAATCCCTAAAAATACTTCCTCAGGACTGTGCAATGATCTTCATGCTTTCTGGACTTGATGATCATATCATCCACATATACTTCTACCTCCATGTGAATCATATCATGGAAAAGGGTGGTTACGGCTTGCTAGTACGTAGCCCCGGCATTCTTCAATCCAAAAGGCATTAATGTGTAACAAAAGGTTCCCATAGGGGTGGTGAAAGCTATTTTCTCCCGATCCTCAGGAGTCATCTTTTTCTGGTTATACCCCGTAAAGTAATCTACAAAAGACACCAACTAATGCTATGTCGTGTTGTTTATGACCATATCTATGATGGGTAAGGAAAATTCATCCTTAAAGGAAGGTTGGTTAAGGTCTCGATAGTCAACACACATTCTGACTTGGTCGGTTGGTTTAGGGACTGGTACGATGTTGGCTTACCATGTAGGGTATTCGATCACTCTGATGAATCTGACGTGGACTAACTTAAACTTCCTCCTCAACCTTAAGGGACCATTTTGGTCTCAACTTACGGATCTTTTGTTGACAGGTTTGGCTTCGGGCAAGGTAGGTACGCGGTGTTCAACAATCGACGGGTCGATACCGAGCATGTCACTATATGACCAAGCAAATCCATCTATAAATTCCCTCAATGGTGCAGTTATATCCTCTCTTTCTCTATCATCTACACTATCTCCTATTTTGATTTCTTTGACATTTTCGATCGTACCTATGTTAACTTTGATTGTTGTGCACCACTGGCTTGACTCGACTAGATTTCCAATTTTCTATTTCTTTCATTAGTTTTTTTTAAAAAAAATCTCTTCCAGGTCCATTAGTTGTGACTCATCATTTACCATGTTGATTAATTCATCATAACCTACATCAGCAACCAAGGAGTAATCAAAATCAACCATCACATTATCAATCAAATAGTCTTGTAGAACATAGTAAGTGAACAAATTCAGCACTTCCTATTCGGGAGCAGATTTGGCAGGAAGACTTCCTTTGGTGATCTCTCCCACAGTCAGCAATCCCTACTCGATCATCCAATTTCATGCATCGCCCTTTGCTGGATTGATTAGGCTTGTTGGGTGTACAATCTGGTAGTCCACTTCAAAGATAAGCACCAGGATATGCATATCACTTAATTTTGTCCCCTAACTTTCCATAATTGCATTTTGGCCCCAATATTTTTGTAAAATTATATTTTGGCCCCAAGGCCAAACTAACCTCTCATTTAACTTCCAAATATCGAATTATCAGTAAAAAAATGCTACTAATAAAAATAAATCCCACCCCCCCCCCCCAAATAATCTAATTCACAGTTAGATTAATTTAAGGCATTTTCAAGGTATTACATCCTCCCCTTTAAATAAATTTCGTCCTCGAAATAGGGACAAACATCATCCTACAAACAGGTGTGAATATTTCTGTTGCATTAACGCCTCAGGTTCCCAAGTGGCTTCCTCTACTGCGTGATTTCTCTAGATGACTTTGACCACCGGTATTACCTTAGAACGTAATACATGTTCTTTTCTATCGACCACTTGTATTGGTACCTCCTGATATGAAAGATTATCTTGAATTTCCACTGGTTCCAACTGGATCACATGTGTAGGGTCTGGATCATACTTCCTGAGCATTGAAACGTGAAACACATTATGTAACTTGCTCAATTCTGGTGGCAGATCGAGCCTGAACACCACCGTTTCAATCCTAGACAAAATTTTAAACGGTCCGATAAATCTCAGATTTAACTTTCCCTGCTTCCCGAATCACATGATCCGTTTCCACGGTGACACCTTCAAAAACACTAAGTCACCCACTTCAAACTCTAGCATTCTACGCCTCTTATCTGTGTAACTTTTCTACCGAATTTGTGCAGTACGAATTCTTTCGCATACCATCTTCACTTTTTCTTCTGTTTCCTTGCACAGTTCCGTGCATGACAGCCTATGTTTCCCCACCACATCCCAACAAATAGGCGTGCGACATCTTCGGCCATATAATGCTTCATAGGGAGCCATTTCAATGCTCGCTTGATAACTATTTTTGGAAGAGAATTCAATTAAAGGCAACTGCTTATCCCATGCTCCACCAAAATCAATAATGCACGCTCTTAACATATCCTCCAATATATGTATGGTACGTTCAGATTGACCATCCGTTTGAGGATGAAAGGCTATAGTCATGGTTAACTTCGTTCCCATTTCTTCTTGGAAACTTTCTAAAATCTCGAGGTGAACCTTGCGTTCTGTCAGACACGATGGTTATTGGCACTCCATAACTACTAATCACTTCCTTGATATAAATTCAAGCAAGTCGTTCGGTAGAATACCCTTTTCGGATAGGAATAAACCGACCTATCGTGGTCAACCTATCCACTACAACCCAAATATATGTGTATTTACTAGTTGTTCATGGTAATCCTGACACAAATCCATTGTAATGTGCTCCCATTTTCGTTCAGTTACAGGGAGTGGTTGTAATTGTCCGACAATCTTCTTATGGTCCACTTTCACCTGTTGGTAGGTCAAACACCGAGATACAAACCCTGATATATCTCTTTTCATGCCAGCCCACTAAAATTTTTGTCGTAGATCACAGTACATTTTTGTTTCCCCAGGGTGGATCGAGTATTTAGAGTTATGTGCATCTATCATAATCTCTTTTCTCAACCAGCTTCCAAGCGGCACATATATCCGACTCTTGTACTTGTAAATTCCCTCCTTATCATAATCAAATTTCTCTATCTTGTTTCTTTCAAAACCTTGCCGGATTTCTGGTAGTCTTTCATCTTGACCTTGGGCATCCTTATTTCGATAGAAAACCGTCGGCCTAATTTCTAAATAGAATAGGGTATTACCTCATTCTCCCCTGACTCGAACTTCAATTTTGAATTTGTCCAAATCTTTGATGATAACCTTTTGTGTGGTAATCATCGCAGTTAGGTTTCCTATTCGCTTCATGCTCAACGCATCTGCCACTACATTAGCTTTTCCCGGGTGATATTTTATAGTACACTGATAGTCTTTAAGGTGTTCCAGCCATCTCCTTTGTCTCATATTCAATACCTTCTGGGTAAAGATATACTTCAAACTCTTATGGTCGGTATATATCTCATATGTAACCCCATACAAGTAATGTCTCCATATTTTTAGAGCAAACACTACTGCTGTCAACTCCAAATCATATGTCGGGTAGTTCTTCTCATGGTTTCTTAATTGCCTGGAGGCATACGCAATTGTTTTGTCACGTTCCTTAAGTACAAAACCTAATCCTTCTCAAGATGCATCACAATAAATGACAAATCCTTCCAATCCTGACGGTAATGTAAGAATAGGTGTCGTTACCAATCTTCTTTTCAGTTCTTGAAATTTTTTTCCACACTTCTCCATCCAGGTAAATTTCACATTATTTTTGGTTAGATTTGTCAATGGGGATTCTATTTTAGAGAATTCCTTGATAAATCTCCGATAGTATCTAGCTAAGCATAGGAAACTCCGAATTTCAAACACCAAAGTTGGACGTTCCCAATTTAGAACCGTCTCCACCTTTCCTAGGTCTACTAGTATGCCCTCACTTGACACTATATGTCCCAAAAACTGTACTTTCTCCAACCAGAGCTCACACTTTTTCAATTTGGCATACAACTTATGTTCTCAGAGAATTTGCAATATTTGCCTCAAATGTCGAGCATGCTCTTCCTTACTGTCCGTTTGGAACCAATTCTTTTAGGATTTGGATTTCAGATTTGGAATTGGATTTGGAATTCAATTCACTTTTTTTTGTTTCGAACGAAAGAGAATTCAAATCACGGAATTCCAATTTTGTGTTTGGAGAACAGAGAAAATGGAAAGGTAATAAATTTTTAGACAAATATACCCTTGACTTATGATGAAAAATAAATTACAGTAAGTGGTTTCAAGTGTGCTAGTGCTACCACATGGTGGTGGTAGCAGCATTGCACGGGGTAGCAACATCGACAGTGGAAGTGGTGGGGTGGTCAAGTGATGGTAATGATGGTAATTGTGATATTGAGGTGTAACAAGGAGTAACTGGTGGTCGTCAACTGACTTCAATAGTGATGTCGGTGGCAGTAGTGGTTGCGGTGGTGGCAATAGTGGTGGCGGCGGCAATAGTGATGGCTACGGTGATGGTGGTGGTAGCGGTGGCAGTAGTGGTGGCGACGGTGGTGGTGGTGGTGGCATTATTGGTGGCTATGGCGGCTGTGGTGGCGACAGTGGTGGTGGTGGTTATGGTGGCAGTAGTGGTGGTGGCGGAGGTGGCAATAGTGGTGGCGGTGGTGGTGGTGGTGGCAATAGTGATGGCGGTGACATTGGTAGTTGTGGTAGTACTGGCGGTGACGGTGGCAGTGGTGGTGGCGATGGTGGTAGTTGTGGCAGTAGTTGTGGCGACGGTGGTAGTTGTGGCAGTGGCGGTGGCGATAGTGGTGGGGAATGCAGTGGCGGTGGTGGTGGCAGTAGTGGTGGCAATAGTGGTAGTTGTGGCACTACTGGGGGTGTTGGCGGTGACGGTAGTGGTGACGGTGGTGGTGGTTGTAGTGGTGGCAGTGGCGATAGTGTTAGCAGTGGTTGTGGTGGCGGCGTGGTGGTGGCAGTGGTGGTGGCAACGACAGTGGTGGTGGTGGTGGTGGTGGCAGTAGTGGTGCCGGTGGTGGTGGTGGTGGCAGTAGTGGTGCCGGTGGTGGTAGTAAAATTGGTGTGGCGGTAGCGGAAATGAAGATGGTGGTGGTTGGTTCATTGTTGAAGAGATCCAGAAAAAAGGATAAGATAGGTAAATAATTACTTTTAGTTCAAGTAAATTGAAATCCCATGAAATCCGACCATTTTTCATCGGATTTCACATTATAGAAACAAATCCAGTCAAATCCCATGAAATCCAAATTCAATTCCTTTTTTTAAAGTTCCAAACAACAAAATTTGAGGATTTGAAATGAAATTCCATCAATTTCGTGGTTCCAAACACACTCTTACTTTTGGAATAGACCAAAATGTCGTCAATGAACACGATAACACAGCAATCTAAATATCTCTGAAACTTTCTGTTCATCAAGTCCATGAACACTGCAGGCGCATTGGTCAGTCCAAATGGCATTACCAGAAACTCATAATGTCCATATCTGGTTCTGAAAGCAGTTTTTGCTACATCATCCTCCTTTATTTTCAGCTGATGGTATCCAGACCTAAGATCAATTTTTGAAAAATATTTTTCATCCTATAACTGATCAAAAAGGTCGTCTATGCGAGGTAAGGGATATTTATTCCTAACGATTCCCTTGTTTAACTCGCGATAGTCAATGCAAAGCCTCATTGTTCTGTCTTTCTTCCTTACAAACAACACCGGGGCTCCCCAAGGTGACACACTAGGATGAATAAAACCTAAATTTAACAATTTTCCAGTTGTCTCTTCAACTCAATCATCTCTGATGGTGCCAACCTATAAGGGGCTTTCGATATAGGACCGGTTCCAAGAACCAGATTCGATACTAAACTCAATCTCTCGGTCCGACGAAAAGCCTGAAAGGTCTGCTGGGGAAACATTCGAAAATTCATTTACCATTGGAATCTCGTTCAACAACAGTTCACCAGCACGAGTATCATATACCTATGCTAGGTAACCTCGACATCCCTTCCGAATACGACAAGCTTCTATCGCTGACATTAATTAAGGAGGTCGGACTAATCGATCTCCCTGTATAACCACTTTAGGTTTTCCTGGCGTCAACAACTGTATTTTCTTACGCCGGCAATCCACATTAGCACTATACGCCGCTAACCAATCTATTCCAAGTATGACATCAAAGTCTCTCAATTCAAGTGGTGTAAGATCAGTATATAATGTCTAATCGGACACTTGTAGTGTGTATTGCCTATATATCTTAGTGGCATAAAGGAAATGTCCACTAGGTATATTCACCGTTAGCACCGTATTCAACGGTTGCCAGGGTATAGTCAACTAATTAGCTAAAGCTAGAGAAACAAATGAGTGGGTAGCACCTGAATCAAATAATACCATATATAGCCTAATGCGAACATACATGAAAAGTACATGTCACCACAGCTTCTGATTTTAGGGCCTCCTTTAGGTTTATAGCATTTGCCCGACCCATTGTCCGGGGCCTTCCTTCTATAACCATCATCTTTATTTGCGGGCACTTCTTCGCATTATGGCTTGGTTGCTGGCACTGGAAGCAAACCCTCTGGTTTAGCTTACAATCATTTGCCTTGTGGCCTTGCTTGCCACATTTGAAACACGCTTCCCTCGCCCTTGTACAATTTGTACCTTCGTGTTTCAATCCACACCACCTACACCCCTTATTTGCCGCTTCGCCTGAACTTTGCCCGAACTTTTCTTCCTCCACTTTCTTTTTAAATTTCTTTCTACTATCTTTCGCACATTCTTGCTTGTTACTCCTCTACCTCCTTTGCTCCTTCCTTTCCTCCCATGCTTCTTTATTTTCTGCTTTTATTAATATTTTTTTCTCTACAGCATCAGTAAAGGTGTTAAGCTGGAAACTTTTGACAATCCTTTTCAAATGTTGTCTCGGTCTTTCCTCAAATCTTCTAACTTTTTGGTCCTCCGTTACCACTTGGTGTGTGGCGAAACGAGCCAGTTCATCAAAATCCCGTATATATTCCCCCACCGTCTTATCTTTCTGTTTAAGGTTCAGAAAATCGATCTCTAACTTATTTTGCACAATCACAGGAAAATACTTCTCGTTAAATACCCGTTTAAACCGCTTCCAGTAACATAGGATCGGTTAAGCGTCCTTCCTTCCTCAACCTATTTTTGCACATCCCACCAATACTCGGCTGCTTCTTTTAACATATGGGTTGCAAAAAATTCCTTTTGATGCCTTCCACACCCCGTTATCTCGAAGACCCTCTCAATTTCTCGAATCCAAGCTATTGCTCGGATCGGGTCATTGCCCCCTTGAAACTCACTAGGGTGGACATCTTGAAAATCTCAAAATTTACACTCATTTTTCCCCTCCATAGGAACTGGTGCAGCCACAGCTGCAGGCTATGCTGCGGGAGTTCCCACGATTTCTCGCAACAGTCCTACTAACTCCTCCTTAAATCCTCTCTATTGTTATTCATAGCTCTACCCTCTACATGACCCAAACTCCAGCCCTCAGCACTTGCCGAAGATGTTTCCGTATGCGGTTCTCCCAGATTAGGAGGTTCTTCCACTGGAGGTATTACCCGGTTTCGCAACTGACGAATCATTATGCCATTAACGTAATTAAAATTTTAAATTCAACATTTAACTTACACAACTCATAATATTAATACAAACAACATTTACAAACATCAGTTAACTTTACACATATATTCATTAAGACTCCCCATTCTCTTCTCAAACAAAAGAGAGCCTATTCTGCTTGCGATAAAACACGGTATACCAGTAACCATCGCCGAGGAGCATCTCCCTACTATCCCTCGACATCACCCTCTTCGGATGATTCTCCCGAATTCTATCCTGCACTTTTCGCTCCCTTCCCCCCCTGTCAATTACCTGATTAACCTTTCCTTGCATCCACTCCATATCCTCCTTGCTGCACTTTTCTACCCTCTCCACCTCTCGGCTCTCCTTCAGCTTCAACTCTTCCAACTGGTACACCAGTTGCTCTCTCTCTATCGCCACATCGATATACCTCTGTTTCCAAAAACCTTCAACGCTATGTGCCCGACGCGGGCCCCGTACTAGTTCTTACAAACTCTATCGCAATTTCGGGTTTGGTTTCCTCCTCCTGAAGCTCTTCCGGCCCTTGCACGTCCATTTCCTCTGGCTCCTCGTCGATGGGCCAGGGATCCTCCTCCACATCACTGGGGTCCTCTTCGGGGTCCTCCTCGAATGGGGGTTCCTGCTCGAACCCGTTCAATACGTGATCCTCTAACTATCCTCTTACCCCCGCCATAATTCCCAGCAGGATACACAAAACCACGTCAAATTTGTTACATAATAATACATTAATTCCATACCTTCCTATCCCCCTTAAATACCTAACGATCTGCTTATAGTCTACAAAATCATGCACATATGCTCTGATAGCAACTTGTGACACCCCTCAACACAAGTGACATCATCGGAGCTGAGTTGTCAATCGTAAACGCAACATAACCCTGTTGGATTATAGAGGAACTCCAGATACATAACTTTATATACATAAAGCTTCAAAAAGGCATCCTTACAAATATTTTCACTACAATGTTCAGTAAAAACACAGTGGAAGTTTTAAAATAGAACATCTAGATCCCAAAATACGGTTGACACCTTCTTACGTCTCTTTTTTATAAATCAAGCCAACTTCTCCTTGCCTTTCCCTGACGTCTCACCCAATTCGACCTTATCACCTGAAACAACACAAATAAGGAATGAGCGCAAATCACCCAGTAAAGATAACATGAGAATTAACGTGCAGAAATGATGCGACAGCCTCGGGGAAAAAAATAACAAACCCAACGATATTAATAATCAAGAGTTCAATAAGTAACACAACATCAACCTAATGGCCAGGTGATATTTTTTTCTTTTTTCGTCAGACTGAGCGGCTTTAAGGTCCAATGAACATCATTATCTCAACATTATTATGACAAGGACTAACTGACTAAAAGATTAACAGACTTTGCACATGAGCATTAAATATGTACAGCCAAATTAAACATCAATGAAATACAAGCCGTTAAAATTGTTAACATCAAAATAAAGTCAAATGTAATGCAGTCTCGGACACGACTAACTTGGCTCGACAAAACACAACAGACTCGACTGCGCGCCATACATCCTTTTTGTCGGCGATCATATTTCACAGACCCTCCTTTCATATAAGGTCCCGTGTTTCGGGATGTTCATCTCAGTCTCAGGTAATTAAAAAAGACGCTAAACACAAGAAGGGAACTCGTGAATAGTGTTCGTCCCAAACCACGCTAGTGCCAAACTACAAGTTACACCAATTGGACGGACGAAGGGAAATGAGTTCACCTTACGTCCTCGATCAATCAATTACTTAAGCAAGAATTTCAGGTCCCAAAACCGACCGGTGTTCCACTCTACAACTGAAACTCACACCAATATCACCCACATAATGGACCAGGGAGAAAATTACCCACAAGTCCTCAAAAATATTTTTAGCTAAAAGGGATATCGGCACAACAACCACCGACATCTCATATCAACCATGCAACATTCACAATACCACAACACTATACTAAGCGAAGCAATTCATAGCTACCTGATTGGTTTTTAGCCGATGAGTCAAGCAACCTCAGATTACAACGAGCAGGGTCACCAAATCAAATAAGTCCTTGCTCGTTAGTCGCTATTCAAACATAAATACACAATTAATCTACTCCTTTTCTATCAGTTATTTATAATGTCTTACAACGGCCAGTTTCCCAGACCCGACAGCCGACTCTTTAACCCAGCCTTGATAATGTGTGAGTTCTAACACTTCTTCATTTAGGCGTACTAACCCCATTCTTTGTTCCCATCATTCAAAACACTTAATTGCGTGTTTTCCCCGAAATTCAGCGTCGACATGGTAAATTACCGAACCACCCCTCTGATGCCACTACCACCCTAACACCCAAAAACCGCTTCAAAATAACTTTTTAGATGTCTTACACCCCTTCCCGGACTAAAAACTTCTCCGAAATTTTTAATAGGAAAATTAACAAAATAGCCCTCCCCCCATGTAAACTTATCAAAACACCTCATGTCGACCATTGCGCCGACAAAAATCCCAAAACCATTTTAAAACATATTTTTAAGCATTTACATTCATTTTTTTAGTAAAAAGCCCTCCGGTAATTTTTTGCTCAAAAGTCTCGAATTGACAACTAACGGAGCACTAGAAAGCTAGCTCTGCTAAAAAAATTCTATCGGCTCAGAAATGTCCCAAAACTTCAAATATTGAAGCATCTCAGCATTTTAGGGTCCTCATAAAATTTTCACGCAAAATCGCGTTAGTTTGCTATTTTTAAATTCACCGCATCGTTTCACGATAACAGTGTCCGTTAACCTCATTCCCGACCTCAGAAAATCTAAAAAAATTTCAAATTATAGATCTCATAAAAATAACTGGATTTTTTTTTTGGTACTTTGTCTAAGTCTTTTTTCGAACTATATTTAAAAATTCCATCAATTGACTGCATTAAACGTAAGCATTTTTAATGACAATTACAGTTACTATTCATGCATTTTTGGATCAAACACACCTAGATACACACCTGCACTTCCTTCTTCCTCCCACTGCCGAGCCCCTCACCCCCTCACAGCCATGGAATTCATCCCCTTCCCACTTAATTTCACCTATATGCACACCCTAATACACACACAAAATTACACTCAACACTAACACCCACCTAGCCCCCGCCCTGCCTTCCCCCTCCCCTTCCCTTCATAATTCATGCACCCTGCACACACACAGCAGCAGCACATGTTGCTGCTTTCTCTGTCCCCCTCCCCTTCCCCCTTTCACCCACACACAGAGCATCAGCCCACTCACAGTGCACCCTAGCAGCCTCCATGGCTGCTTCCCTCTTCCCCCTTCATCCCCATGCACACACACAGCACACTCACGCACACACAGCAGGTCACCCCACCCATAATTACACACATAATTTACACCAAATTAACAAATTAAATAGAGGAATTACCCTTTGTTTTTTGAGTTTGGTTTGATCTTTTTTTTTTCTTTCTTCTTCTTTTCTTTTTATTCTTCTCTTTCTTTCCCTCCCATTTTCTTCTTCTCTTCCCCTGTTTTCTTTTCTTTCTGCTAAGACTTTGTTCTCTTCTTTTCTTTTCTTTTTATTTTTCCCTTCCTTCCTATTTAATTCAAGTTACATTATTTTTTTGGGCTAATTACACTTATGTCCCTGAGGTTTGTGCATAATTACAGTCAATGACACTAAGTTTCAAAAGGTATCAGCCGTGTTCTTCCGTTGTTAATCTGTTAAAAAATCGTTCATTTTTGTTGATGTCAACGGTACGTATTTTTAAAATACCAATACTACCCTTATTTTGTATATACGTTATATACAGATTTACACCCAATTTTTGTTCAAATTAGGGTTTGAAACCCTAATTCTCCGTCTCTTCCAAATCCACATCAATCTTTCTCCCAATCAGCACAACGTCGGCGCCGGCACCACCATAGCATCGGCCATCAAGGCTTCCCTCCTGCCATCGCGTCGGCAGCCACCCTCGTCAACCACCTCATCCGCAGGCCCCTCCCTCGCCCAACCCTGACGCTGCCCACTAAGCCCAACCCCGACACAACCCCTCGCTCGCCCTACCCCGACACAGCCGCTCCCTCGCCCAACCTAGCTAAGTCCAACCCCGCCAGAACAAGGTTGTCGAAACACCACCGCAATACTGTCCTTCCACTCCAGTCACCGCCCCACCGATCAAATAGCGACGAGGGGACATATTTCAGTGGTGGTTTTATTTGAAGTTTGCAATTGTAAATTTAATTTTCTTAAAATATAAAAGATTAAGGATTGATTCATTTTAGTTAGTTTTAGCAATTGAGGTGTTAGCGACATTGGCTTGGTTGGTTATGGTTGGAGTTGCTGGGGACAAAAGATAGATAGTGGAGTTGCAGGTTGGAAAAAGAGATTAGGGAAGAGAGGAATGAGTGGCATTTGTAAATTAGATTCCAAAGTCAGGGCAATTTGGTCTTTTCATTTCAAACCGTTATGTATAACGGTTTTCCGTTAGGTTAACAGACATAAGTGTTATTTGTCCAAACTATTGTTCTTGTTTGTAATTATACCCTAACCTCAGGGACATAAGTGTAATTAGCTCTTTTTTTTTAACAATAAGCTTAGTCACCTCTCATCAGTAGGATGTGGCCAACGTCCCTTAAATCTTTTCCTCCCTCATGACATCTTTCATATCACTCATCATAATTTTCCAAAATTATACTTCCCCCCCTCCCCCAACTTTCCACAATTGTATTTTTGCCCCAACATTTTTGTAAAATTATATTTTGGCCTCAAGGCCAAACTAACCCCTCGTTTAACTTCCTAATACCTAATTATTACTAAAACAATGCTACTAATAAAGATAACCCCCACCCCCATTAATCTAATTCACAGCTGGATTAATTCAAGGTATTTTTAGGGTATTACATCAGGGATCGAATTACCTACGTATTTGGTCGGACTAATCGGAATTAAAATCACTGTAGTTCGACTCTAGTCTTACAGCAGGTAATGTACATTTTGGTCTTAGACGTAGATTAAGAAATGAAAAAGAATCATTTAGATTTTTATGATAGAACTGCAAACACAGGAAATTGGAGACAATTCTATGTGACTGAGCTAAACTAGAAATGCTACTAAGATTACCTCAGAAAGCTGCTTGTCTGGATCCCTCGGGAACAATCTCCAAAGGATTCACGATGCAAAAGACTAAATGACTTATAAAGTGAATATGAAAGGCTAAATTCTCATGAGAGATGATACACCATTTCACAAAGAAATTGTATAAAAACGCTAAGGAGAATAAGCTTAAGTCATACCAAGACCCCTGAAAATGAAGGCCAAATAGCCTATTTATAGAGCTCTGGGGCGTTAGAACTCATACGATTGGCTATGCCAATCTATGAGCTAGAGATAAGTCAGAATATTTGATAAGAATTACAGATTTACAAAAGTCAGCCAAACAGTTAATTAGTCAAAAACTGGCCGATTCATCCCATAATTTTATAATGTTTTTTCATGAATTTTGAGACATTATCTGACCTTAACTTCGGTAATTATCTCTGATTTTATAGATGGAATGTATCAGATTCAGATTTATCATCTTTAACCATATAAATCAAGTATCTAAACCTTGCATTAGGGATGACTCACAGAATAATTTCCTAAATTGTCTAGACAAAATAAAATAAATATTTTAACACTTGGACTGGACCGACATAATTGGACCGGACTAATCAACTAGACTGGACTGCTAGACTGATGGACTTCACACAGACTTATGACCTAGACAATTGGACTGGATTGGACCAAATTAATTAATTAAGTTATATAACTAGGCCTAAGTTTAAAAATACACTAAAATTAATAATAAAGTGCAATATTTATTTAATTAATAATAACTACAAACATAGGGTGTCTACACCAATAATCATACAAGGCCTAATATTGCATATGTTGTTGGTGATCTTGGTAGATTTACAAGTAAACCTAATTTTTAACATTGGGATGTCATGTACATGTTACGGGTTATCTTTAAATAATTTTTAACTATGGTTTGATGTGTCAAAGCCTACCAATTATTCTTGAAGGTTTTAGTGATGCAGATTAGAACTCTCAATCTGGAGATTCTATGTCAAAAATAGGCTATGTGTTCTTATTAGGTGGTGGAGCTATTTTTCAAAGATCTAAAAAGCATGAAATTATTTCCAAATTTACTAAAGAAAGCTAAAAAAAATTGCTTTAGTTTGGGGAAATGAAGAAGTAGGTTGGCTATGTTACTTATCATTCTAGATGTGTATGTGGAAAAATCTATTGCCACATGTCTTCATAGATTGTGATAGCACCAGAGCAATTGCCAAAGTGCAAAGAAAAATAATACAATGTTGAATCCAGATTTGTGAGAAGAAAACACAACACTGTAAGATCCTACTTTAGCAAAGGTGCACTCAACAATGATTATGTGAGTTCAGGTGATAATCTTTATTGCTCCATTGACAGAACCTCTAGCTAGAGAATAAACCTAGCATACATGAAGGGGATGAGACTTATGCCTAAAGTTGTACAAGTCGCCTATAAGGAACAACTTCTAGGGAGACTAATGATCTCAAGAAATGGAACCATTTAAGAATAAAGTAACTTATTTTATACATGTATAATCCTTTTCTTACAACCTAATGTCCCTGCTTATGGTGTAAACACATGTTTCCCATAACGATACCGAAGTTTAGGATTTTGTCTCTCAGTGAGTTCCATACCCATAAAGGTAGGATGTCTTAGTTATGAGAATATACTTGAAAGACTTTCCAATATGAGTTTGGAAGAAGGTTGCTCTTTGTGATAATTGGACTAGTTCTCTAGAGCATTCAAGAAAGTTAGGATAAAGCACATAGCCATAATGTGTCGTTAACGATGCTTGTTGTAGGATACCTTAAGTCTCATGTACATGATGTGCTTCTGTGTATCCTAAGTAGCCATCGTGTAAAGGTGGGGTCCAGTTTGGCTTTAATACAAGAAATTTTTTTCTTGGTTAAGAGGAGAAATATATATATATATATATATATATGTGTGTGTGTGTGTGTGTGTGTGTGTGTGTGTGTGTGTGTGTGTCAAAGCCTTCCCGGCTATACAAGAGAGGATATTACTATTTTACAGACACGAAAGCAAAACAGGAAGCTAAGTATTGTCCACAGTTATAGGTTTAGATCTAAAAGTATCTACTCCAACTGTGGTCCATGTCATGCATACTTCTAATCTACCCTTGCATACAAAAGTGGCCAGCGGGCAGCTTCAGTCAGCAACCATTTACTTCCTAACATTATCCGATAGTAATGAAAAACCGAGTTGGCATGGAAAATACCATACATAATCAGGCAGTTGCAAAACTAATTTCCTGCAACTCTGTCAGCTATGCAAGCAAACAAGTGGATTAGTATAAATGACTATATATACACTACAAGAAAAAAGGCTTTTAGCGACGAGGAGATTCGTCGCTAAAAGTGTTTAGCGACGGGGTGTCCCTCATCTAAAACCCCGTCACTAAAATTTTTACGATGGGGTGAAAATTCGTCGCCTAAAATTGGACTTTCAGCGAAGGAATTTCCGTCGCTAAATGTATTTTCCGTATTTTAATTTATTTTCTTTTTTGAAAATAATTTATTAAGTTAATATTTAGCGATGGAATAATACTTTTAGCGACGGAATTTCCGTCGCTAACAACGAACTTTAAGCGACGGAAATTCAGTCGCTAAAAGTATACCTTTAGGGATGAACTTATTCCGTCGTTAAAACTATTTAGCGACGGAATAAATCTGTCGCTAAAAGTTAAACTATTTCTTATTTTTTTTTATTTTTGCCCAAACCTGTAATTACAAATTCAAGTTCTCAACAAGAGACAATCCATTAAATGCACATTAGGGTTAAATAATTGCTGAAGGATCAGCAATTATTTAACCCTAACACAAACACAATATACAACTATATAACTTTAAAAAATGTATACTATAATCGAAAAATAAAATGTACATATAGTTCAGGAGGGCATGGGAGCCGAATATAATAGAGTAATGGAGGGGAGTACAAGCCGGGAGGCCAAGGGAGGGTTGCCGAGTCCCGGATCTGGATTCTGCTGATCGTCCTCGTCCATAGGGGCACCCTGAGCCGGATTCGGCTCGGCATGCCCAGCATGTAAAGTCACGGACTCATTAATCTCGATCGATAGTAATCATAATTTCAAGCGTTTAGTAAACGTATATAGTGTTTGTACCTGACCATGCGCCCTGATCATCCTGAACACCTCTGTAGCAATGCGCCGGATCTCATCCTCGTCTAACGATCGCTGCACAGTCGATGCCTGTGGAAGGGCAGCGAGGGGTAGGGATGCTCTTATCACGGACGTGCAATCGGGCTAGGCAGGCCGCGCATGTGGCCTTTCAGCCTATTGACGACCTCCGGTATATCCACCCATCGCTTCAATGCCCCAGTACTCGTACTCGTACTTGTGGACACTGATGGCTGTCTGGACTGGTGCTCGGACCCCCTAATATGTTCATACAAGGCCTGCAAATTAGTGATTTAAAGATTTGAAAACATTATTAACGCAACAAACATTGAATACAAAGACAAAAATTAAACAAATTGACTCGAACTTACCTCGATCCGCCGGGCAATATCTGAAACATAGTCCCCCGCCCGGTGTGCATCGTCCTTATCCTTCTTCCTCACGTGCGTCTGACTAAACGTCAGAGCTATGACCTCATCCTTCTCCAGGTCCGGGTGCTCAACAACATTCTTGTGTCGAATGACATGGTGTGCCACCTACCCCCCCTCCCCCCCCCCCGTGTGCGTGGGATCTTTCTCATGTCTGTTCTCGGCCCCACTCCTACTCTTGGCCTCATAGCCTGGATCAGTACTTCACCGATCAACCATCCGCCCCATACAGAAGGAGATATCCAATTTGGGGGATATTTCTTCAACTCCTCCATCAGGGCACCCTCGGCAGCATCTTCTTCACCCGGTCACGTGCGTCGTGCAGCCATCGGCGGTAATTCTTGCTGATATAGGCAAAAAAAGTGTGCCGCCCCAGCGCCTGCTGCTCAGGCGACTCAAACTCGAACCCTTCCTGCATGGCATCTAATTACACAAATTAATTTAAATACTACATTCTAATTAAACAAATAATGATTGACAAAAATAGCTAATCGTACCAGCCACTCATCCCATAACGACTCCCTCGTCCCGGCATCTCAGTCCTTTCAGTACAGTCGTGGCTCAAAGAATCGGCCCTTCACAATGACGCCGATCTTCGTCTTCTCCTGATTCTCCAGGATCCTGCCAAAGGAATAAATAAATACATTACATAACTGAACCGTAATAATAACTTTTGGAATTGAAGAATGTGTATAATGCATGATGTGATTTTTTTTACTTACTGGCCTCATGGGTGAGAGTAACTCTCTGTTTACGCTGGGAGTCGATGCGTACCCCGCGTGTCGGGCCACGGCCTCATCGAGATCTTACAAAACACCAACATTAATACAGTTCAAATATAATTTAAATATAAGGCTACAAAACACCGACACTAAACATCGTTATCAAATATACCTGAGGTAGAACCCACAGAAGAAGGAGAATCAACGCGCGTGTGGGCGAAATCGATGTCGGGCTGGGGCTGGGGCTGGGGTCCCGTCTGCTGTATGTGAGGACTATGTGCCTCGTCATCAGCGGGCAATAACGAGGTGGAACCCACCGGGGGGAGGCAGCTCGGCGTCCACCCCGACCACGAATAGCCCGTAATCTATCCATAACTGACTTCGTATAGATATAGAGCAAATAAATTAACACATTAAAAAAATAAATTAGGCAGAAAAAATGTTACAACACTATATGAACCGAGTATAAAAACACTATATGAACCAAGTACTAAAACAGTGCATGTTACAACAGTACAAGTCAATCATTTTTATTTTGGGAATCATCATCATCTTCATCGTCATCCTCTTCTTCGTGGGACTCGTCGTCCTCTTCATCTTGTAATCATCATCTTCGTCAGTAGACTCAGTCACATCATCTTCAACACTTTCCACGTATTCTGCGTCATTATCTACAACTTATTCTCCTACATGAAGTGTTGTTGGAAGAGGAAGATCGTACTCCTCGTTGTTCACCTTAACAGGTACCAAGACAGGTGCTTGGTCGGCTTGAAAGGTGTCCCCCTCACTGTCATATGCCACGAGAAATTTCTTGGACTTGATAAATGTATACCAATGAGATTTGGGATTTGCGACGTCCTCCGCGTAAAAGACTTGTGCATCTTGACTAGCAAACACAAACGGCTCGTCTGATACAAGTCTTGACTTGACATTGACATCTACAATCCCTTAAAAGCTAATACGGAATCCTCTACTGCATGTGACATCGAACCATGTACACTTGAACACTACTAGGCGATTTTTGGAACCCAAATATGCTAGCTCAACAATCTCATCTAGCTCTCCATAAAATTCCATGCAATTCTCGTCATAGCAGTCGCCGTTGACCAAGACTCCACTGTTTTGGGTTTGTTTTGTTCGGTCATCATCTTTTACGTTAAACCTAAACCCGTTGATTATATAGCCTCCATGACAGGATGCTTGTTTATTAGGATCTTGAGCTAGTAATTTCAAGCAGGAAGCTACTGGTTTATCCATTGACTGAACCTATTGTAGATGACGGTAAAAATTAAGAATAAATCAATATACTAATTGGCTTCATAACTATATATAACACATAATATAATTTCGTTAAAGACTTACACATCTTTTGAACCACTGTACAAATTGTGATTTCCGATGAGATTCAAGTCTAGCGGGATTAGTGATTAAAGATTCCGCATCGAACTCACTACAAACCAATATAGTTGACTCGCTTATCACACATTTTCAATTGTGTACAATAATTTTTTTAATTAAGGCATTAACTTACTCAACGAATGCTAAAACTTTATCACAATTTAGAAGGGCATATATTGTTGCAGCGCTGTACTCTACATTCGTTAGCCATCGAGTATAGGTTCGTCCGAACGGACTACCTGATTGCTTGAATATTGACAATTACCCTTCCATATTTGTGCTGGATCCGGGGTCATTTCGGGCTAGTTGATTTAACCTTGTATCAACATCAGGCCCAAAAATATTTGCTACAAAAGTTTACAAGCTCTTCCATTACGTAAGCCTCCGCAATTGAGCCCTCAACATGAGCTTTATTATGGACTTTCTTCTTCAAATGGAACATGAACCTAGAATTTTAGCGAATAGAGTTAGGTGGAATATCAATGATAACAGGTTTTGCATTAAGTGTAAACGAACAACTGTAACAAGTTTAAGGATTACCTCTCGAATGGATACATCCACCGATATTGCACAAGTCCACCCATCTTAGCTTCATAGGCCAAGTGAACAGGCAAATGCTTCATTGAATCAAAGAACGAAGGTGGGAATATTTTCTCTAGCTTGCAAATTGTCACCACAATGTTCTTCTCAAGCACCTCCATGTTACTCATCCGGATTATAGAAGAACATATATCTCGAAAGAAATGAGATAATTCAGTCAAAGTCTCGCATACAACCCTTGGCAACAGTCCCCGAAAGGAAATAAGAAATAATCTCTCCATGAATATGTAGCAGTCATGACTCTTCATTCCTTGGAACTTGCATTCTGATACATTGCATCAACGGGGTGTATTGGACGCAAACCCATCCAGAAGCTTGAAATTCTTAACCCACTGACAAACCTTCTCCATTTGTTTCTTGTCTAGATAGTAAGGTGCTTTCAGAAGTATCGTCTTCCCGCTGACTGTCCGAGGATGCAATTCACGGCGTACACCCAACTGTTGTAGATCCATTCTCGCTTTAAGGTGATCTTTCGATTTCCCCTTGACATTCATCACTGTGTTGAACACATTATCAAAAAAATTCTTCTCAATGTGAATCACATCCATGTTGTTTCGGATAATGAATGTCCTTTAGTAGGCTAACTCTCAGAAAATACAACGTTTCCTCCAGTTGTGCTCTTTCTCGTATCCTGGAATCTTATGATCAGGCACACCCTTGCCGTATGGTATGTCAGTATCAACTGCCTCCAGGTGTGAGAGCACTTCTTCACCATATGGGTAGTCCAGTATGACAACCTCACGCTCGATTATCCCGTCGAATTTATCCTTCTGCCTACAGAACTGATTGTCTGGTGGCAAAAGTTGTTGATGACATCCGAACCACGAGGGCTTTCCGCCGTGCTTTAACGTATGACCGGGGTTCACGCCCATATAACCAGGGCATGCTAACTTCCCATGTGTACTCCAACCACAGGTCATTCCCAATGCGGGAAAATCAGGTATAGTCCACATTAAAGCAGTCCTCATCTGAAAGTTCTGTCTAAGGGATGCATCATATGTTTTGACTCCACGATTCCATAATTATTTTAGCTTATCAATCAACGGCCTTCAATACACATCTATACCCTTATTCTGGGGATGAAGAGTCCCTTCGGACCCAGAATAAGCAACGACAAAAACATGTACGGCTTCATTCACATGCCTGATGGAAGGTTGTACAGGACAATAAAAATAGGTCATGTGGAGTAAGGCGTGCTAGACTATCCGAAAGGATTGAACCCATCGGTTGGCAAACCAAGTCTAACATTCTGAACTTCCTGAGCAAAGATTGAGCATGAGGTCAAACTCCTTCCACGCCTCTTCATCAGCTGGGTGTGTCAGCACATCGGCATCGTTGCTACGAGTCTCACAGTGAGCCATCATATGTTCAGCCGTATTGGAGGAGGAGTACATTCTCTGAAGCCTTGGTGTAACCGGAAAATATCGCAATACCTTTCATGCAATGTTTTTCTTCTTCCCTTTGTCCGGTTTGTACCTAGAATGATCACACACTGGGCACCGTGTCAAGTCCTTATTCTCTTTTCAGAACAATACACAATTATTATTGTACGCATCTATCCGCTTATAGCTCAATCCAAGTTTCCTCATCATCTTCTTCGCGTCATAGTACGACGGGGGTAGCTTTTCACTCTCGGATAAAATTTCTTTGATTAAAGTAACAAACTCGTTAAATCCTTTCTCACTCAGCCCGTGGTTCGATTTCAACTGTAATAACCTACTAACCGCAGACAACCGTGTGTGTTGCCAAGCTCCATCCTACAACGGCTCTTCCACATCTCTCAATAACTCATAAAACTGATGAGCCCCCTTGTTCGGCTATTGGGGACTATCGTTGCCACGGTCGTCACCCCAGTCAACATTAGCATGCTCAGCATCCATAATCATATCTCGGTAATCATACCGTGCCTCCTCCCTAACTTCAGCTTGACTAGCCGGGTTGGATGACAAAACTATCATTTCTCGTGCTGTGTTCACCTTGTGTATCCACTCATAAAACCTTACCGATGAAGATGCCATTTTACTTCAATTTTTTTCTCCGATGCAACGACTCACATTTACCGCACAGACACCTTATCTTATCAAAGTCAACATGTGCAAGATGCGCGTAAGCGAAGTCAAGAAATTCTTCAACACAATCCTCAAAATCATCAGCATTCTTCCTTTTCATCCAACTTCGATCGACCGACATGACGACTGACATTACGTACTATATACCACCTTAAATTATGACCAATAATTAGGCAGGGTCGATGTAAATATGAATGCATGCATGTGACAACATGTCTATATATATCCCATTTGTTATCTAATAGGTAGTGGTCATATCCCATTCAGAAAAACACATGTTTATAAAACAGTTACCAACTCATGCTTAGTCCTATGTCTGCGGAAAATTCGGCAGCACCTCCCGGTAGTACTCCAAGTACACGACATTGATTAGGTGTTCTAACATTCATCTAATCTTGCCTTGCAAGGTTTGACGGATGTTAGAACACCAGATCTGTATGCACCCGAAGAAACACTGGAGAACGTGTACCAAATATCCACGACATAGAACACAGAACATGAGTCGATACACTGTTTTATAAACACTTAGCTTTTCCAAATTGTCCAAACTGGACATCCAAAGGCTCATTACAAAGTATTACTTTGTAATGAGTACCTTTGTACGGGAACTAAGGGTTTGTATGCATGCATGCGTTAAAAAATTGGTAACATATGCAAGAATCTTTCCGAAATATCAAAATTTCAGAAAGATCGTTGCATATGTTTCCAATTCCACTTTAATTAGAATTCGTTGGCAACGAGTTGAACCAACTCGTTGTCAATGGACTTCGCAAAATAACAACGAATATTCTTAATGCAGGGGCAGGCCGGGTGAATATGCGATCCGACAGTCTGTGGAGCACCGGCACCCGTGGACCCCCCAGTGACGTGTCACTCTCGGGGGCGCCACGTGTCGGTTAATGACATCATCATCATCTCAATCTCTATAAATAGAGGTCTTGAGAATTCATTTTCGGAGGTGGGGCATTTTCAGAACATATTTCACTTTCTCACTCTAGAATTCTAGAGAGAGAAACATATAGGACCCTGACTCTGGACCTAAGCATCGGACTGTGACTGTCGTCGTATATTCATCATGCGCCATCGCCCTCGCAGCACTGCCACCCTCAGGCTCTGTCTGGGAAGCCCTTGGTCTCTGCCCTTGTTCCACCCTTGCTGTGTCTCACATCAACATACTTGGCATCTGACTCGGACTGCATTCCTTATGGCACCTCCACGTCGACTGCAAACCCACTTTCCTTGGCATCATTTTGGCGACTCCGCTGGGGAGGTGAGCATCGTATTGCAGTCTGCCTATCTTCCACACTCAGTCTCCATGCCTATACAACAAAGAGTTACGAGGGCTACCAGCCAAGGCCTCATCCGCACCGTCCAAGATGAGCATCATCTCGACGATCAAGAAGAGACCAGCCACAACCAACTCCAGCCTCTACCCGGGATGGATGCACCCGATATGGCCGCAATCGTCAACACCACAATCCAACACTTTACTCCGACCATCACCGAGCTCCAAGACTCTCAATCTTCTCTCATGGCTGTCATCTTAGAAATGAAAAAATCAATCTAAGTCTTGACTTCACAATCACCGACTTCCCTTCCTGAGGCCTTAGAGCTCTACACTCTGTGCCCACTACTCACCCCGTGTCATCCCAAACTCCAGGTTTGGCCCCTTCTGCTCATATCCAACCTTCAGAGCCTGGGTTAGTTTTGGACATTGCTCAGGTCCCAGTGTCACGACCACCGCTGCCTTGGTCCTCTCGGCCCTCGACAGTAGGACTCGCGACACCTCAGCCCCCAGTGCCACGCCTTACCCTTGCTCGAAGCACTTCAGAGACTCATGAATCAATTGAGATAGAGCCTAACCCGAACACAACCAGCCGAAACCTAAACACAAGTCATTCCCCCGGCTTACTCCAGTCGACCTTTCCTGAGGACCGGCCTCCAGCAGCTGACACTACCCATATGCAAACCATGCCCCCAACAAGTTGCTCCCCACCACCAACCCCTCTCTACCATCGTCATCCTCTCAATGCCTCACGTTGTACCGTCTAGGGGCTCTGGTGCCCGGATCATCCCGACAGGGCACAAACCCTCACATGCGTCGTACGTCACCAAGCATGAGTTTGATGCCCTCCTTCACCGTCTCAAGCAGTCATCCTTACCCCACTCCCCTTCTAAGCTGTCAAGCCATGCTCCCTACTCTGGCAGCCTCGCTACCAAGCCTTACCCCGTCAAGTACAAGCAACCTTCCTTCACCTTGTTTAACGACAGAGAGGGCAACGCCCGCGAGCACCTCACCCGTTTTGCTGGCTCCCTGGAGCACTACGGGGAAGACAACACTTTGAAGCTTCGGGAATTTCACAAGTCCCTGACTGGCCTCGCCTACTCTTGGTATCATCAGATTCCTGACAGTACTATCCACTCATGGTCCGACATGGTCCAGCTCTTCCTTGACAAGTTTCACTATGAGACGGAACGTGTGACCATCGTTGACATTGCCGGGATCCGCCAGAATCTCGGGGAAGACCTCAACACCTATGTTACGTGATTTCATCACAAGTGCTTAGAGTGCACTGACTTTAGCAAAGATAAAACCCTTGTACCCATTTGCATCAAGAACATGAAGGACACCTACAGGGTCTACCTTGAAAACCTCCAACTTCGGTCTTGGGGACATCTCAATGAAGCTGCACGACACACATATGACTCGGTCGGTCCGTCAAAGACCCCAAAGCCCCAACCTCATATTGCCTTGGCCGCGACGATGGAAGCAGCCAGTAACGACGACAACAATCGCAAGCGTCAGTCCCAAGGAAGGGACAGGGGCCCTGACAAGAGAGGGCAGCCGATGCCTGCCCCAGAATACCCGTGTGACTTGAAGATTGTTCGAACTCTCCTCGAGACATGGATCGACGACAATGCCATAGCCCTGCCCAATGCCGACACTGAACCTACCCCGGAAAACTTAGCACATCCCAACTACTGCCCCTATCATCGGAAGGTCGGTCATGGCCTCAAGTGGTGCAGGGGCCTCAAGTTTGTCTTCGCCGACAAGATTGCGTCCGGAGAGCTCAAACTCTAAGTACGGGACATTTGACCCACCCGACCAAGCCTTGGCATGCCTTAGTGCATTTTCCACACTTGTAATTTTTTCGTTCATTTTGCAAGTTTCCATGTACGTCATACCCATGTATCAAGGCATGCTGCCTATCCTTCGTTATCAATGAAGTTACATTTTCCAGACTTAGAAAATTTTCAAGCTACATTGCTCTTGCACAAGTCTATTGACATCACCCTTCATGCCATCACCCACTCCCTTGGGGGGCTTCACCCTTCCCAACCCCTTCGGCCTCACATTGCAACCACTTGGTACGTGGTACGCGGGGTGGCTCGAGCCGCGCTACTACGGTCGCATCATCATCCTTCATTTACTTTTCTTGACACTTAGAAAAAATTTCATTTTTTTCGCAACTGGTCATCGATGATCATCCTCAGTGGTCTCCCTCAGCATCATTGTCTTAGCTCAACGCTTAGAAGAAAAAAAAATTACGGCCGGTCATCGATGATCGTCCTCATCTGTCTCCCTCGGCACCCTTGTTTGAGCTCAACACTTAGAAAAATTTTGACAAATTTTTTTTTTCACCCCTCCATTCTATGCTCCTTCCAACACTCAGGAAAGCTTCTCAACACTTAGAAAAATTTTCAAAAAGTTTTCTCACTCCCTTCACCCTCCTCCCTCTCACCCTGCCTGCTCATGGTCGGGCACTACCCCTCACCCTCATTCTATACTTAGAAAAAATTTCAAGTTTTTCATCTTCCCCACTACTCCCAGCATACATGCTCTCATCACTCTCCCTCTCACATTTTCATCTCCTCCCTCACCATCCAACACCTCATCACCCTTGCCCTACTTCATACAAAACTTCTCTCTTTCTTATGGAAAAGTTCTCATTCTTCTCCCATCCCACTTCTCTCATTCTCTTCTTGTGCATTATGAAAATTTTCATTGGGGGCTCCCTCTTTAGGGCTGTCTAAAAAAAAATTCAAATTAATTTGAATTTGAATTTCAAACTTCAAAAGAGAATCTGGGCAGAGCCCTACCCCGCGCGCCCGGACCCTCTCCGAACCGACCCGCGCCCACTCTTTCTCTCTATCTACGCCCACATACCCGACCCCACCCAAACCCGATCCACCCGAACCCGACCCGCGCCATCCCCCAAAACCCTAACCTTAATCTATCTCTTTCTTTTATCCCTCATGCACCGCCCATCCTTGGTGCCGCCACATTCGGCCTCGGCCTCCTGCCGCACATCTCCCCGGCCGACGCCAACCCCTCGGCCTCGTCCCCTCCTTTCTCTCCTCCCCTCCTTCCCCTTTCCACTTCGCCCACCAACCCGCCCCGCGTCTTGTGGCCTCGGCCGGCCTTGGCCTTCCATCCCCCTTCTTCACCTTCTTCACCTTCTTCCCACTTCTCCTCTCCCCTTCTCCCCAAGCTCGGCCTCGGCCACCCCTCCCTCTCCCCCCTCGGCCTCGGCCTCCCCAACCCCTTCCCTAGGCCAACCCCCCTTCCTCTCTCCCCTCCATCTTCCCCTCCCTCTACCCCCTCGGCCTCGGCCACCCACGGCAGCCTCACTCCGCTGCCTCCTTCCCCCATTTTTCTTCTCCTTCCTTCTTCTTCACCTACCACCACTTCGGCCTCGGCCCTCCTCTCACACCCCCGCCCCCTCGGCCTCGGCCTCTCTTCACCCTTCAACCTTCAAATTTTCCCATCCTTCCCCCATGGCCGAACCTCCCTCCACATTCCACCTTCAACCTCCATCTTCTTTTCTTGACCCGCGGCCAACCTTCAACATTAACGCATGACCATCCTCCATGCCCACTTCGGCCTCCATCACCAAGGCCACTCTTCGGCTTTATACCACACCAAGGCTTACCCTCCAAACTTCAGCCTGCACACATTCACCCAACGGCCTACAACCATCACCAACCATCATCTCCACCATCCTCACAAGCATGCAAAAAAAAAACTCATCATGACGACCAACGCGCGCCTCGCATCCAACCTTTCACTTCAGTCACAACACCCAAGTCCACCCCGCCACCTTCGACTTTCCCACCTTCACATCATGGCCGACATCGAAGACCGGTAATTTCAATATTTTTTTTTTTGCAACATTGACTGACGTGCATTGCCCGTGCCCCTGCGCCCGTCGTGGACTGCCCCCGCATCGCGTCGCCCGATCGCTCACTTCGCGCCCCTACACATTTCAAACTTTTTTACACTTAGTAATTTTTTTGCAAATTTGATCACGTCCCGTGTGATGACGTCCTCCGACCTCAACATCCTTGGTAGGTGGTGCGTGAGGTAGCTCGAACCACCTACTCCTACTCATTGTTTGACGCTCATCGTCCGTCGCCCGGGCACCATCTCTGCGACCCCCATCGCCAGCACCCCGTACGTCGTCTCTGCGGCCCCCGTCGCCAGAGCCCGTGCGTCATCTCCGCGACCCTCGTCGCGACTGCCCGTACGTCATCTCCGCGTCGCCAGCGCCCGTGCGCCATCTCCGCGACGCTTGTCGCCTATCACCCAGGGGCCATCTCGGAGACCCTCGTCGCCGGCGCCCGTACGCCGTCTCTGCAACGCTTGTCACCCATCGCCCGGAAGACGTCTCCGCGACACTCATCGTCCGTCTCCCGGGCGCCATTTACATGCTCGCACCCCTGCATCCTATCATCATGCCTTTGCCTTAACCCAAGCATTCCAAGGCTTTCGTAGGTGGTGCACAAGGTGGCTCGAGCCACATACTCTTCATCACCATCATGCATTGACGACGTCAACAACTTGCCAGCCAAACAACATCAAAACCCTGCTAAGTGTTTATGCGTGCGGTGCCCGCTCGGGTTGCCCCTCCGCGCACACCACACGCAGGGGGCTTATGTTCCTAACCTATTCTGGTCGCACCCAAAGGCCCACTGTGGTCCCATTTTGCATGACACGTTCGCACAAGCAACAGTCAACATTCAGCGCTCACAACCGGTCAAAGCATGCACGCTCAAGTCATGTGCACTTCTTACTTCTTCTACATGACTTCGTCACCAAGAAACTCATCCTTACGCGACTGCTCATCACGCTTTGACCGTCGTACTTCGCATGTCGCCAATCGGCGCACCATGGCACTTGCCCAAGGAAGTTGGCCTTGGCCTTCCTCTTAGGGTCGGCCTCGGCCTTGGCCTTCCTCTTGGGGTCGGCCTCGACCTTGGCCTTCCCCTTGGGGTCGGCCTCAACCTTCCCCTTTGGGGTCAGCCTCGGCCTTCCCTTGGGGTTAGCCTTGGCCTCCCCCTAAGGGTTGGCCTTGGCCTTCCCCTATGGGTTGGCCTTTGGTCTCCATACTTAGCATTTTCACTACTCTTCAAGAGGACTTACATCGTCCGTGACCCTCGTCGCCCGTCACCCGGACATCACTCCGCGACCCCATCTCCCGAACATAACTCCGCGACCCCGTCGCCCGGACATCACTCCGCGACCCCGTCACCTGGACGTCACTCCAGGAACCCCAGTCGCCCGGAAGTCACTCCACGATCCCGTCGCCCAGACGTCACTCCGCGACCCCGTCGCCCGTCGTCCAGACGTCGCCCGCGCCTGCGCGCCAACTCCGCGACGCTCGTCGTCCGTCGCCCGGACGTCGTCTCCGCGACCCCCATCGCCGGCATCCGGGCGCCGCACTCCAACACTCTGCGGTGCCCGTGCGCCGCGCCGCTGATACAGCCGTGCCCCTAGGCTCTCTGTCACACTATCGTGCTCCCGGCACCATACGCACTCCGTCGCACCCATGCGCCGTGCCACTAACACAGACGTGCCCCCGGTACCTTACTCACTTCATCGTGCCCATGTGCCACAATCATGTTACATGCCCCCCGGGCACCACACTCACACCTAGGGCTGTAAATGAACAGAGTTGTTCACGAGCAGCTCGTAGTTCGTTCCCTAAAAAGCTCGTTCATGTTCGTTTGTATATTATATGAACAGAACATGAACAATTTTTTAGAACTCGTTTATTAAACGAACAGAACATGAACATTTAAAAATGTTCACGATTGTGTTCGTGAACATATAGTGTTCGTATAATAAATTAATACTATTATAAGTAAGACATACATAATTATAAATATATCTATGTAAAATAAACTTAGAAAACTTGATAACCTAAAATTAATAAAATTAGCTAAAAGATCTAAGCCCACTTATAAACCAAAATATAAGCCAAGCCCAAACTATACCAAGCCCAAGCCCAAGTCCAAAAAAAACCCCAAACCCTAATGCATTTATTCTCCCAAACCTACCTCATTTACTTCTGGCCGCACCTTAGTTCTTGCCGCAGCCGTCTTCTCCTTTTCATTTTCAGAATGTCTCTTCTCTCTCTCTCACGTCAAGCACTCCCTCTCTCTACTCTCTCTTTCTTTCTCACGCACACACACTAACACACAACAGTCACGGCGCCTCCCTAGCTCAGCGGAGCAACCGACAAGGCATCGCTTCCCTCGCAACGAACGTGCCCAGAGTCTACTCACGCACAAACCATCACAACGTGGCAGGCACTTCCCAACGTGGTTCGGTTCTTCGTAAAGATCCAGAGGCTCTTCAAAAACTATTGAATCGCTGCATTTCTCACGATTTGGTCAACAACAATCTGCGAGACCAACCTTTCTGTCATTTTTCATGTTAATTCTTTTGCTTTTTTCCAACTTTGACTGGTTTGAATATTTGAAGTTTCAGATCTGGGTTTTTTTGGTTTTGTTGAACTAGAAAAAGAACGAGCTTACGATGCTCGAGTTTAGTTTGTATAGGTTAAACGAACAAGCCGAGCCGAGCCCGAACTTTTGGGTGGTTTCACGAACCGAGTTCGAACGAACATTTCAGTCACTTATACGAACTCGAGCCGAGTTCGAACGTGACCTGAGCTAAACGAACACGAACACGAACAAGGCCATGTTCGGCTCGAACTCGGTTCGTATACAGCCTTACTCACACCACACCATGTGCACCTTGCCTTGGTCGTGGAACATGCTTCAACCCACTCTCCGGAGTGTGCAACATCCTGCGGGGATAGGCGACTCCTTCAGGACACTATCTCCGCCAGGGAGTTCTTCAACTCCCCTTCCGCCAGGTAGACCTGTAACGCCCCGAATTTATTTACGGAGCGTTAATGCCAAATATATAGAGATCAGATAAAATTCCATAATTATCAGAAGACTTCAAATTGGTAAATCAGAGCATACACTAAAATCCCAAACGAAACAATATCGAAAGTCCCCCAAACGAAATCAGAAAACCCTTAAATATAAAAAATATCCCAAACGGTCAATCAGAGCATGCACTAATAACTTCCAAGAGTACATCACTAATTGTCATAGGGCCCAAAGCTTTATACAATCCAAAAACTTTCTCCAACACGGAGTTTCAAAACAAAACCTAAACAATACCAACTTGTCTTAATTCAATACACTTAAATGTCAATACTAACTCTGAAATAAGGCAGCTAACTTTGGTCACACAGCTAGCCCTTCAAATCTGAAATCCCACCTACTAACCACCTGAAAGGAAAAACAATAAGGGAATGAGCCAAATGCCCAGTAAGGTCGCTCAAATGACCAATCAGACAAAACCAAAATATCTGAGAAACAAAATTTTGGAAGCACAAAATGTTTCAATGGAACGGAGATCAGACCAAATATCAAATGCCAGAATATATCAGAGTACGGAGACAGACACAATCGGACCATATATCAAATGTCAGAATATGTCAGAATACGGAAGCAGACACTAGGGAGCCAAATAACAAATGTCAAAATATATCAGAGTTCAGAAACAGATACTATCGAAACAGACACTAGAGATGTCAGACCGAATATCATATGCCAAAATATATCAGAGTACGGAAATAGACACTAGAGATGTCGGACCGAATATCATATGCCAAAATATATCAGAGTTCGGAAACAGATACTATCGAAACAGACACTAGAGAGCCATTCAGAAAGTGGTCACATACGTCATTCCTGATAGATGAGGCCGGTTCGGAAAGTAAGATCGCGATCTCTAGCTCAACTCGCATGAGCTAGCCCACGTTTCAATCCATGTGGGTAAGTCATAAATAAGTCACATACACTGTGACATGGCTCATAAAGTCACCAAAACAAAATCTCAAAATAACCGTTATCAAATATCGGACAAATCAAACCATATTCAAAAGTTTCAAAATCACATTATCTTACAACGAACTCGTCAAATAATAAGTGGAGTTCACGAAAATAATAACGATCATAAATCACTGAAACAACGATATCAATATGTCAATATTCTGAGGTCAAACAAATCCGACGGAATTTGATTTTTCACAAATCATAGAATTGACAACAAGTCATTCTTAACAAAGTTCAAAACAAAAATGAGATGTAGAATCACTTATCCCCATATGAAGAGAGTCGGATTTCAAAAGAATCTAAAGACTTACATGAGCGATTGGTCCATCGCTGTTTCGAATTTCGAAAGTAAACCCTTACCTTAATCAAGCCTCCTGAGAGTCACAGATCCTTAAGCTCCTCCTTAGAGCTTCCAAAATTTTTCAAGCCTTCTTCTCCAATCTCTCTCTTTCTCTTCGTCTTCCTCTCTATCTCTCTCTCTCGTACAAAGGAGAAGAAAGAAACAGAGAACCCAAAAAATGCTAGAAATGAAAATAGAACACTATTTATATAGAGAGGCAAAAAAATTTAAGTTTGCATTCGAATGAAGCACTTTGGGTCGAATGAAAACTTTTTTTTTTTTTTTTCACTTTCAGTCCACTAAAACACTTTTAGTCGACTAAAAACCCACTTTTAGTCGAATCAAACACTTTAAGTCGACTAAAACTCACTTTTAGTCGAAGCTTTTCAAAGTTACTGTTCAAAATCACTGTTCATAGTTATTGTTCATCGACTAAAACTTTTAGTCGACTGAAAACACTCTTTTAGTCGACTAAAACCTTTAAATTCGACTAAAACTCCATAAAACCATTTTTACACAATTTAACTACTTTTTAGTCGACCGAAACACTTTTAGTCGACCGAAAACACTTTTAGTCGACTAAAACCTTTTAAATTCGACTAAAACTTCAGAAAACTATTTTTATTCGAAGCCAAACTATTTTCCTTCGACCGAATATTTCAGAACTCAAAAACTTTATCATCAATAAGTTTTGATTCGAATGAAACCACTTCCATTCAACCGAAAATTTCAGAAACAATCTCAATTCATTTTCTTAATGTTAACAAAAGACCACAAACTTAATTATTCAAAAATATTAATTTCGCACAAGGAAAAGAAAATTTTCGGGGTATTACAAGACGGCTCCTCCGGGATGCTACCTCAGCCAGTCGGGTAGACGGCTCCTCCGGGATGCTACCTTGACATGCTCCGAGTGCTCCGGCACAAGGACTCACCCGCGGGGATAGGCGACTCCTCCGGGACACTATCTTTGCCAGGGAGCTCTAAGTGCTCCGGCACGAAGACTCCCCTTCTGCCAGGTAGACGGCTCCTCCGGGATGCTACCTTGGCCGGCCAGGTAGACGGCTCCTCCAGGATACTACCTCGGCCTGCGGAATAGGCGACTCCTCCAGGACACTATCTCCGCCAGGTTGCCTGCGTGACTGGCCTACGTGCTCCGGCACTGGGGGCTTGCGTCGGCACCCCTAGGGACTATGACCCCCGGGTCACTCCGAGACGGGAGTAGGTCTTCGGAGGGCATCGCGCCTAGTTCACCTGGCAGTTGGGCGTCGGGTCTTCCCCACCGCTGCCAGGCCTGTGGAACTCCGTAAGGGCTTGGATTGGAGGCTAGATCAAGGGGGTTCTCTGGCCACACCGTTGTGGGAGCCAGTCTTTCCAGACAGACAGAGCGACGCTGTGCGGGGCAGGCCGGGTGAATATGCGATCCGACAGTCTGTGGAGCACCGACACCCGTGGACCCCCTGGTGACGTGTCACTCCCGGGGGCACCACGTGTCAGTTAATGGCATCATCATCTCAATCTCTATAAATAGAGGTCTTGAGAATTCATTTTCGGAGGTTGGACATTTTCAGAACATATTTCACTTTCTCACTCTAGAATTCTAGAGAGAGAAACATACAGGACCCTGACTCTGGACCGAAGCATCGGACTGTGACTGTCATCGTGTATTCATCCTGCGCCATCGCCCTCGCAGCACTGCCACCCTCAGGCTCTGTCTGGGAAGCCCTTGGTCTCTGCCCTTGTTCCGCCCTTGCTGTGTCTCACATCAACATACTTGACATCTGACTCGGACTGCATTCCTTGTGGCACCTCCACGTCGACTGCGAACCCACTTTCCTTGGCATCAACGAGTAATTGAACCATCTCTGTGGAATATGGATTAATTAGGGATGTACAAGGGCTTATTAGGATAAATTAGGGATGTACTAGGGATAAGTAGGGTAATTAGGGTTAGTAGGCTTAAATAGGGTAATTAGGGCTACTTCCAGTCATTAGTATGTAATTAAGTTTAATTAGGGTTAATTAAGGTTACTTCAAGATGTTAGGGGTTAATTAGGATTAACTAGGTTGATTAGAGTTTAGTTTAGGGTTTAGGGTTTAATTAATCTAATTAGGGTTTAATAAGATATGTTAGGGCTAATTAGTGTTAATCAAAAGTAATTAGGGCTAACTAGAGCTAATTAGGGTTGATTAGGACTAATTATGGCTAATTAGGGTTTAATTGTGCTGATTAGTGTTGATTTGGACTAATTAGGGTTTAATTGTGCTGATTAGTGTTGATTTGGACTAATTAGGGTTAATTGGTTCTTAGGGTTAATTACAACTAATTAGGCCAACTATACTCAATTAGTGTTAATTGGGTTCATTAGGGTCAATCAGGGTTTAGGGTGGTTTAATTAATCTAATTAGGGTCTAATAAGAGTTTACAGATGCAAAATAAATTTCTAGTTGTGCCAGGGCGTTCAGTTTTACAAATACCCGACGCGGAGTTTAATCCAGTGAAGTCCCTGTTCTCTTTTCAATTCTTAGGGTTGACCCGGGTGTCAGGCCTTAAAGAATTGTTTCGACGTGGATAGTCTTAGGCCAGACATGGACGCCCTACTTTTGACCAGCCCAGAGAGGTGCAATCAGGACTAATTAGGGCTAGTTCACCCCAGGGGGTGCTAAAAATATCGCGTTAACCTAATTAATCTAATTTCAACAACCCACCATTCAACTAAATCACAGATATCTCAATCCAATTGGGTCTCATCCTCCATCAACAATCTCAATTCTTAAATGCTCAATGCACAGTCAACAATCTCAATTCTCAAATGCTCATTAATGCACAGTTAATATAATTATATAAAGAATGAAAATTGATATAAAGAAGTCTAACAATTCGATTACAAAGAATGAAGAGTCTCTATCAAAATTAAGAATGAAAATTGATATTTTAAAGATTTAATTGATATTAAGAATGAAGAGTCTCGACGAGAATGCATTTAATTGGTGTGTCCACATTATCTTTGTTGTTTCCTGGATAAAACAAACATAGGTATTGTTAAGGAATGTGTCAGTTCCATGTGGTCATTTTTCTTACTCAAACTAATGTGTTCTTGCGGGGGGTGTGGCTCATGCAGGTGAAAGATTGTCTTCAACAAAATCATGAGCTCCGTGGCATGTTGGATAGGTTAAGAACAGAACAAGCTACATTACCAGCTTTGAATGGGGAGGAAATTCAGAGAGGAATATCAATATCCAACAAAGAAGAGGATGAGACTAGTTCCCAGGCATACACGGATGCAGTTGTCGTCCTCAAGGTTAGTCATTGACTTCAAAATTTGTGTGTGGGATGACGCGATGTGTATGCACCATTTTTTCCTACTTCTCTTTCAAGTAATAGTTTGATTAGAATTATGTGTTTTACTGCCAAGTACGGATGTCGCTGTGAAAACTGTATGTCGTGGTCTCATGGATACACGAGGCAGTTGAATGGTCTAACAAAGCACAAATTTTCAACTGCTTAAAAGATCTAAACTACAAAGCACAAATTTTCAACTGTATTTTTCTTGAATGGTCCAACAAAATATGGAAACTCCTCACGGAATTTCAAATCCATTCTACACCTCCAACGCCAAGTCATCGTGTAGGAAGATGGTCTCATGTCAAAGTGGCGAGTTGCACCAGTAGGTCTCGTGTAGGAAGATGGTCTCGCCTGGACGAAAAGTTGTTGTCTGGTGATTAAAAAAGAGGCGATGGCGCCGATGGTTGTCATGGAAAATGGCAGAGAGGTTGTTATCTCTTTCCCATGGTGGGTGCTTGACTAAAATAATGGGGAGATCTAGAGGTGAAAGAATGCTTTTGCAGCGGTGTTGAAAAAAAATGAAAGAAAAAACTTGAAATGACTCAGATGGTGGGTTTTTCAATCTCGGGATTACACGATGGTGGTCCCTAATTTTCCCAAATCAATTACAAGGGTATTTTTGGAATAGTAACTTGAACTTGAGTCTTAGACTCGAACGGGCATGGGAGAAGTATAGTTATCAAATGGGCCTGCCCAGCGTGGGTCCCACGAGATTGGGCACTATTACAGGCTGGCCAGGCTTGGGCCGAAGGTGACACAGGCCGGTCTCACTCATAAATATAAAGTCCCAAGCCCTTGGCCTAAATTTAGGGCGAGGCCTCGGCCGACCCTTAGATTCTAATTCATTTTTACCTTTATTTAGACCCTATTTATTTTTGCAATAAGCTTAATTTGATGACAAACAGTTTAATAGACGGTCATTTAATCCGCATTCAAGACCGACTACTTATAATTAATCAATCAGACAAAGTTACCAATTATATACTATCTATTGCCCCAAAAAAAAAAGTGAAGTTACCTAATCAATATGGTTCATTTATTTATTTCTTCATTTGTTTTATTTTGAATATATTTGGTTTGCTTGAAAAATGTCTATCTGGATAATATGAGCTAAACTTAAAAAAAAAAAACATATCCTCAAAAGTTAAGAAAAGAAATAGTTATCTGCAAGATCTTTAACGCTCAAATTACTACTTAGTCTATCCTCAATTGGTTTGTCTTGCTCTTGATATTTTGCATTAAGATAATCTTTCCAACAAATACAGGACTCCAACGACTCGGGTTAAGACGATTTCTCTTGTCATCCAATACCCTCTAACTCACAAAAGAACATGACTTTGAGGCAACCATAGAGGCTTGGATGGGTGGTAAGCATATCACGTGCAATTCGGGATAAAACACAATAATAGTTTTGCATTTTGTTTCCAAAAAGTTAATAAATCAAAATCTTTAAGTCTTGGTACTTACTGTATCTTCTATACCCTTCAGTTATGAGTCGTAATATATTTGATTCTCGCTGATGTAGCATGCATGTCAAAGGAACTCTGATGTAGTTATAAATTATTTCAAAGGACAAAACTCTGACTTGAAAGATTTTTTTTTACATAATTGATCCATTCCCTATTTTGTTATGAAACTCCTACAATTGCATTTTGTACGCCGTATAGTTTGAACCTACTATTCAAAAGAGTGGCAACATTTGATGGAGGCGATCCTGACCATTACTTCAAAATTTTAATGTCCATTTGTTTTACTACAACGCTAAACATATCCAAAATTTTCCATTTTTCTCAAACTTGAGCAATTTTAAGTATTTCTAATACAGCGAAAGAGGCTGTGAGATAGTAAGTATAAAACAATCAAGCGATAGACGCATGAAAACCCTACAAAAAAATCAACCACGTATTTAGGTACCTCCCATTTTTAGGGACTTGGAAAGCCTTATAAGAACTTAGTTAGTATGTAATGATTTTAAACTTGTTTGTATATCGCAATATGTAAAAGCAAAAAATACGTGGAGTTCCACCTGTACTGGACATCTACAAAAGGTCTCTTAGCAAGCAAATAATATTGATCACACAAAGCTTAAATTTTTTTGATCATACCCCAGAAGAACTAACATACATTACAATACACCTTATCTCAAAAATAAAATAATGCTGCAACAGCTAAACTATCCTGAACAATTAAATTGATTATATTACAAACACATTAAACATCAAAAAAATATATATATTTCACTTGGTATAGGATTGAAGCTCGTCTTTAACAATTCAATAGTAGCAATACTATTAAAAGCACTATCAAAACTAATACTCAATATCTTTTTACCGAGTTCAAAGTTCAACATGCTCTATTTTGTAAGTTCGGCAATATCAGATGTATCATGTGAATGAGAAAACATTTCAAAAGCAATAATTATATTGTGCATAACCCACTTTGCATCATTCCAATGTATCGTCGCGCAAGAATGATTGATATGATTAGGAGATCTCCAATCATCATCAGAAGTAAGGTACCTTTAGAATCAAAATTTTAAAAAAAAATTTTACTTAACCATTGTTCAGTCTCATTGTATTGCTCAATGCATCAAACCTAGTATATTTCTAAGAACCTCTCTATAAAGGTTGCACATATTTTGTTATATGCCTAGTACACTTCTCATTATTAGCAAAGTTGAAGGTTGTTCATTGTGCACAAAAAATCAGCAAGACCGTCTCTTTGTTGTCACTGATCATAAATAAATAACTTGTCGTCAAAAGAAACTTGTGCTTGGCTATCATCAACACGTCCTTTTCAAGATGCACGTGTAAAAAATACCTATTAAGATGTGAATTATCATACCACAAGAGAAATAGCTTCCACAATACTTATATTGAACTTTTTCGACCCCATCAACCATAACCTTTGTAAAATACTACCAATACTTTATGTCTGTCTTTTCAACTGCTGGCAGACCTAAGGACTTAAGGCATGATTTCTTCGTCCATCCTCTCCACCACCACTACGAGGGTCAAGGTTATACATAACAGGATGATTATGGCTTGCAACGCTACATGATTGACTAAAGTGTTGTTGAGCTTGTGCCGGGTATATTCAAGATTAGGAGTGTTTTGGTAAAAAACCTAGGTGTTTATACCCACCGGTGATCACACTTGTCCTGGTGGTGGACGTTTTTGGTCTTGAACTAGACATGTGTTTCTAAAAATTTTGAAAGAAGAAAACACAAAATGATTAGGACTAATTAAATAGCTAAACAACAACACTAATAAATACTACCTTTTTGCTAGAAGCTATCAAGCAGAGGAATAATTAAAGAAAGCTTATAAGTTGAAACTTGTGAGAGTAGTGGTAAACAACTCCACAAGAAAGCTTATACGAAAGAGATAGTTGTGAATTGTAGTTGAGCTGTGAAGAACGTGAAACAAATTACTCAACTTATAGATTTTTCAAGCCTCACAAAAGATAAAAATATTCCTAAAACTAGCCGTTTATAGTTGTTAGAAAATGTGAATATGTAAACGTACATAAAAGGTTATTGAAATAATGTTTAATGAATATACCCCTCAAACAAGCGGGTTATATAACTATTGTAGGGTCAAAAGGTCATTATATGGCCATTAGCGATGGGGCTTTTGAATCCAAAATTTTAAATTTTGTTGGATTATGTGGGCCGGGCTTAGACTAGATTCGGGCTCGACCACGGGCCGAGTTAGGCCTAGTCTAGCCGTTGGCCCTTGTAGCCCAGGCCTACACCGTTGAATATATATGCGCCAGGCTTTTTTGGATTAGACCGCGCTGGCCCTTGGTCCCCCGGCCACTGATTGATGTCTTTTATCGCTAAGAGTCATATTTTATATTGCTGCATTAGAATAAATTTCAAAATTATTCTGTTGTAACAGGTTCTCAACAGCTATTCTTGTATTGAACATATGTCCTGTAACACACCTACAAAAGTAGTTTTCTCTTACATTTTTCTAGATACCAACTTAGGCTCTCTCTCTCTCTTTCATTTCTAACATTTGTTGCGTCTAGTATTCTAAGCATATTTATGACAGTGTACCGTGTAAAGCTTGTGCTTCAATCATTTGTGCAAAAATATTCATTGTTATGTCTAAGAGGAAACGCGTCAAGAATCTTGTTGAACCGATAAAAAACCCGTAAATATACAAATAATCTTAAGAGAAGCGTCTAATCCGCCCCTCAGTGACAATATCACCTGCATTATTTTAGAATTGCATTTACATTTCTCGTAATACTTTTAGCACTTGAAAATGCCAAACATCAGCGTTCAGTGGCATGAAAGAATGAAATGAAGAGTGAGATATGGATGCCCCAAACAAGTCCGGTGTAAATGATAAAAGAGGAGTCAAAATGGAGGGTAGGGGTGGAAAGGGACAGCAGCTTAATAGGGAAGGCGACGGTGCAGGGTTGCCCCTCAGACAACAGCAGGTATCTCACTTCAGCAGTGGCCCACGTGTTACCCACCCGCGCGTGCTGGACAAAACCCATAGCTGTGTTTGTCTCCATTCTCAAACCACAAAAACCCCTCTTATTTATCCAAACCAATTTCACCTTCTTCATTACCACAAATCCTGTCCCCATATGCTTACATTTCTCCATTAATGGCCCTTCTCCCTCTCTCCCTCTCTCTCACCCCACATCTATCTAGTTTTATATATGTTTTTGAAAGTGGTGGAGCAGCTTCGATCGTATCATTGGTGGAGGAGGAGGAGGAATGGACCCCCTTTTGTGGCTATCAATAATTAGAACTTGCTATTTCCACAAGCTACGCTTGCCAAGAAAACTTTTGTTGGTTGTGGATTACAATCACTTGGTGATTTTACGTATGCCAGACGATCGATGTTACTAGAGTCCAACAAAGTAAGAGAATCGTCGTAACGAATCATCAAGTCAAACTAAATTTTACGTGTGTCTCCCTGTAAGTTACTTTTTCGTATCACACTAATTTAACAAACAATTTACTTTTTTTTTCAAATCCCATGAAACGTCGATAATTTCTATAGTCGTCTTGTTTATCGCAATAACACAAACTTAGTTTAACAAAAGCGGCAATCGGTTGACTCCCTTGGTATGCAAAATAGTAATAGCTTGAATAAGTTTAATGACCGATTAAGTTTTCACTTAAGTGAGATGATCGCTATCACACTTCGACCGGTCACCCCAACTAGAATTACGAGGGAAATGTACATGCCCCTTTCCAATACACTCTTTGATAGATGAACATGATAATCTTCTGCAACTGTGACGCATTCTGTGCATGCAGCATTCTGCTATATTATTAGTTCAACCTGACAACATGTCTTCGGAAAAACCCTTTAATTTGCACTAGTCAGAAAATTGTAAAATTGTATAATGACCAGTCCTGTGATCCAAGACTTCCATTTTAGCCTTTGATGCTTTCAGCTTGAACTTGGTGATGTTGGCTTGGAGAGACAACACCTTCCTGTCCTTTTTCTTCTTAGGTTCTTGGCAACTTCTTAACTTAGATGAGGCCAAAAGTATTGGATTGTTATGGCTGATAAGTTATATGCTGGAAGTCTTGATCTATTAAGCGATTTGATGCTCGTTGTCTTTTACATCTGAGCTCCAGCTGTTCTAGCTGGAATAATTCTACTGCTTCTACTAGGAGTAGCCTTTTTAGTAGTGTGATCTTTAGGATTGTTACATAGCTTCAAGTAATATATTTTCCACTTTGGCAACCAATTTCTTTCCTAGAAAGTAAAATATTCCTGAAACTTGTCATGATATACTAACTGTGGTTACTCAAGTCTAGAAAGTTGTTGTGATGACATTGATATAGTTCAAGAGAGTAAGTCAACTTTATTGGTTAATTAAGTATAGCATTTTATACAACCGTTGATATGGTATGCTATTCTTTTTGTGCAGGAGGCTGCAACTATCAAGTTTGGTGGCAAGGCTTGGTGTCTTCACAAATTGGCTTGGAATTTTATTTCTGCTTTAAGAATACTAGGACCTTTTGTTAATGGTTTTATTACTTCTCATGTGATTTAAAGACATAGATGAGTTGAAGTGGGAGGCGTTTTACTGTATTAAGTATTATAGTTTATTACTTGTTTTCTCCCGCTACGCATGTTGATGTCAATTTATTTTACTAGAATGAGGACAACTATAGTACTTTTTAATTAGACCGGAGTTTATTACTGGTCTTTAATGCCTAAGCTATGTGTTTGTTTATTGATTGATCTAGAAAAATTTCTTTATAATATCATATTTTATCTTTTGGGAATAAATGAAACTTTTTATTTATCAACGATTAAAGTAATATCTATAAGTCGAATGTGAGTATTGTTAGTTTTTAGATAATGAGACGCGTTGAAGAAAATTATTCATTCCCGAATGAAACAAAAAATTAATTCGATGTTAGTTAGGTTGGGTTGAAACCCAAACCATAGCATTTTTACTTGGGTTGGGTTGGGCTTTTCTTACAAAAAGTCCAATTTGGGTTGGGTTGAGATGGGCTTTTAAAAGATTGGGTTTTCTTGGGTTGGGCTGAAAACCAACCCACCCCGTCCAACTTGCACCCCTACTGGCGTCTGGTGCAAAAGGTTTTGGCGAATTTAAGTATTGAAAATATTTGTACTACTGGTAAATTCTGCTTACCTTGTTTATAAATTGTTGTCAGCTACTGCGATTGAACGAAATAATAAAAAGATCAACATTTTTTTATTAAAATTTGAGTCTTTAAATAAAGTTGTGCACAGTTACAAAAATGTTCATGAATAAACAAAATTTATGCAATAAACATTTTTTTATTAGCAGTCTAACAAGATGGATGCCCTTGACAAATAACGTTTAGTTGCTATATGGTTGGGTGTACTACTAGATTATTAGATTGCTCAATGAAAAAAGAAACTAAGAAATTCATTGCCATTAGCTTCTTTTCCATATTCTTAATTTCTTTTAGGGATAATATCATTTCAGTCTCTCGAACTATCCCGCATTTTAAGATAATTCGTGTACTCCTACTTTTTGCTGTTTGAATCCTTGACATATTTATTTTTCCTGTTTTGATTTCTCTGTGACACTTCTTGTTCAAGTTTTGGTAGTAATTTTGTCAATAAGGATATTTTTCTTCCTCGTACCATTTCTTAAGGTTATGACCTATTAAATCCTTCGCGAAAAGGATCCTCTTAGGAGTGATGTAGTTGAAAAACTAGACACATGGTAGGAACATCATTAGGGACAAAAATATTCTTTCTTATTTCGAATGATCTATTGAATTATACTTTTAGAGACGGTGGCTGTTTCAGGATTAATGAAAATATCTTAATATAGGTCTCCTTATAATTAGTTGGATGTTTTTTCATGGTAATGATACTTGGAATTCTTGAGAAAACGTATTGAATCTACAGAAAAGAAAAAAAAAATTAAAAACTTATCAAAAGTGTACGTGTGATACTTGTGACGTACATTTTTAGCGACAAATTTTCTTTTGTTTTTTGTGTTGGGATTTAGAATTGCATTCAAATATAAAGAAGTTATAGTAAAATATCCAGCTTTAGTGACAAAATTAAGGATGACGTGTGGCCCTTACCTTAGAGCTTTATGGTTTGGTAAGTATACAATAAGTTTAGGTTCCTTGTTGAAAGAAATAGGTGTTGTAAACAGTGACCTTTCATTAGTTGCAATCCAAGTCCCATAGTTATTGAGCAACCGATAATTTAGCAGAGCAAGCGAGTAAGGGTATGAAATATAGACATGAAGCCTTTAGCTAGATCAGCCGAAAAGAAATAGGCTCGGCCTGATCAGTGGAGCGATTTTGTTTACGACATACCGAAGAAGGTGAACAATTAGTTGGCTTGGGTTTTCTTATTTGGTGAAGAGATATAGTGGTGTTGTTTTATTCAATCACGCGAGGGAATTCTATGCTTTGACGTAAGAAAATTCTCACGCATTTACTCCATTTGAAATCTAATTATCGATCCGTTCGTGAGTTGGAATGGAATTCCTATAATATTCTGTTACACTATGTCATGTTTTGGCAATCACAATTGTAGTCATCATTTCCAGATTTTCTATAGTGGAGGTTTGATTCTCATATTGGAATAAATTGTCTCAACTGATTTAACGTTTGTAATGGATTCATTGATGCTCTCGAGTCCTAATTATATTTTGTTATTATTACGATAATTTGAATATTTAGTTCTTTGTGCTCTTGATTATTTATTTTAATTCACGATCTATTTTTTGCTACTTTTTGTAGTAATTTCAAGAGTCCGTATCTTCTTTCTTTATCCAATTTCAGTCTTCTTACACTTTTTGAAAACCTTAAACGGTCTACTACAACAATTTAGTTTTGAGTTTTTTCGAAATCTAACTAACTAATATACAAAAAATGGATCTGAACATTTTTATACATATGTTTCTGGCAATTCAAGTCAACCAACTTTGATTTTCACTGTCTTCTTTATTTCTCATTGATTTTTGATAATCTTGGACATTCTGAAATATTAAAGTGTCTTCCTTAACTTTTTAGTCTTAATTTTTATTAGAACCCTTATGTTTCTTGGTCATAATTGACTTCAAAAGGTATTGGTCAGTGCAGACTTTTCTATTTTTTACACTGGATATTAGCCCACTTTGATTCACCCTACTTTTTTTTTTTTCCTTTTTTCTTGTTCTGGTTGATTACTGATGATTCTAAATGAGTTGAAATTCTTAAAGACTCATCTTTATCTTTCTAGTTATATATGTTATAACAAATTCTTCTATTTGTTGGTCGAAACTGACTTTAAAATCAATGGATCAGTGCAAAAGTTGTTTTTGACAGTACTTATTAGTCTACTTTGACTTGCTCTGTCTTATTCATTTCTCATTCTTTTTTGATGATCTTAGACACTAAGACAACTCTAGCAAGTCCTCTTCAACTTTAACTTTTATGTTTTGAGTTTTTATATGCATTTCTTTGTTGGAGTTACTCTTGAACAAAGCTATTTCATGTAAAATTATGTGAGTGAGAATGACTTTGTCGACTTGAATCTCTCGGTGTTTATTAGATATATGCATTATATTATGGTGAGCTATGTCAGAGTGTGTGGGACTTATCTATTTCTGACTTAAGACGTGGATTGTAACATAAGCTAACTTAGCGGAATGAACTATAGATCATGATCTTAATTTCTGAACAATGTCCCACGTATCAGTGATGGCACGTTGGACACATTTCTGATGGTTCCTTTGATTTTCGTCTGCATACTAATCGAGTATTTAGATTTGATATCTAATTTATTTGAAGATGTTCCAAACGTATCTAAAGTATTATTGAATTTATGGGAGTCATTATGAATTACAAAATATGGTTATATGAACTGATGGAAATATTTTGAACTTAATTTTGCATTGTTTGAACACGTTGAAACCTTTTGACCCACTGCAGATGCAATTACCTACAGAATTTCGTCACCTTGACATTGTATTATCCACTAGTACAAGCTCTTTGATCTTAGTTCTAATCTGAATTTTCAATTGAAAGTTAATACATTAACTATGCACTTTAGTGTTGTATTTTATCAACCCAAGTATTGTTATCGATATAGCATGTTTTGTACTCTGAGGGAGAATCGGTGTATGTATATTTAATGGGCTTTGTGCTTACTCCCACTTGCCTTCAATTTATCAGCAAATAGCTTTGGTTCCATTGTTAATTTGTAGTCTCTTACCTGTCTTCTATTGTGCATGAAGATGAACAAGTATTATTATCCCGACCCCTACAATTCTGATGATGGAGCATAAAATACCCATCCGTTCAAAAAAATATATATTTGCTATGGATCGGTTTGATTTGGTTGTGTGGTGGTTCAGCAACTGAACGAACGAGTGAAGAAAAAGGAGGAAGATGGGAGATATCTTTAAGGGCCAAATCCCGGTTAAGTTTTTAACAAAAAAGCCAAGCCAAGAGAGAAATCAATTCAGAAACAGAACAAAGTACAAGGACTATTTTAACAAGCACGAGAATTCAGGCGGTAAAAGTTTGAGGGACTAAAGTGGTACTATTCCTTTCTTTTTCCTCCTCTTTTTTGGTCTGAGTTTATTTTGCTTCCTATTGCGCAATAGAATTTCAACGCCCATCTTTTTCATATTATGCCCCAAAAGTGAATGGAGAACGAAAATAGAATCCTCCAAGAATATTTAGAGAGCTATGGAATTTGGATCTAATTCCATCTACAAGTATTTTGAGAGAGCCATGGAATTTGGATTTAGTTCCATCGTCCATTTGTGAGCCAATAAAGTTACTCCACCACGCACCAAAAAGTGTCACCTTGGCTTTTAGAATCAGAGTTGAAACTGGGAATGAACACCAAAAGGCTTGACCCAACTCAGAGAATTAAGAAACATGGATCACTAACCAACAGGCTTGAGCAAAACTCCAGACTTGAATAAAGAAAATAGGAAATTAACAGGGTAGCATATTATCCAACGGCTCAGATATCAAATGTATAGCTTAAAGTTTAGCAGTTAATTTAAGTTGATAATCTGAATTACATAAAAGGTCAAGCATAACCTATAAGTCTTTATTATAAGTATTTTGTTAAATAACTTTAAAATCATGCAAACTAATTATGTCCTTATATGTAGTAATATATTTTAAAAGTTTTTTTCCCGATATCACTTTTAAAAAATATCCTTATAATGTCACATATTCAAAGTAGACAATTATGTAGCACACCAAAAACAATATTAAACAGACTACCAAATGGTGTTCTCTTTACATATAAGTAGTTTTGGTGGCACATGTCATACGCGTGCAAAACAAAAAGGTAATAATTTTGAAATTTGTTAAAAACTCTAGCATGCCATATAAGTGTTTATTGTCAACATTTAGTAAAATAAATTGTGAAGGGTTAATAACACTCGACACTCCTGAAATTTCAGTTTATTACACACAACGGTTAATTATTAAAATTAAACTAAGCTACATTATGTTAACTTTTCAAGAGAATTAACAGAATTAGTGGACAGACGTAATACCACTAGAGAAAAATAAAATACTGAAACTGCCATTTATCCATTTTGGAATTTGACTCCCCGGCCTACATGCATCACTATTACTACCATAGCCCACCACTACCACCGCCAGTGCGGTCATTAAACCCCCACAGAGACACCAAACTTATCACTATTACGACCCATTCATCACCATAATCACCATTTTCCCCCCACAGCCCCGAACACCTAGAAGCTTCGTCGCTGCTATTGATACGTGTCGTCACCGGTGTTGACTACCTTATTGCCACCGTACCAAATCCTAACAATCTCACCACCAAATCACCAACCCCATATGGCATTGACAACTGTCATTTTTAGATTTAAACCTTTTCCATTTCCAGATCTAAAACCCATTTCATCAGCAAATTTTTTACGTCAGATATAACCTCATATTGGCGTTGGGTTCCGTGGTGGCGCCCGATGTGCCACGATGGTTGTTGGTTGTAGTGGTTGGATCATTGGTAAATTTTTTGGATTGCTGGGGTGAGGGTGGGAGTGGCTAACATTGGAGAAGAGAGAAAGAGAGGTGGTGGTCCTTGATGTGCGCAAATCTGATGGTTATGCGTGCGTCCGTGTGTGTGTGTGTGTGTGTGTTTGATAGGCAGAAGGTAAATATTTGATTTAGATGGTGGCCTTGAGATGGAGAAAGGCAAAAGAGATAGACCGATGGCTGGGCATTGGTGGTGGCGTGTCGACAGTGGTTGGTATTGGAGAAGAGGAAGACTTATTAAGGGCAATTTTGGTGGTCGAAACAAATTGTATTTTGCCCCACGGTTCATTGATGGGAAGGGGCGTCGTGTTAAATTACTATAAAACACAGGTTGAGGAGTGTAATTTCAGTAGCTAACAGTAGTCTTGTGCAACAAACTGAAACCTGAGGAATATAGACTTTAATCAATCCAATTGTAAGAATCAAACATGTCCTTATAGGTAATTATTTATTGTTCAAAGTTTTTATTTTGTGTTATCTTTCAAAAATCCTCTTATAACATCACATGTCATTATTATAAGTATATAGTGATCTTATACCAACTTGATTATTCTCTTTTAAAGAAATATGGATAGATAAATATACAAATTTAATCTATATATATATATATATAGTAGATTTGAAGCTGAGAGAAATTCTCTTTACTACTTGGCATGTTTATTATGTTGTCATTTGGAATTCACCCAATCAAACTGATTTCAAATTTCTATTTCTTTTATGTCTACATGTCCCTAAATTTTGTCAAAACTCTCATAGCCTGTTTGCGAGTTTTGAGATGAGAGAAAAGGAAGAGAAGAGAAAAGAAGAGAATGGAAGACAAGTATCCTTCCTCTTGTTTGTGAGTTTAAGAGAGAAAAGAAAGTATCATTCTTTTCTCTTGTTTGTAAGTTCAGCAGAAAAGAAAAGACACACAATCACGTATATACCCTTATACTACATTGTGATCATTCGAACAAAGATTATGAATGTATGATCCTAGAAAAAAGATGATTTTGTTGGGAAAACAAATTAGTTATGATAAATTATATAAAATACATATCATACTAATGTCATAAGCCTTACATGGTGACATTAATCAGCTATGTAAAAAACAAAACAGTCATGAGTTGACCACAAGCATCCCAACACCAAATCTAATTAATGTTACACCAAAAGCAAAATAATCAGTTATGAATCAACTCTAACATCTAAAAGCTCCTATAAGAAACCTTAAAATCTAAAAGTTATTAAAAAATAAGTCTTCATTGTCTCAAGGGCAGTACGGGCATCATTAAAATGCTACTTATGAGAGTTTCCTTTCTCTTCGTTTCTTCCCAATTTTGAGAGAAAAGATTTAGAAACAAAAGAAATCCAAACTTTCCTCCCCTTTCTCTTATTTTCTCTCCTTAAAAAAACTCACAAACTAGATAAAATGGAGGAAAGGAGTCACTTTCCTTTCTTTTCCTTCCCTTTCTCTCCTAAAAAAAACTCGCAAACAAGCTATCTGTCTCTTTTAAATTTAATTTAAGCATCCCCATCTAATCCTAAATCTTTCCTATTTTTTAGACAAGCCCAATGTTCCAATCTTCCCCCCAATTTATTTCATCGTAAACCATACATATATAATCTTTTAAATCATTTGATTTTCTATCGTTTTTATGCACCTTTTTATTCTATTCTTGGTGGCCTTTGTTAGTATGATTTCACTTCTTCATTTGTTGCTAAAAATCAACAATTACATGAAGTTCATTTTTAACGACCAAAAATTATAACAATGATATAAAACGGTGGAAGTAACAACGTTTATGTTAACATATTATTGTTATGGTTGTTTCATCTTTTGTTAATGCTTTAGGCATACGAGGGTGATCTTTTTCAATAATATGTTATTCTCGTATGTAACGCACCCGCACGGGGTTAAAATTAGTATACATTAAAATTTAAGCGATGGTTAAATTTTGCATTCCCTTGACAACACATCAGCGGATTAAGATAGTGTTGGTACCATTATTGTACCCTGTACTTGCCTAAGTACAGCCGTAGAGTGACAGATAATCGTGACTCGGAGACTTAATTTGTACTCCCTTCTTCATGTAATAATAATTAGTTTATCCATGATTATCATAAGTTTGTTTCTTAAGAGGCCGGCCAGCCAGCCAGCCAGCCGTGAGAGTAGAAGGAATTGTTGTAGAATATTAGTGTACATAATAGACAAGTGGAAATCTTCTAGCACCGCTCATCTTGTAAAATATAATGTTGTACACTATTTGCTACTGCATTAACTTAGCTGGAGCGGGCTATATACACACATTAAAAACAGAGAATCTCTCTCTCTCTCATTTTCTTCCTAGGGATCTGAGATCCAAACATGCACGAAAGAATTCATTAGGTGCCCAACTGAACAAGTGGACCATAAAATAAGTAGCACAAAATTAAATGCGGGGAACCAAACACATAATACCTCCGCCCTAAACCAATTAAACACGGGGGAAGCAACATGTACAGACAGCTAGCTAGCTGTTCCAGCCCCAGCCCCAGCCCCAGCCCCTATTCTATTGAGGTGTGCCAACATGTAACACGAAAGAAGGATATCCATTAAACATCTCCTCTTGTTTTAGAAAAATTGCCCCCCAACATGGCTTTGTATTGTTCACATAAAAGTTATACATACTTCCAAAATATATTTAGGCTGTGAACACTTGAGTTTTACTTTTACTTTTTTGAATATTCGAATTTAGGGACATGATCCACCGCTAGCACTTGAGCTAAATTGTCAGCGCGATCATCTGACCGTTTATCCATGGCGAATTGATGGGCCAGATCTAACTTTCATTTAACTCTCTCCATATCATCCATTAGATATGTAGCGGACATATATTTTGACCAAAGTACTTCAGAAAGGGGCAAAGAATCGGAGGAAAACACAGGCAAGTAGGGGGTGGAGGAAATGATAAATTTCACCATCCGCAATATTACTCTACAGACGAAGAAAAGTTTTGAAAAGAGTTTAGATCTAGCCCGTCCATCCGCGATGGATGGACGGTCAGATACTATTGACAACTTAAGTTAAGTTGTTAGGGTAGAACTTGGATTGGCTCCCTTAAATTTAATCGCTCTAAAAGCAAATATAAAGCACAGATGTTGCTTTATCGGTTTCCCGGTTCAACGTACTGGTTGTGTCGAGATATTATGTGATAAACAAACATGAACTTTGTTAGAACGCGGTCATAGATGCGGAAAGTTTTGAATCCACGAATCCTGACAATGTACAAGCATCCAAATTTTCTGTGCACATGCATCGAACTTATGAATTGGGACCTTATTATATCACACTAGTCCTGCCTTGGAACTGAATACTTGATTTAAATACACTTGAAGGTTTTTGGGAGAAGGTTTTGCAAGCAAGATGGTCCAAGTTGCCCTATGCTTTTTCCCTCCGAAATCTCTGCAGTTGGTCCTCTTCTCGAATTGGTTTACCACTTTTTTAAGCGTATCCCCACTTGGTTTTAGGGAAACTTTGGCTTTATGGGATGCAGAGTCTCCAAGCAAAAGCTACTGCACGTGCGCTTGCGCATGCACACAGATTTTAACACAAAATTCCATGGACCATACGTTTATCAAGAGTGCTAGTTCCTCAAGACTCTTAGTTTACCGTGCGTTGCATGCATATAAGTTCCACAAGTGTACCACGTGATTGTTATAAAATCTTCAATCCGAGGCACTTGCATCGTTCCACAAGAACATGAACATAAGTGTATGAATTACGTCGACAATACAAATTGAATCCTACGATGAGTTATTCTCTCAGTTTATTGGTTGCGTTCTCTCGGTTTATTAGTTGCAGACTACAGGAAAGAACTAACCGTGCAGTTTCTTATTATGAACTTATTTCTCCTACTATTTTTGAGATCGATTTTTTTCCTTTCCTATTACACAGATAGTAGCATCCAACTCGTATGCAAGTTGTAGATCGTGTATCGCACGCAGCAGTTGCACTTTTCTTGAACTAGAGTTATGTAGTTTTGGAGAATAACATATTCGACGCATGACAACATAAACATAATTGACGCATGACAACATATATTGGCTCAAAATAAGAGACAAAATGCATCGAATGTAAGAATAGAGTCTCAAAATAAAGCTTAAGGCGGGCCCGTTGCCCCCTTTCTCGACATGAACTTGTTCTCATTTCTTCATTAGAAAGAGGGGGGGGGGCAACAAGGGGGATCCTTAAGGAAGCGACCTCAATTGGAAAGATACGGAACAATGAGTTGACAATCAAGTGCATGATAATGGAAGATTTTCAATTCTATTTCTCGGTGGAGAAGGAATAATATACTTGTACGTGTGTGCTGGAGGAAAGGGAGGATTAATTAGTCAACGAAAAGCACTAACCACTTGCTATTCTCAATGTGAGAGAGGTCAGTTTTCTCTGAGATATTGTTAGGCTGGCACCTCAACAATATTGTAACAGCTCAAATTGATGTTGTTATATCGGACAAAACACCCTTCGTAAAGGAAATGCGATGTGTATTTCCATAAAAAAAAAAACTTAAAAAGAATCCTAGGGTTATGAAAACTTGATACGAGGTAATTTCCGCTCTGATGTGAGATTCAATGGATTGAGTTGTTCTTTCAATTTTGGAGTGCGAATTTCAATTCTCTCTATATCTACTCAACGAGCATACTATACTTGTGAAGCCGGTCTAGAGGAGGGTAAGGTTTATAACTAAGTGGCAAATGGAGTGTCGTTAACGGTTTAGGGAATGCCAACAAGAAAATTTGCAAAATGGATTAAAGCGGGAATATTGCGTGAGAAATAAAAACAAATGGAAGTGCCCGAAGAAAGTTCCAAAAGAAGCCACCACTTAGTCACCATCACTGAGGTCACTGATCCAACAGCTCCTTTTGAGGAATAGATATGAAACCAATGTTCTCTCTCAGATTCAGAGAACACCAAGAAGCACAAGAAAACTCAGCTATCTATATACAGTGTTACAAGAAGCTGAGCAACCTTTTTATGTATGACAACAAGATTTTGAAAAAACTAGTGATACTTACATTAATTGGTAGAGATACAAAGGCAGATTCATACCCTTTTGAGGTTGTATACAAAGTGGAAAAACTGGAGCTGAATAAATCATCAGCACCTTCTTGTTCATCTTGTCAAAGAATCCTTGTGGAAAATTGCTCAAGCTTCAACACTGCTTGCCAAGTTCAGCGTCTTCTTTTATACTCATCTCTACACCTTCAACTGCACTAAAACTGCCATCATCACCCGCGACGGTAGACGAGGAATCAAGACCTGACCCTGCTTGGATTTCTTTGAACATGGCCATCACTTGAATCATCGTGGGACGAAGCCATGGTCGGTCGTCCAAGCAGGCACAAGCTACCTTTAAGTGTTGTAAAAGCTCAATCTCTAAGCTTGCATCCTCTTTCAGTAGCTCGGGATCAAAAACGTCGCTTATTTTCAATTTGGCATGCTGCTTTACCCACCCCACAAGATTATTGTCACCAAAATCTGCTGAATCAGTCGGCAGTCTTCCCGTTAGCAGCTCGAGCAAAACTACGCCATAGCTATACACGTCGCCTTTCGTTGAACACCTAAAGCTCTGGTAGTATTCAGGAGGGACATAACCAGGAGTACCCGCTAACGTGCTGACGCTCAAGTGGGTGTCCATTGCGCTCATGTGCCTCGCCATTCCAAAATCAGATACCCTGGCTTCCATATGCTCATCGAGCAAGACATTGCTAGACTTCATGTCCCTGTGAATAATGTGCGGAATGCAATTGTGGTGAAGGAAAGCCAATCCCCTCGCGGCGCCAATAGCAACCTTCCTCCTTGCAGCCCAATTCAACTTGATTCCAATTTTCTTCCGGTCATGCAAAACATCTTCAAGGCTACCGAACTTCATGTATTCATAAACCAGAAGCCGCTCTTCTCCCACCTTGCAGTAGCCCAAGAGGGGAACAAGGTTCCGGTGCTTGATTTTCCCTATGGTTTCCATTTCAGCAGTGAATTCTCGATCGCCCTGTCCACTAACATGTATTAGTTTCTTGATGGCAACAACGCTTCTATCCTTCAATTGGGCTCTATATACATCACCAAAGCCACCCCTGCCTATTAGGCTGTCGTCGTGGAAGCCGTTGGTGGCTTCAAGAAGATCTGCAAAAGTGAGCTTCCGGAGAGGTTTCTCAAATGTCGAGAGGTTGATGCTCAATGCCTCGCGAGCACTGGTTAGCTTCCAAGCGCTGTTTGCAGGGCCAGAATGAGAATTGCCATCCATGTAGGCTTCAAGGGCTGCTTCCTTCTTTTTCCTCCTTTTCCTGGTCTCTACAGCAATTATTATCAAACCAAAGACGCAAAAGAGGGAGAACAATAGCCCCATCGCTACACTCCCTGCTAAGGACGCTTGTCTACGATGAGACTTCTGATGTTGTCCGTTTGAACTCGCATTAGGATCTTGCCCGCATCGAGGAAGAGGATACCCACAAAGACCTGAGTTATTTAAGAATCTATAGTCTGGAAACGTATCAAATGGAGCCGATTCAGGAATCATTCCAGACAGATTGTTATTCGATAGATCAACCTCACCAAGCAACGTGAGGCTAGTCAAGGATTGTGGAATTGATCCATTGAACTTATTGTATGACAAATCAAGAATTGCAACATTCTTTAAACGTCCAAGCTCTTGAGGAATTGGACCAGCGAGATCATTATGCCCCAAATTCAGTATCTGTAGATAGTACATGGAGCCCAGTTCCTTCGGAATACTACCCTCCAAACTATTATAAGACATGTCAAGAAAAATCATGGACCCGTTATGGTTGAAAGTCGGCTGGGTGATGCCTCTATAAACTCTAGTGAAATTGCAGGGATGCCTCGTCGAAATCCTGTCTAACTGTTCCTGCCTGATGCCTCCAAACTCGAGCAAATTCCCTGCTCCATGGCACTGCTTACTGCCATCATTCTTGATATACACGTATGTCTTCCCTGTGAGTAACGCCACCGCAATATTTCCAGACTGTTTGAACAGACCAGGCGGGATACTCCCATTCAGGGAATTGGTGTTCAAATCCAACCATATCAAGCTGCGACAGTCCCCCAGCTCCGCAGGTATACTCCCAGACAAAGAGTTGTTCCCAAGCTTGAGAATAGCCAGGTTACCCAACCCACCAAATGAAGCCGGTATCTCACCGCTTAACTGGTTGTTCGACAATGAAATCCAGTTCAGATTAGTACAATTGCTCAAACTAGCAGGGATCGAGCCGGTCAAATCATTGAAGTCAAGGATCAAATTCTCCATTGTTCGTATGTACATTAGCTCCTGTGGGATTTCCCCACTGAGCCCATTCAACCAGAGAATCAAATCGCGAAGCTTCGACAAGGATCCCAAACTTTTCGGAATAGTCCCATTAAGGTAATTAAAGCTGAGATCAAGCGTGACCAACTCTGAACAATTTCCCAGACTGTCGGGTATCGGACCCGTTAACATATTATTCTGAAGATACAAAGCCCTCAAACTACTCCCAGGCATTTGACATAGTCCCCAAGGAATCAAACCCGAAATATTATTAGAACTCACGTCAAAAGTCTCCAAATTCGACCATTTCGAAAAAGATTCAGGCAAACCACCAACAAAATTATTGAATGCCAACACCAGTGTCTTTAAGCTACTCAATTGGAAAAGGGTATCAATTGGCAACTCACCAGAGAAATTGTTGTTAGAGATGTCAAGAAACTCCAGAGAAGAGCATGCACCAAAGCTTTCAGGGACAGAACCTGACAAATTATTGGAAGACAAGTCCAGCTCCACCAAACTTGTACACAAATCCGGCAGATGAGGAGGCATAACACCCTGGAAAAGATTGCCCGAGAGGTACAAGAACTGAATCCCTCCACTTGGCAGCACAGGCATGGCACCAGAAAACTGGTTATGAGTGAGATTGAGAAGGCTAAGCTGTTTACAAGTGGACAGGGAAACAGTAACATCTCCATAAAACTTGTTCGATGACAAATCCAGATACTGTAAATACGAGCAATCACCAAAAGCAGGGAACCCAGATGAGAAGTTATTTGTAGAAAGATCCAAATGCTTCAAGCTCTTACAATCCATCAAAGGACCAACAGCTCCACCAGCTTTATTGCCCTTTAGCGACAAATGTCTCAACCCGTCGCAGCCATTAGATAACAGCCAAGGAACCACGTTTGAACCAACAATTCGGTTGTAAGAAAGATCAAGAGTTTCGAGACTAAGCTTTAAACCCTTGGAATCATTGATGGTGAAGTCCATTGAGTTCCAAGAGAGGTTAAGTGACTTCAAACTCCGGCAGGCTGCAAAGCTGTCAAGATCGGAAACGGGGCCTGAAACCCCGTTTCCCGACAGATCCAAGTAGCTCAAAACGGGGCTACACGAAGATCTCGCCGCCGGCGTGACAGTTCCGGTGAGATTGGAGCTATGCAAAGAAAGGGTCTCTAAATACGGGATAGTTAACAGGTTAGTTGCAACAGCCACAAAGTCCAGGTTCAAAATGGCGCCGTTCAGATCTATGCCCGAAACCCTCGAGTTGTTGCACGTAACTCCGGTGAAACTGCAGGGGCTACTGCCAGAAACCCAGTTCTGAAGGGAGTCTGGATTCTTAACAAGAGCTTTGAAGGATAAGAGCTGCTGGGTGTCCTTATAAAGGCCATTAGTGGAAGCTGCTGAAGCTGATACTAAGAAGAGAGAAGAGAGGAACAAGGCAAGGGAGTGGCTATGAGGTTTCATCTTCAAGGTCTATCAAGTGGGCTGGTCTTAATTTGCTCAAAAGATGGGTAGTTCATCTTCTGCCATTAGAGGGTTGTGTGGGGGGGTTCTGTAATTGAAGAGAGAGAGAGTGATGGATTGGGCAATATTATTTCAGAGAGAGAAAGGGGGTCAAAAGACTAAAATGAGGGTGGTAATAAGGGTATATATATTGGGAGGGAGTGGAGACAGCTGGTGCTCACATGCCATGTGATTCAGCTTCAGCCCCCTCCTGAGTCCTGTCCCTCCCCCTCTCTCTCCTTCTCTCTCTCTCTATATGTATAGGTTTCTGTGTAATTGTGGGTGTTTTTTTTGTTTGCTTCTCTCTCTAAAAAGCAAATCTGTTTGTCTCTCTAGCTTTCAGCGAACGTGTGATTAAGGATAGATCCATCATTGTCCATTTTAAACAAGGAGATTCCCTTGCCTTAACTATATTATCACACTTTGCTGACTTTAATTTATTAAGGAAATTCATTATGGCAATCTTTGATTTACTGAATTCCTTCCTTTTCAGTTAAAAGAATGCGCCACTTTCCGTGAGGAGAGGAAATAAATACCAAGAGAATTATCTGGAAAAGTTGCAGTTCAGACAAAATCAATAACTAAGAATGAGAATTATCTGAAGATCTTGCAGTTAAAACAAAACCATGGGGTTTAAATATGTTTTCTTAAAAGATAAATTTTTCTGCTATTATTAAAACTCCTCGTATAGCAACGATTAATAATTTTTAAATATATTTTGTGATATTTCTTATTAACACTTTCAGCGACAATTCTTAACCGCACATTCTAGCATCACTAAATAAAAGTCAATAAAAATTTATAACGCCCAAAGATCAATTTCAAGCTACCAATTTCAGGAGGAAATGACCCAACAATCTGGTTCGCTTCCGCTTCAAAGGGATCGGTTCCGAAAGCGCATTGTACGACAAATTGAGCAAGCGAAGGGATGAGAAATACCTTAACTGACGGGAAATGGCACCGGAGAAATTATTACCTTGGAGTTCCAGGACTTGCAGAGAGCCGAGTCTTCTAATTGGTGCCGGAATCTCACCTAATAATAAATGGTGAGGAATGGATAGAGTTTGGAGCTTTGTCAGGTTTCCAATAGAAGCCGGCAGGCTACTAACGAGCACGGAATCGCTGGCAGTGAAGTTGTTGGCGACGAGTTGCGAGGGCTTAGGGGAGCTCATTTTCCTGAGGACGATGAAGGATGTGACCCTGCCGGGAATAGGGTCACAATGGACGTCGTACCAGAGGCAATGGGTAGTGGAAGGATTCCAGGAGCGGAGAAGGTGGGAAGGATCGAGAGAGATGGAGGTCTTGAAGGCGAATAGTGAGGATGCGTCTTTGGAAAGAGAAGCGACGGCCTCGTGGGAGAAAGCAAGAGCGAGGGAGACTAGGATGAAGAGGGGCCAAGAAGACACCGCCATCCTAGGGGGGAACGCAATTTAAACATGGCGCCCTTCATTACAGGGTAGGCCGCATGAGTGAGTGAGAGAGAGAGAGAGAGATGAACAGAGAAAGAGATGAACACAGTAGGGAAGATGGGTAGAAAAATTACAAATTTGCCCACATGATCACTTAACGTCCAAAATTGAACGGACGTCCAATTTTGGAGCTATTTGCAATGGTTTTGTCAACCTCGAGGGACACTATTGCAAAAGTTGTAAACACGGGGGGGGGGGGGGCAAAGTGCAAAAACGTGTAAACCTCAAGGGACAATTTTGTAATTAACCTTTTGTATAGAGATATTAACAACCGAAGTAACAGCCAAAAATCAATCAATGTTTATAAATTACTTGGACTCAAATAGCATATAGACCCATAAATTTATCGGTTGTCCTGAGTTGGTAGGAAGAAGGAGCCAAAGCCATAATTGAACCTTCAAAAGTGTGCCCTTTAAGTCTAGCAAGCCAAATTTGACAACTTGAGAGGATTATTAAGCTCGCTTACGATATTATATCTACCAACAATTGACCATTACCAAGATCAAAAAGCTGAATTTCCACCTTAACATATTGTTGTTGCCATGGGTAAAATTGTGCAATCATAGGAGTCCAAAAGCCGGCTGCGGGATAGCAAAACGCCCATTTTTTTAGATCTAGGGCAACAAGTATCATATTAGGGGCTTCCACCGCAGCTACAGTGCTTCCATAGACCTCGAGTAATGGCAAAGGTTGATTATCTTTTCATGGGCAGGTAACAAGTAGTCCTAGTTATATTAAGGAAATAATGAGATGCTCGAAGGAGTTGTGCAAAGATGGAGGAGGTTACTCTGAGAAAGAGAGAGGATGACGGCGTGTTTGACTACGTGTTTTGGTCGATGAAGGTCCTTTTGTGAGAAAACAAAGTTAAACAAAACGTGACTGCACATGATGCCTTGGAATTAGGGCTACTTACACCCATGTCCCTGAGGTTAGGGTATAATTACAAGTAAGGATAATAGTTTAGACAAATTACACTCGTGTCCGTTGATCAAACGGAATCGTAAAAACCCTAACGGTTTTAATGGAAAGACTTTATTGCCCCTAAGTTAGAACCTTATTTTTTTTCTAATGCCGTTACTTCAAAAAAAAATTGAAGGGAAAGACTTTACTAATTTACTGTTTAATCTTCCTCTCCCCCCCCTACACTCACCCCACCCCCTTTCCCACACCACCCCCAACCCCATTTCTTTCTTTCAAGCTCCACCCGCACCACCCCTCTCCCCCTATTCCCGTCACCCGTCTGCCTCTTCCTCCCCCGTCACCCCGTCATGCCCACAACCCCTTCCCTGGCGCCGCACCCCCGTCTGCCTCCCATTTCCCCTGCGTAACCCGTCTGAACTCCCTCGTAACCGGCGCTGCACCCCGTCTTCCTCCCTTGTCACTGGCGCTTCCCGTCTTCCCCCCCATCCCCGGCGCTGCACCCCGACCTGCCTCCCATTTCCCCGTCTGTCAGGCCCAAAAGGAAGACCCAACTCTAATGGCAGATCCGCCATTTCTCTGAATTTAACTGAATTCAATTCCATGCTACAATTTCTCTTAAATTGGATTCCGCTGCTAGTATATTCAGTGTTCCAATTTCCCTGAATTGAGATGTTATTAACCAGGCCCAAAAGAATTTTACAATTAGGGTTTTGGAACCCTAATTTTACAATTAGGGTTTTGGAACCCTAATTTTCAAATTAGATTTTTGAAACCCCGATTTGAAAATTAATTATTGAAATTATGAGGTAATTATGTGTATAAGGGCATAATGTGGAGTTATCCCTAATTTGCTTAGAAAAATAAAATAAAGACTTAAATAAAAATTATTCGGTATATACAGTATAAGGGCATTATTGTCATTTTAAAAATACGTAATGATGACATCAGCCAAAAAATACAATTTTTTAACGGAACCCTGATGGATGGATATGGCTGTCACGTTTTCAAAATTTTTGGTCACGGTATGTTACATTTTGAAACTTAATGTCCTTGACCGTAATTATACATTAACCTCAGGAACATATGTGTAATTAACCCTTGAAATTAAGAACGCCAACAAAAGGTCATAGAGTACCCCAAGAACTCACCTACATTTTCTACGATTTAGCAACTCAGTGTAGGCCTTTATCACTTCATCGTCCAACCATCTGCCTTTTCTCCTAAGCATGGCAAGCCTTCGTGAGACAGTGTGTTTGGTCCCTCAACACTCTGGGATATCAATACCATCAATATGGTAATCTCCAAGTCCTTGAAAAATATACACAAAGAAACTTGGGAGTTTTGTTGTCAATTTCTCGTCCAACAATCTATTTTCTCTTAAAATTTGCACCCAAGATGAAATAGTGTCTAATCATCCCTCAACACTGGAAAATCAATTGCATGAATCTGATGGTCTCCAAGTTTCTTAAAAACAAACACAACGAAATTTGGTAATTTCATTGGTTTCACGTATCGTAAATGTTTTTTTATTTTAATGATCGTTATCACCAAGACTGCGTTTTATTTTTTGGCTGGTTGCTTAAAGTAAGTTTTTATTATGAAATAGTGTCCCAAAAGGTTGCCACAAAGAAGGTAAACACAAAAAGAAGTCAGAGAAATTGAGAAGATAATATTTTTCAAGGATATATCAAAAAGTTAAATATGCAAGATAGTGTGACACACGTCACTGATGCAAGCTCATGTGAGTAAATCTTGATTAAATGAACTTGTTCGTCAGCAAAGGCTTTGCAGTTTTCAAACTCAAATATCTTCTTTCTCGCCCTACACGAAGTAACTTGTATATGTAGCCATTAGCTGAATTGACAGGGTCGTGCCTGAGGTCGTTAGTTTGAGTCTTCATGTCGAACCACAAGAAATTAAATTTTTAGCAAAATTCTTGATCTAGTGTGAAAATTTTAGCTGAAATCCTTTCAGGAAGGTGAGTTAAGCTGACTTTTAATACCACATCTATTATTCTCTGTGTGAAAACAAAGAGTACATCGAATTATTTTTACATCCTTTCAAATGGGTGTATTGTGACCACGTCTATTACACGAAGGCTAATAGTAATGGATAGACCCAAACGCGTCCAAAATGACTGTAAGTCCAAAGCGATCAATTTGATCCATCCAAACCGTTGAAACCAATCCCTTCATTACAATTTGGTTTGATTTTTTTTTCCCCAAACAAATGGCAGTTAGTTCGGTTTCGTATTTAGCCTCCAAATCAAACCAACCGAGGCGTGCTCACCTTTAAACTCGATAATTTAGGACCATTGGATCAAGGGGCTGATGTGATAGAAGCATGAACAAAAAGGCGCGGGTGAATTCTTTATAATATATCTAACGATACTAAATATATAGAACTGATGATTTAAAACTACACAATATTGTTCATTGTGTGGGTGTGCATGTGGATGGAGAATTGACAATTTTAAATGTGTGATCACGATGTCTTAATTATTATCATCACTCAGGGACTCATAGATTAAGTAGCAAGTCATTAAATCAACCAATATTACGTATCATTAGCAAATTTTTCTATGCAGAAAAGACGGAAGAGGAAATAAATACCAAAGTTTAGGTTGAATCTCACAAGCGCATTTTAGATTTTTTTATTAAGTAAGATTTTAAGATCAAAAGTGCTAAAATTAGCGTCAGTGTAAAATCACCAATAATTTGAAAAATAATGCTTAAAATAAATAAAGCCTTTCGTACGAACTATAGAAATAAAATATAAAAAAAAATCCTCCTATTTAATTACCTAAAAAAAAAATACACGTAAAATTTGCCATTCAGCGTGGTTGCACGCGGTCCAGGTGAGGGAACATAGAACCTTTCACTGATTATCAAGTACGTCTTGATACAGTTGAGTACTGTGTGACATGGCCCACGCTTAGTCAATCCTTACCGTTGCTTATGTCCGATGGAGCAGATTGACAAGTGCCTATATTTCTCGATCTAGCACTAAATCTAGTCGACTTGTTTCGAATTTACGAACCCAGCCATCAGCCATGGGTGTATGTATTTCTGGCAGCCATCTGAGGCTAGTTAAGCCTTGTGTTCATAAATGTTGCTAAAGGTGGAAACAAAGGCCACCCTAATCATTGTCGTTGAATATGATTAGTATTATTTTTTAAGATTTTCAGCGACCATTTTTTCCAAATACTTAATGCTATACAAAATTTACATTTTTTTTTCAAATGCTATTTAAAATACTTACCGATCAAAAACAAAATTATTTTAGTGCAGTTTAAGGCATTTCAAAACTGTTAAATATCGTTATATAGAGATTGTAAGTTTATTTCTATAATCTGGGTTGGAGCTGATTTCTTTTAAAGAAAATTAAACTAAGATAAATGAATTAATTAAGTATCTTGACAAAAATAATCGAATGTAGAGACGATCTGCACGTCATCGTTGGAACCCAAGGGTCTCATAATCCTTGAGGTGAACTAAAATGATTTAGGAGAAGACAAATTTAAGTCCGTGCTTAAAGCAAAGTCATTTGGCAATAAGGTAGGCTAAAAAAGAGGGCTTAAAGATGAGAACAATTAAGTGGGTGTTTGAGATGGTTAAATATGATTTAATTTATATTAAATCATGTATGTGGGTGTTTAGCAAAAAAGATTAAGAAATTTAATCTGCCTCAAAAAGGTAAAAAATGATTAAATCCATAATTCTGTAAAGTGAGGATTATGAAATAATTATTTTTCTCATAATCAGGTTGGACTTCTAATTTACCATAGTATTTTCATATTTCTCACAATAGAATATCTCATACTCTTTAACTAGTTTGGAAAAGTTATTGCTAATATGGAATTATGGGTGTTTTAATTTAAACTAAGACATAAACAATTTTTGTAGGTGGGAAATTATTTACATATGTTACAGTTATTTACAAATGAAAGTTCGGTTAACATTTCCTTTCCAAATGGATATTGGAGACTATTTATTAAGTGTCATCTATGGTCATTTTGTCATAGTGAAATTGCTTTAAATAATTTTATGCAAACACTTTTTGTAATTTTAAGTTAGTTTACAACTATTTTTTCTAATCAGCAAACTGGTTCTTCTTAAAGTAGGTTAAATCTGATTTTAAAAATTGATTATGATTTAAGCTAAAATCTACTTTTTGGGATCAATTCCAAAGAGGCTCTAAAGATATTACTATAAACGAATAAGAAGCTTAAAAGCTTCTCAAATAGCTCGAGACATCAAGGAAATTCTTTTCTCTATGCTCTTCACCATATGGACGAGATTTCGATGATATATTCAACATGCCGGTCAGTTTAGAAATCATGGCGATTGCACTAGTGACCACATTCGTAACATCATAAATGAAAAGATTATTCGTTGGGTATCCACGTGAAATTGTGCACTTCAAATATTGGGGGCACATGTACTGTTGCAACAAGGCACACTGCATATAATTGAGGTCAAGGATCGCGATTCTCTAAATAGTTCAAATTAACAGAGGATGATTCTTAATGAGGATTTGTATTCGTGAAGATGAAAACAGTAAGAATCTCAACCTAGAAAACCTCCCATCATTCATTGCTGACTGCATTATCTAATTATGAATCATTGGTTTAAGTTTGGGAAATTTGATATTTGAGATGTATTTTTAGCCATTGGAGCTTCACTTTCAATGATAAAGGTCTATCATGTACGCTATATCATCACCTTATCATCGACAGTCGTAGAGTTCAAATGTTAAATACTTAAGTTTCAATAGAACCTGAATGTGTCCGGCGACTTCATAGAATCAAAGTAACTCTTTCTTTTCTAACATTACGATACAATTCAAGTTGCAAGTGAAAATTATTACATTTATAAAGACCCAATAATTTTCTTGCATATTATTATAGACACCCCATTAATTTTCTTGGATATAATTTTTGTTGCTTTAAGCTATGCGCAAGATGGGCGTTTGAAAGAAGAAAAATATTGTATGCGATTGACTGCACGCTAATCTTTGCAATTATAAGAGACGAGATAAATTAACTTCACTACCCTCGGCTTTGCCATTTCACCAAGTGCAAATTATTGCAAAAAAAGGGATAGGTCTGCTGCGTGATTTGCTTTCCAGGAGGATGTCATGTGTGGAGGTTTCACTGTTACTGCTCTAACGAGACAAACTTTTCAATTCTAATACTAGTAGTATGTAGGACGACAGTGTCACTACTGGTACTGTAAGGGCCGTCGCATGTGCGCCAAAGAGCATTTTTTTGACGTTGGAAAGGACGGTTGTGTTGTGCCCGCCTGCCTACGCCTACCCTCATCAAATCCATCTCTCAGCAAACTCACCTTTTTTTTTTTTCCCGCCTTAATTGCCGCCATGAATCACATTTCCTTCAGTTTTTACGGTTAGTTTGATCCTTTCTCTTCTTAGTAAAGCGAAAAAGTGAATCTTCCGAACTAAAAGCACAATCTAACACCCACACGTACACGAACATCAGACATCAAAGTTTGATGGCACGCGCTCCATTTTTACGGTTGTCTACCCCCGTAAAAATGATGTATATCTGCACGTGGCATCAGGAAATGGCGAGTAGCTTGCTCTTTGGCGGATCAGCGAGTATGGGGTATGTATGGTGTAAAACACTAGCTTTTTACTAGCACGGGTCAGGCAGTCACCTGAGCTTTGGAATTCTTCTTTACAACATGAGTGATGTGGTTGACAGGACTGTCATTCTTGACCCCATCCACTCCCCCTCCCCTCCCCCTCCTTCTAAATGGATGGACAAATACACCTTTGAAGACCATACCAGCTGGAAGCAGCACAAAATATCTTCTACTCCCTCCGTTCCTTAAAGAGAGTAAAGAGTGATTCATTTTATTTTGCACGTATATTAAGAATTTATGTTATATATTGTGTGTCTTTTCCATTTTACCCTTTAGAGAGAGGGGGGAAAAGGGTGGGCCATGAGAGAGAAAATTGGTTGGTAGAGTGTTAAATGTGGAGAGAGAAATAGAATAAAAAAGTGTAAAATGGTGCGTCCGGAGAGAGAAAATGAGTTGGTAGAATTAAATGTGGTGAGAGAAATAGAATAAAAAAATATAAAAAGGGTAAATATGTAAAAAATACTTATAGAATCTTTCATAATTTAGAAGTGATCACTTTTTGTGGGACGGCCTAAAAAGGAAATATGATCACTCTTTAAGGGACGAAAGGAGTATCATTTAGCACTATTTAGAGGTTACGAAGATGGGTCTACTGTAACTAGGATGATAGTAAACATACCGTAACCCTAGTTATAGCTATCAGATTAAATCTAAGTATCTAACACACCACACACCGTCAAGTCTGTAAATTTAGGGCTAAACTACGTCGTTTCGAGCCTTCACGGGCACACCATTCTGTTTGCCAGATGTGGCAAGATTTCCAAAGGAGCCACATCTCCAGATCTGGCGAGATCTCCAAATTCAGTCTCTTCTCTCTCTAACAAACAATATGCCCGCGACTATAACCTCCACATTCCGTCTATTCTATCTATAATTAATCTATCTGTCGGCGAGGACCATCCACCTTCCGGCGACGACATAGCCAAACGACACCATCTCTCGTCTTACCTCTCGCACCCACGACCCCATGTCGCAACCACCGTGTTGGGCACCGATCTACATGCCACCACTATCAACATAATTACAAGAACCCACCGTTGTTCACCATTTCCATAGCCGCCGAGCTACGCACCACCCGCCAATCTACAAACCACCGATCTAGAAAAATGACCAACGACGATCTACACACAACCACCATTACTCCATCCCCCGCCCCTGATTACAAGCATCAAGCATTACCCCACCATCATCCCTCACTCATATGTCGAAGTTACGAGCACCCAAAGGAATGAACAAGGTAGATTTGTTCCTATAGAGGAGCGGGTTTCATATGTGGATTTCTATAAAGAGAGAGAGAGAGATCTGCGTAGAAGATTGTTAGACGAAAGATTGGACAGCTGTTAACTCCAAAACGCAGAGCTTAGATGTGTTTTTTTGGGTTGCTAACGTGGCACAATCTAAATCCTTGAAAATTGATCGAATGACTGTAACTAGAGTTAGAGCCTGTCTGCTGTAACCCTAGTTACAGCAGGCAATCTAGATCCCTATTTGGTATGTAGATAATAACATTTTCCCGACGTCTTCTTGTCTTATGGGTCTAGATGGCCAACATTAATGATTCTAATTATACAATATTTACTGGGTTGAAAGAGTTGGTATGCATTTTGTTTGTTTCAAAATGTACCTAACTAATTTTACAACTGAGTAAAATTTACTAATAAAACACATAACTAACGAATTGTTACGAATATCACAAAACTAAAAATGTTTTGCAAAATCATGGATTATTTTATCGGCCCCGTCGATGACCCACCTTGGCACATTTTGTAATGACGCTCATTCATTTGTTACTATATATTTCATTCATTTGGCAGTAAACAAGAATGTTTGATGTATTCAAAATCATTAAGAATATCTTGTAATTTTTTTCTCAATTAAAACGAAATTAGACAAGACGTAAGTCTAGATGTCTTTTATTCAATTTTCAATCGACTTATATGTGCTCTTATTACTTACTACGTATTACTCCATCCGTCCCATATAAATTGATCATATTTTTTTTTGAACCGTCCCACAAAAATTGTTCACTTTCCAAATTAAGAAAGTTTTTGTAGATACTTTTACATAATTACACTTTTCTAATTCTATTTCTCTCCATATTTAACTTTCTACCAACTCATTGTCTCTCTGTTGACTTAATTTTTTACACCTTTTTTTATTCTAATTTATCTCTCCACATTTAACACTCTACTAACTCATTTTCTTCCCTCTTTTCTCTAGATGATAGAATAAGAAACACGCAATATATGACCTAAATTCTTCGTCTGCGTGCGAAAAAAAAAATCGATTTATGTAGAACGGAGTAAGTATTTATTTTCATAACACTGCGTTGCGCATATATTAAAGCGGAGATATTAGTATTATTATTACATTACAGATTAAAAAAGTCTTAATAATCGATACAACGGCTGTATCTTTCTCATAAAAAAACAAACTCTTCACATAAGAGCGGCTGCGGCCTGAGTTTTCATGCACTTAACAGATTTCTCTCTCTCTCTCTCTCAAGTTAGACAAGAGACGTGGAGCCCACTTGCATGTCTCATTTGTGGGTCCCATTCTTCTTATCCGTTTGTAGAAATTAGATGGCACGGAAAATTTTGGGGGGAAGACGGAGAGAGAGAGATGGGGTGGTGGGGTTTGTTTGGGCGTGGGTTTGTGAGAAGGAAAGGGGCGTGAGTGAGGATGAAGGCACGGGGACCCACCAAAATGGCAAGGACACGTGAGCGTGTCCAGAGCGCTGACATGGACTAACCACACACTAACTAAGAATAGAGAGGGGGTTGCGGGGGGGTGTACGCATCACTTTGACCAATCCTCACCACCGACAGCTTGTCCATCCTGTCACTCTTAACGTGCATGCTCTCTACCCTTTTCTTTTCTTTTCTTCTAGTTTTCTTTATTATTATTCAACCTCAATCTCCTCGTGGTTTGTAATTAATTTTGGAAAAAAATTTGACTGTTACCCGGTTGGAGGAATCTTCCTCCTATCCCTTATATAGCGACAATCAATTGTCTCTAAATATTTCTAGTGACTTTTATTTAGTGACGCTAAAAAAGTGCTGCTAATAATTGTTGCTAAAAGTGTTAGAAGAAAAGTCGCTTGAAACATTTAACGACTATTAATTATCACTATACATAGGGTTGAAGGAAGATTCTTACAACCCGGGTATGTCAAATTTTGTTCATTAATTTTTCCTTTGTTTTTAAAAGTTAATGTAATTGTATATCATGCTTTTGACAAAATTAATGAAGTAATCAAAAGTTATTATCATGTCACTAGTAAAAGTTTCAAAATTATCACTAGAAGTGCTGAATAAGATATTACCTGGTGATGCTAAGGAAGTAGGTTCTCAGTTGACGTGGAAGTGTCACAAGAAATGTAGTCTAAGCAGTGTTGTAAAAAGCGCGTCTAGGCGCGCGCCTAGGCGCCAGGCGCAGCTAGGCTCACATGGTGCGCCTCGCCTAGGCCTAGGCTCAGCGCATTCAAGGAGGCGCGCGCCTCATGAGCCCAGGCGCCAAGGCGCTAGGCGCGTCGCGGCGTTGGAGTTGCCAAGCTAGGCGCAAGCTTCATGTTTGTCTTTACCAAATCAAACACCTTTCTGATTTTCTTCACCTTAGCTCTCTCACAGTCTCTCATGGTCTCTCAAGTCTCACCTCGCGACCCAAAACGACAAGACCCAAATCTGAGTTCGTCGTCGTCGGCCCATGATCCGTCGTAATCTCAGTCTCTCACGGTTTCTTACCTCGCGAGTTGCGACCCAAGACGGCAAGACCCAAATCTCAGTTCGTCGCCGTCGGCCCGTGAAGAGTCGCAGCTCCTGTCGCAGCTCGCCGGAGCATCTCCCGTACCCGTCGCAGCTCCCATCGCAGCTCGCCGATGCACTTCCCAGTCGTTTTTGGTTGCTGAAGGCACTGAAACTGTGAAACAATGAGAGCGATATTCACCTGCACATTCATAGGCACTAGAGGGGGGCGAGTTGACTCAATTTGGTCCAATTATTATTGCCTCAGTGCATTGGACCACTCTTGGTTTGGTCTTTAGGTTATGGTAAAGGTTGTGTATAAAAAACCATTACAAGCAATAGAAAGATGTAGCAAGCATAATCCCATTACTGCCACTTTGTCTCTTTTCACCCTAGTCAAGTTCTTATTTTTTAAACATAATTTATTATTTTAATGTATTATTATTTATTTATTTATTTTATTTTAATATTGCGCCTTGCTTCGAAAAAGTGCGCGCCTGCGCCTAGGCTCCAGGGACCTTTTGCGCCTTAAGTGCACCTGCGCCTTTAATAACACTGAGTCTAAGTCAGATGTCAAGTATGATGATGTAGGATACATCAATGATGAAGGAAGGACAGAGACCAGGGGCTTCCCAGACAGAGCCTGAAGATAGCAGTGCTGCGGCGCCCGACGACAGTCACAGTCCGGTGCTTAGGTCCAGAGTCAAGGTTCTGTATGTTTCGCTCTCTAGAATTTTTGAGCGAGAAGGTGAATGTGAGAATGAGTTTTGTTCTTATGTCCTGAAAATGAATTCTCAAAATCCCTACTTATAGAGGCTGAGATGATGATGTCATCAGCGACAAGTGGCGCTCCCCAGAAGTGACACGTCACCCGAGAGGGCCACGAGTGCCAATGCTCGACGAACTATTGGATCGCATATTCACCCGGCCTGCTCCTCACAGTGTCGCTCTGTCTGTCTGGAAAGACTGGCTCCCACAGCGCTGGTAGAGTCCCACAGGGGATCGAGAGACGCCGAGGACTTGGCAACGATGAGGAAGACCCGATGTCAAAATGCCAAGTGGACTATGCGCGATGCTCTTCAGAGACCTGTTCCCGTCTTAGAGTGACTCGGGGGTAATAGTCCTTAGGGGTGTCGATCAAAGCCCCAAGTGCCGGAGCACGTAGGCTAGTCATGCAAACACCCTGGCAAAGATAGTGTCCCGAAAGATTCGCCTACCCGATGGGCCAAGGTATCATCCAGGAGGAGACGTATAACTGACAAAAGGTAAGTCTACATGCCGGAGCACTTGAAGCTCCCTATCGGAGATAATGTCCCGGAGGAGTCGCCTATCCCTGCGGGTGAGTCCTTGTGCTGGAGCACTTGGAGCCTGCCAAGGTAGTGTCCTGGAAGAGTCGCCTACCCGATAGGACAAGGTAGCATCCCGGATGAGCCATCTATCTGGCAGAAGGGAAGCCTTCATGCCAGAGTACTTGGAGCTCCCTAGTGAAGATAGTGTCCTGAAGGAGTCGCCTAACCCCGCAGGATGTTGCACACTCCGGGGAGTGGGTCGAAGCATGTTCCATGACCAAGGCAAGGTGCACATGGTGTGGTGAAAGGATGGGCCAACGCGCAGGGCGTAGTATGACAGGATGCCGGGGGCACGACTGTTTAAACAGCGCGGCGCATGGCACGACAGACTGTGTGTGGTGCCGGCGACATGGTAATGTGACAGAGAGCCTGGGGCGCGAATGTATTAGCAGCGCAGTGCATGGGCGCGGTAGAATGTGTGCAGTTCCGAAGACATGTGACATGGAAACGATGCACGTGCGTGGCGACGTCTGTCGTGGAAGTGGGTGTCGCGACGGGGGCACGTGATGCATGAATGATGCACAGGAGCGACGACAGGTGTCGCGGAGTTGGCACTCGACCGCAACAACGGGCGTTGCGAGTCGGCGTAAGGGCGTCTTGAAGTCGGCGCGTGGGCGACGAGCCTCACAGAGACGGCGGCCGGGCGCGGTGACTCGTGATCACGGAGCATGGAGCTCCCAAGGGGAAGAAAGAACAAATGGTAAGGCAAGTGAGCCCCCAAGGAGAAGGAGCCCCCCAAAAAGTGAGGGGAGGAGTCACCAAGGTTGAAAAGTGGAGTCCCCGAAGGTGAAGGAAGCAGCCCCCAAGGGGTGATGAGGTAAGTCACTAAGGGGTGAAGGAAGAAGGTGGGCCGACACCCTTAAGGTTGGGGAGGCCGACTTCATACACTTAGAGATTTTATGAAAAAGAGAGTGACGCGCACGTGTCGTGAACGAGCGTGTTGGTTTGACCAGTTTGGGAGCGTTGAACATTGACCGTTGAAAAATTGACGCATCGTGGGAGAGGAACTCAAGAGCGGTCCAAAAATGCGTGGATAGGATGTGATAGCAACACATGGTTACTCTTTTTAAGGTTGACGGAGGAGCTACAAGAAAAAACCATGAATTTGTATTTAAATCAATTTCCTAACTTTAATTGATTTGACCACAACCATTTTGAAGGACAATGCTCCTCTTTCTCACCTAATTAAGATCCATGTAAGGAGACTTCATAACTACTCCCCTCGTGTATTTGTTCTTGCTTGCACTCCATGAAATGAGCAAGTACGTTTCTCCCTAGATAGATAAATAACTACTATATTACTCTTAATGGTTGTTCGTATCTCATGAAAAAAATATTCTGTGGCATAACAACAATTTGAATTCATTTGACATTATTAGAGTTCGAAAACCAAAAAGAGGTAGCCACTCCAGAAATAAAACAATAAATGTAATAATGTGAAAGCGCACATATGTTTAAATCCTTAGTTTTCTTGCCAAAGCAAATATCCTTGCCTAACTAGATATGTTTTTCACCGAAGAAATGTGCAACAGGTGATACAATCCTGTGTACTTTGGCAAAAGTCACGTTACGATGACAATAGAGTCAGGCCAACCTTCTTTTACTGACTGATTTTGCACATACATTTTCAACTTTTAACTGCAAAAAACAAAAAAACGTAAGTATAGCCGATAAGGGTATGAATTTCTTCCATCATTTTGCCATACTAGATCACCATCAATTTTTCTTTCTGGCGAGACAAAGACCGAGCAATAGACCCCACCCTCGTTTCCATTGCGCTTCGCGTGCTAGTCCATTCCATTGCTACCAAAGACGACGGGGTGAAAGCTTACCACTTTAGAGTCATTCAAAATTAACTTGTTGTAAACTATGGAGCCAAAAGTTTGATGTGATCATATATAATGCAGAACTTAAAAAATGTCCTGTTAAAGTCCACAATAATGTACACTTACTCCCACCTAAAACTGAATTTCAAAATTCTATTTTCCATGGTTGGACAAGGATGAGGGAAAAGCCCAACCCTGCCCCCATTCCCTCACCTTCATCCCCAAAATCTGCCCCCGGTTATCATCATCAGCAAATGATAACTTAAATTCAAATTACAACAATTAAGTCATCAACACCACACGTGCATAAACACAGCGCAACACAATTATTTGCGAGATGGAGTGGATCCTACAAACTAAGTGGTTAGATTACATTAGATGCACAATTTGGGGGTCTGTTAGGCAGATCAAGGACATGTAAGATTAAAATCTAAAGGGGAGATGGTAAGGCGTGTCTGTGGGGGTTGGGGGGTGTGCACGGTTAAAACAAAGGCAGTGAAGAAAAGAATTTAATTGAGCATGACCTATATAGAGAGGAGATAGTCCTTCCCAGCCTCAGCCCCACCCATTCCTTCCTGGCCGTCGAGGGAGAACGGGAGCACGTAACGTTGACATGTACTCGGTAGAGACGGCAGAGCAAAAACCAGAAGTAAAAGCAAAAGCGAGAGCGAGGGTTAAGAGCGCTATCATGTCCTGTCATTTAGCAGCAGGATTTAACGATTTAAAACGTGACTGACTCGATCCACGTTCTCTTAATTCAGCGACAACGAGGCTTTACATGCTGATTAGGTGACATTCACCCGAAAAAGAAAATAATCAGTATGGTACTGTCATGCACAAACGATAGCGAGACGACTGGAAAAGTAGCAATGAAGGTGATATAATTAAGGAGGTGTGGGTTATGTTGGTTGGAGAGAGAGGGTGTGGGGCAAACCTTCTTTTGGTTTTCTTCGTAACACAGTGGGCGAAAAGTGGGAAGTACACACACAAAAAGGAGAAAGAGATGAGAATGAAAATCAATGCCGCACGGAACAAGAGATGACATGAGATAGTTCAATTTGACCCCACCCCCCAATTATTTTCGAATCAGTGTGAGGGAAAGGGGGAGAATTGGGCCTCTCTTCTCATTGTAACGCATTGCCTCTTTTGGGGCCAATATTCTGTTCATAATATAAATGAGTCTCACAAGCCCAGCCTGTCAGCAGCTCACGCACACAGTGATAGAGAAACAAACCCCAGTCAATACACAATCCCTACATTCTTTCTTCCTTTTTTTGTTTCTCAAGGGAAAAGAGTTTCTGTTTCTGGGCTTCGACAGGGCTCATTTGGATCTGAGTTACAGAATAAGGGTAGTAATACTTCTCTTGGAACTTTTTCCATTTTTGGGAGGCAATGTCATGGATATCAAGCACCTAGTTTGACAGCAAACGAGTAGTCCACTCTCTCGAACTATTTCCGTTTCGGGAGGCAACAGACTTAAGCATGACATGGATTTCAAGCACCTAGTTTGACCGTTTGAAGGCAAACGCGTAGTCCATCATTATACGGGAATTGATGATTCAACTTCAAAATTGGAATAAACTCTCCATACGGTCTCACATAAATAGTACTACTTGATTGGACCGACTTATTTCAACTTTAGATGCGATCAACGGTAAATGATATAGTCGTTTAGGCTTCTCAATACTAATCAATTCAAAAGAAATCTCTATCTCCCTCTCCCTCTACCTCTCTCGCGCGCGAGCGCACACTCACACATGTTTCACGAGTTCAAAAGGGCCACTGTGGTAATGGAAAGCCTCGATGCATAAGCAATATAACCCAAAGTGGGAAAGGGAAAAATTCCTTGAGGAAATATTGTAACGGAGATGATTATCCAAAGCCACCCAATGAACATCTGAATGAAGGCTACTAATCAATGCAAACAGTTTGAATCGGATATTTTGGATCTGAAAGAAGGCCCACAAACACGAGAGAAAGCCCTAACTGGTGAGCACGTGCACGTGTGCAATGGTGATCAAATACCCATCAATGCCTGCATGAAATGAAATGCCCTCTATCTATTTCCCATGTAACTAGCAGCCGAGCTTCTTTCGACTCTTCATTTCCAAGTTCTTAAAGTGAGCAGCTGCAAACATTATGCACAAAAGCAAGTGTGCTTTCATAAATGAAGCTTCTGCAGCCTTCCAATTTCCAGTGATCAATTCTGGCAAGTTTATCTGGCTACCATGTGGTACTCTTTACTGTACTATTTGCTTGCCCACGCCGCTACAGAAATCTAACATGTCCTCGGCCATTATTCACGGAAAAATGAAAAATATTTTTTTGATTACTCCCCTCATTCTATTGAAAATTGTCCTTTTGACATTTTGCAAAATCTTACAATGAAACTTTATCCTGTTGTTTCAATATGTACTTGGCTAGTTATATGCTTAAATGACGTATCTCGTCATGAAAATGTTATGCCGAAATGGCAGCAACTGACAACCGCTTGTAATATATTGATTATGAATGCAATTCTCATATTTACCAACAACAACAAAAAAAAAAAAGAATTTTAATAAACGTAAATATCGAATGGAACTCAAATAGCAATTGGAAAGAAATGTAAGTTTAGTAAGTCAAGATAAAGTAAAAACAATGAGTAAAGTCAATTTTTACATATACTAACTCTGTTATAGAGGTTCGTAAGAAGTCGAAGGGGAAAATTGGAATGAAGAGAGTATAAATTGGGCTGTTTCAGCTGAGCCCCAACACTACCTTTGATAGCAATGCTCTTTAGACCAACTTGATTGTAATGTAACCTTACAAGTTAGTTCCATCATCATGTCTCACAGGAGTATCTTCATGTAATGAGCAAGAAATGGAGGTACATTTCATGTGTAGAGAAACGGGAAGTTAACGTCTCAGATCACAATTATGTCATACCCAGCCTCAGTGGCTCCAGGAGGAGATGGAAAAATGGACATCAAAACATGGCTAGATGAATTGCAATAAAGAGTTAATTTGCACGGTAAATGATGACAGTCAAAATGATATATCTCAGCTAACTTGCACCCTATTGAACAAAATTAACCTCCAATTAGAAGGGAAAAATAGATCTGACCTAGAGGATGTAATAAACCAAACCCCTGAGACTTCTAAAATAACTTAACTCCTTAAGTATATTTGTAGATTTTTATAAGCTCAAATACCTTCTCATCAAACTGACTTGAATCTAAAAACGTAGGGTTAAATACAAATTAATACCCTGAAAGTACACAAAAATCTAACTTGAGGACTCATATTTTTAATTTTTACATATAAGGGTCTAGAGTTTTAATTTGACGTCTGATTTTTTGTCCAAAATGATAACGGAGCGATGGGTAAAATTGTCAAACTCTTTAGACATTAATTTTTTTTAAAAAATCAATCCTTTCATCACCATCCCTACTAATCACTACCGTCACCGGCCTACAACCCCTGCCAACCACACCCATCGATCTACAAGCCCCTTCTACCAGAACCAACTTGCAACTAAACCCCCTGCCGCCACCAAAGCACAAACATATCCATGTCCTAGAGCTGCTGAATTGATGCCATCAGCGATGCCGCAACACCACAAGCCTTTAGTTTGAGATCTACTTCAATTTTGCAATAATGTCCTTTTTTAGATCTATTGTTCTATGGTGATGTTAGTGTTGGTGCAATTAGAAGTGCTGTTGATGGGTGGGTGTGCTATTGATTGATTGGGTGTGCTTATTGTTGTTGCGATGGCTGGTTGGAGGTGTTTGGAGGAATGAAGGATGGTGGGGTAGTAGCGGGTTTAGGCTGCGATGGTGGCGGCAAAAGAAATTTGGGGTGGTTGGTGGAAACGGCGGTGGTTGGTGGTTTGTGTGTACAGATGTGTGTGGTAGGCGATCCGAGAATAGGGGATGGTTTGAGTGTGTGCCAGTGTGTTTGTGTGTGTGGCGTTGATTGATGGTGCCTAGGGAAAAAGGAGGTGGCCGAAGCGGGTGGTGGAGGGGGAAGGGGCGACGATTGGTGGGTTTAAGGGGGGTGATGGGCCAGGGGGGCCGGTTTGGGTGTTATGTGTGGCGAGCTTTCGATGAAGAGAGGCAACCGGTGAAGGGGGTGGTGGACGGTTTGTGCGTTCACGTGACACACTGTGTTTTTTGTGTGTGGGTGGATGTGTGCGTTGCGTGTGTGGTAAAGTGGGGGTTGGCTGGTAGGAATTTTCTTTCTCTCTTTATGTTTTAATAGCAAAAATGTGATGACAATTTTGCCCCTGACAGTTTAGAAGCAAAGTTATCAATTTGGACGAAAAATCAGATGATGTACTTAATAATTGTAAAATTAAAACTCTAGACCTTGATGTGTAAAAATTGAAAATATGGGTCCTTAAATGAAATTTTCGTGTACTTTCAGGGTACTAATATGTATTTAACCCAAAAACATATTTTGTTTCCCAGGTTTGTAGCTTGGAATAGAGCGGCTCCGACGTTCTTTTCCTCCGGGCTTAGATGATGCGTTAACATACCAAATCATCCTGACTATTGTAACAACCGTACCCACTACCACATGTAGGTTGTAACCCTCTTTCCAAAATAACAAGAATCATAAGGTGAGTACGAAGATAGTCTTTATATGCCCGAGTACTTGGAAAGGAGCCGCGGTGAATCTCCAATGCAGATGAATTGGCCCAGATTGTCATGGCAATTATGCAGGATAGGACTACAAACAGCTGCATAGAGAATCAGATGAAAACAGCAGGAAGCAAATGAGCCCTACTGAAAAAGTGAGCGCCTGGATGCATCTACTTCTTCTACATTAATAATAACCAGCAGATCCACTAAAGAACTTTGTTGCTATGCCCCTCTATGCCTATGAGCAAATGTGTATGCCAACCATATGTCTATAACGAAAGAAGTATGGGGCAAAAGCCTCTTGCAGATGAACCTTTGACTAGAAGCACTCTTCGCATGTTAATACATGGAGGTCCATCACAACCTGGCCCCTAACTTGAGAATGCTAGTTGCATAGTTAACATATAAGAACTGTCTAAGCAAGCCCAACATTGTCCAGTTCCGCCAATTCATCCAGTGAGACAACGTATATTATGTCAGATTAAAAAACCCTGATAACGCAGTTAAAGCTGAAGATAAAGTCCGTAACAAATTTGGAACATATGAAACCAGAGGGAACCTGATATTTACACACTGCAGAATGCAGAGAAGCATTATTATGGCAAGTATAAACAGCAAGGACATTGAAAAGAATGTCATGCACCATAAACTAAATGGTGCACTACTGATTAACAAACAAAATACTTCATCAAACAGTACCAAAAGAATGCGCCAAGACATGAAAATGAAATCATTAGTCAGAGATAACTACAAGCTTATAAGAACATAAGTACGCCTTGTTGCCCTACATAAACCTATATAAAAAGAACATGCATACAGAACAAAAGGCTATAGAATGAAGCGAGCCAAATTCACGCAAAGCTAGTGCTGTACCATACCAATCATTGATGTCAACCTTTGATAGAACTACTTACCACTGATACTAATTTAAATTTGGAAGCATCAATTCTTCTATTTGACAGCCAAGAGTCCAGGAAAGGACCTGACAGCAGCAAAGATGCGGCCTGTACTGGTGCAGTATGGGCTAATAGGTTGAGAGATCCTAGTGAATACTTTCTTCTGAAGAAAATGTACATACTGCATAACGGAAGAAATACATAATACATGCCACTTGATTAGTTACTAGACAGTCGGGTTCTTTTGAAACTTGAACTACTTGACCACATGGCTTCCTTTTGAAACCAGATAACTTCCTTCTGGGGTAAGAAATTCAATTTCCAAAAAAACATAGTTAAATTCAGCCCCAGGAGTCAAAATCTTGCTGGAGAGAGTACTAAATGGTTAATCCTACATAAGATGTGTATAATATTTCTCCGGTCTAAAGTACCAAGGCGGTAAAAAGATGACTTACATACTGCTGAACAGAAGTGCTCCAAACTGCTACGAAGGCAGCAACAAAACCCTTGGCATTGACAGACACGTCAGTAACAGTACAGACTTTAACACCCAGGAGAACTTACACAATACTAAGCTTGGTGTCCCTCAAGTATCCTACATTTTCCAAAACAACTTCCAGAAAACAAGATATAGGGATCATACTAAGCTTTAAAATCTGAGAGGAAAAATTGAAGAAGAAGATATATTGGAACTTTCAAAATTTTCCAGACGGCGACAGCAAAGTCCAGTTATTCTCCAAACTGAATCCCACAGAGTTCCACATTAAACTCACATTCATGCCAACTATTTAAAAATTAGCAAACAGCACAAATTTCAAAAGCTCAGGCATTGGTAGGTGGGAAGGCTCAATAAGTCCGAGCCACCTAAGAACTATAGTTATCATAACCAAGCCGGTCATTGAATTGGTGAAGGCACCAATTCACAATTCACTAGTTCAAACAATGGTTTAACCGGTTCAACAGATGATTCAAGTAAATAAATATAAGTCAATAAAATCGCTAAAAGAAAAAGAAATTACTTAGGATCTGTTTGAAATCACTTCCAGTTTCGATTTTCGGTTTTAAAAAAAACAAAAACCAAAACCAGTTTAATTTTTATTTTTTACAAAAACAAATGGGTGTTTGATTACCCAGTTTTTATTTTAAATTTTTTCTTTGGTGGTGGTTGCGGTGGCGGTGGTGGGGCATGGCGGTGGCTGGTAGTGGCCGGATGTGGCCAGCAGGCGGTCGTCGGCGGCCGGCTGTGGGTCGCCGGCGGTGGCTGCCGATGGTCGTCGGCGGTGTCCGGCGACAGACAGTGGTTGGCGGCGGTGGCTCTGGCGGTGGGAGGGTGGTGGGGGTGGTCTCAAAATAAAAACCAAAACTGAAAACCCAAAACTCCTAAATGGGATTTTTAAAAAACAGCCCTATTTTAAAAACTAGTTTTCAAAACTAAAGGGGAAAAAAACGAAAACTGTGTGCCAAATGCGTTTTTTTCCTCCAATATACAAAACTGGAGAAAAAACAGAAAACCAAATGGTTTTCAAACGCTACCTTAATTAAGTAGATGATAATGTACAAACTCAAAGTTTACTCTAAGTCGCTAACTACTGTAATAAAGTTCCTTGAATCTTTTAATTTTTAAAACCCAAAATTTTATAAATTAATTAAGATGAGAAAAACTAGAGTCAAATCAACATTTATTGTTTGTTTTGTAATTTGTTAACAAAGCTTTGTCGTTGGTCAAGTGGCATAAAGGTGGCCCATAAGACACTATAACCCAAGTTCAATCCTCAGCGGTCAGCGCCAGCAATTGTATTAATCTGAGTAATATTTACTAAAGTACACGTGTTAATCCGGTCCAACAGGCCGGTTTGACCCAATAAAACGCTAGACCCGTGGAGTTTTGGCCACGTCATCTGGTCCAACTGCAGATCTGGTCCAAATCAAGAACCAGATGGTGAAGCCACCACGTCACGGTTGAACCAGTCTGACCGGCCAGTCCGGTCCAGTTCTGATGACTATGCTAAGAATATAAGTCACTTAGGTGGTCGTGGCAAACTGTAGACCAGTCAATGTAGTAGCTGCGTGAGGAAAAATATGAATTCCCTGTCAGCTACATGAATTGTATTATTAGTAATATATCTTTGACATCCCACAATAACCACACAAGCAAAGATTCAAAATCCATGTTAATGTTAACAAGCAGAAAAGCATAAATTACAGCAGATGCAAGTCTGAGTTTTGTATAATTTTCTCATTATACCCCCAAAAGATCTCTAACATGACATACCTCCTCTGGCAGCTGGTATAACAGAAATTTAGATTAAGTGCAGACCTCCCTTCACCACTCCAAGTAATGGATTATGGTTAGGCTGAAGCATAAGAAGATTGCTCTAGTATAATTGCTAAGAAAAGAGTCCAATCGGTCAATTTTTATGGGCTAGCCTGCCTCAGCTAAGACCTACAACTGCTAAAAAAAATACTTCATGCATTTCTTCATAAATCTTGGAGCTCTGGACAATTAGGATTGATTAAAGCAAAGTATCATCAACTTCGGTTGGAAAGAGAGCACCGCTTACTCATGAAGTTAGCTTTCTAACTCTCATATGCATATCAGCATATGCCACAGGTTAAACACATGCATATGTTGTACATCAATATAGCGCAACAGAACATCGGGTGTGAACCGGCAACAGAGATAGTAGCATGATCACAATTATTAATACCTAACCTATGATAGGGTAATGGTTAGAATTAGCTGGGGCATATTCCAGCAGTCTTAAGCGAACTAATCATCTGTGCCTCCTCATGCCAACATGATGGAAACAACAGCTCTGGATCTCACAGAAGGATAAAAGAAAAATCCTCCTTTGAGACCTCATCCCCATCCGCAGTGCAAACCGATCTCTCACTACGCATACCCGCTCATCTCTTGAAGTACCTCCTCCCTCAGCGTTCTACTTAGCATTTAGAGTCTATACGAATCTGCACTTTTCACAACGACGTATTAACGAGTGGTTACGTCCTTTACGTGCTCCTCATTCCTGACATGCTACAAAGTTGCAATCAATTCAAATCCCACTTTTCTATAGACTTGATTACAGTCCTTTACCTACTTGAGAAAACAGTTAATCCAAAACCTCATTACTGCAATCATCCTTAGCCTCTGCCGTCGTCAACAAATCTTTGCCCCAGAAAAAACTCAGGTGCCCCCGCTTTGAGCCTGTAAAAAGGAAACCCAGCACCCCATGACTCACAGCGGCCTAATTCCGCAAACCCCATATCAGTTACCAAACTATTCACCGCTGTCCCGTAAAACAAAGGAAAAAGAGAAGAGATAGAAAAGAGAAAACACTAATCAGCCCGATAGTAGCACCCACCGAAGCAGAACTAGTCGCTGCATTGGAAAACAAAAAAGCATCCTCCAAAATTTCCCATAGTCATGCCTAGGGTCCCGACCTCACCACCTGCCCTCGATGATAAATTTTTTGAAGTAGATGATCCCTCTCTAATCTAGCAGCACTGTCCAGTACCAACAAAAACCATTGTCTTGAAAATGAGCGGGCCAAAGAGCAGAGCTTAGGTGCTGCATCCTTACTACACCATTAATGGAGGAACACAATTTATATGATCAACAAACAAAAGCGGGCTCTAGCACAATCAGCACTGCCTAATTCCCAAGGCTGTAAGACTTATCTACTAAAAACTATATGACATATTCCAAACTAATCATCCACTGCATTCCAACATGCACAAAGCCAAATTAAATTCGTTGTGTACAATTTGACTGAATGGAGCAAATGAAACTTAAAGTCCCCTTCTTCGACAACAGAAGTCTCCATACGTTCCAGCTTACTCTGTAGGTTTGAGAACCATTTTTACAACGGTTCCATCTGAAATCCAACCAACTGCAAATCAAAGTGATTTATGTGGACTCTTTGCAAATGCAAGTACTATGTTTACCCTCCTTGGGAGGTGGTTAATGCCTATCTACTCCTGGAATTCTTGGGAAATGATCTCTCGGGAGCAGGGAGCTTCTTTCTTCGGATTAGACACCTCTTCTGAAATTCTTGTCTTGCCTACCACCGTGGCTTGGTTAATCGTATATCTTATAGTACAATATCAAAGCCCAAAAACCAAAAGTTCCCCGGCATGGATATCGTAAGGCTTCATCGGCCATCAGGAAGATTAGGAACTATATGTATGGCGAAAAGGTGGGGTGACATTGATGAAGATTGCTGTGTATTGCGTAAACAGCATGTGGGGACTTTAGTATCTCATAAGTTTTGCTAAGCGATTGGGATCTATGTTTCAAATGGGGTATTCCTGCCCTGTTAGAGTAGCTATATGGAACTTGCTGTGTATTCTGCTCAAGGGTGTGCCTTCTGAACTTGCACGTGGTAGAGCCTATGCTTGTGTTTGCTTCTCTAATGCATCTAAGTGATCTACCCTTTCTCTAAGAATACGTCCGCAATCTGATTAACATTTTAATATTAGGTTTTGCATTTATCTGCCTCTGCATCTCTTTTGTATCACTTTCTTGGTTCCCTTATCTGTTTTTCAATGACCCTGGAGGCAAGAATAGTTGTAAGCCCTTTTCGGCCCCACCAGGAAAAGGGGGGAGGAGGAATACAGAAAGAAAAACATAAAAAGCTAGCCAGCATAGATTTTAAAACACGTCACTATATTATGCAGTTCTTTACTGTCCCTTTACCTACCTAGATACAAGGTATAGAAAGCAAGCAAACCAGTGATGGAGATAGAAAGCACAAAATATGTATAGCATGACCACATAAACATACCAAATCTGAAACCATATGTAATGATTCCGACTGAAGTGACGACATTAAACAGCCACGGAGTCGCATCAACGGCTGCCTTCTGATCAGCCTTGCTTCCTGGAGACATTTTCATCTACTGCTCACTCACAAATAAAAAAGACAATCATGTTTAGTCCTAACAATTGCATGATTATGCTTCATAATCACATCAACAATTTGGTAAGTTTTACAAATGACTTCTCTTCTAAACAACGAAATTAAAGAGTTCTATTTATTCGTTTGTTTAAGAATAACAAGAAACAAAGCTAGCTACCCGTAAAATTTTGTAGTCAATGGCTTGTGTGTGCAAGACACCAATTGAGAAGCAGACCATGTAAGGATTTAACCAGAAACATCATACATGAACAAGCAGCTGTTAATACATGACTTCAAGAATGTCCTGATTTTAATAACCAAAAATATCTCTTATATGTATATTTAAAAAGTGAAAACTTATTGTATCTGTGTATACGTTCTCCACAAGAAATTTTTTTATGCATACAGTACAAGAAATGTAAGCATTATAATTTCTTGCATTTCCTTGGAAGGTGACTCACAGGCTTGAGGTTTAAAAGGCTGTACTCTCTGGATGAACACATCAATACCATGAAGCATAGTGCCTCAAACAACTGAAGTACCAGCTGATCTAAACGGTTTAATAATAGGTACATCATCAAGCCCTCACGTACTACTACTCCTAAAACATCAGAATCTGGATAAACTAAAACCAAGGATTACAACCAAAACTGCAAACACACTAACATATAGGGGAACAGTCTCAGAGATGCTGGTTTCGAAGTGTTGTTAACGATGGAGGTACGTAGAACACAGGTTAGAGCGGACAAAGACACAGAGATAAACATTTATTGACCATTTTAGCATCAAAGATAAGACATACACTAAGTTTTATAAACAACCCAGTTCAAAAAAATGGCTAACCATTTCAAAATGACGATATCATACAACTACCGTATCCAACATCAACAACAACAGGACTAGAGGTTGATATCGCATTCGCACCTGGCCAGTGGTGGAGCCAGAAAAGAAGCACAAGGTGGGCACTTATTCAAAGGAAAATTTTAACTCGAATAATCAAAATATAATTGCTTACTAGACCCCCTATATTGGTACGATCTTGGTATGGTCAAATGGACTCAAGTGAAATATTCCGACAATTTTATCAATAGTCATTTTGTAAACCCGCTATAGACTTGTGATTGAATCCGCAAGCAACCAATTATTTTTTTACGTCAATTTATTTTCCCGCTTTTTCATGTACCATAAGGACTTGAAAATTGGGCTCCTTTCTACCATTCAACCTATTCTTTTTCAATACACCATTATATCCCGTACACCATGTATATAAACCACAATGGTAAAAACACATTCTTCTCAGGCTACTTACCATGACTAACTTCTTATCATAAAAATTGACAGACACCACACTCACTTTGACAACGAAACTAATGAAACCCACCTCCGGCCAGAATGAAATTATTACTGAGGCTGAAAAAACGGTGAACTGCGTCCTGAAGATGGTTGATGCTTAATGGTGATGACTAGTGGCCGGGTATATGAAATCAATTCATGAAAAACTGAAAACTAAAGGAAGATGAAGATAAGAAGAAAAATAGGTAGAGAGAGATGACATGGGAAGAGGGATTGAGATGGTCCAACAGAAAGATATAAGATTGCAGATTGGCCTTTGCTCGAGGTGGGTGATGGACTAAGCGGTGGGGTGGAAAGCTAGCTACCTGCCCTGGCACCCCGTAGAAGACTCTGTTGCAAAGCTGTATTGGAAGAGTTGGACGGCAGCAGGTGGGCACGTGCCCCCCTGTGCTCCCTGCTGCCTCCGCTACTGCACCTGATCAATAATAATCATTAGGAAGATTGCTATACCTTCTTCCCCGGTGTGTGTTTCAGTAATATACATATATGCGGATTAATGATACACATTAAACTACCCCGCAAAAGTAATTCCTTCTCCAACGTAGTGTTTGAGAATTTTCAAATGACCAACTTAATCTCATCAAAGTTCCAGAATTCTTTGTACTCTAAACACATCCATTTACTTACATTGAAGCTGATCAATAGCCCGCACAGGACACTTAGCTAATTTTTACGCTCATCTTAGGCCGTCCATGTGAACATTCACTTTGCTATATTACTATCATACCGGTCAAAATTACAAACACTTGGTCCCTGTGCCGGTAAAGATGCAAAATTTAGCTAACTACACATACGCGAAATCTGGACTTTCCACAATGCTGAGGTGGACACTGGACAGACAGAGATGATACTTAGCTAAGTGTCCACAGTGTAAGCCGCCAAAATTATGCGGTGGTAATGCTTAACAATCTGCCATACAAGCACAAAATTGTCAATTTTTAGCTAATGAACTAAAAAAACTTCGAATAAGTCCCCAAAAAATGGTAAAACCAATCTACCAAATTTGACAGTTGCCGTCCAACCGTGATTCTACTACTTACCAGCAGATGTTACTAACCTAGCTAAATTGATCGACATACTCAAGAATAGTACACTAACAAGGTAGGTTTAGTCAACACACACACACACACACAGAATGCAAAACCAATCGATTTTTCAAGACTTCGTAAGCAACCGGTGAGTACTTACGAAAGAAGACAATGCTCCCACTACAGAGAATTTCCGGTGTGAGTAGTAGATAAATGACTGTAACAGCAAAAGTTTTAGTTGTAGAATCTAAGAAGAGTTTGATTTCCGCCATTAAGGAGAAGACGTACAACCGACCTTTGTGCTCTCACAGTTTGCACAGAAGTGGACTGCAACAGTTAAGAGAAAAGTTACTAATTGACGTCCTAAAGTAAAAGTTTTTAGAGCTAATTACACCTATGTCAATGAGATTTGGAGGTAATTACACGCGAGGATAATAGTTTACAATAATTACACTTATATTCATTGACCAAACAGAATACAAAAATACTTAACGGTTTTGACAAAAAGACTTAATTGCCCATGACTTTAAAATAAAATATCATCCATCCCTATCAAAACCCTAATTTTCAAATTAGGTTTATCTCTCCAAACTTTTTCTCCAGATTTGCCGCCCACTCCCTCACCCTACGCCGCCGGCAGCCCAAGCCCCCTCCCTCGCCCAACGTCGCCAGCAGCCCAGCCCCGTCCCTCGACCCATGTCATCAGTAACCCAAGCCCCACCTCGCCGCCGCCGCAACAGATCTCCCCACTGAGCAAGCCGCATCATCGGGAGCCCCCTCTCCCTTCCGTCGTCACCCTCAACTGCATCGAGGACACCACCTTGAATGTCCTGTTGCCAACATGGGTGCCCAGTAAGTCACTCCACTGATCCCCCATGTTGCCCAGTATTCTGTATCCTGCCTTTTCCAGCTCTTCCCTTTTCGCCGACTTGTACGCCACCGCTGTGCTTTGTAGCCCACTTGCCTGCAACCATTTTCGCATCATTCCATCAACGCGTCCCGCTCAGCCGCCTGACATAGGCCAGGATCGAGTCCACCGCCGCCGTCTTCATCTGTTCGATCGCCTTCCTCCCCCGCGTCGCCCAGCGCCGCCTCCGCCCCTGGCAACTGGTCCTCTTCCTCTGCCGGACTCATCTCCTCTTGCGCCACAAGAAGTTCAGATAAAAGCCTACCAATTGCGAATTCCTTGAATTTCCAGTAAAAGCAATCTGAACCCAAGGGCAAAGAAGCTCTAACGATTGACACTAATTCCCGGCGTCCCCTTTTGAATTAAAGCTCTAATTTGCAAATTAAGGTTTTGAAACCCTAATTTGTGTTTCCCTAAAACCCTAATTTGAACAAATGAAACCCTAATTGGAAAAATTAGGGCTTTGAAACCCTTAATTTGCAATGCAAATTAGGGTTTCAACAAAATCCTAATTTGCAAATTAGGGTTTCAAAACCCTAATTTGTAGATTGAAATCTTAATTTAATTTTTTATAAAATATTCAGTATATACAGTACAAGGGGCAGTATCGTCATTTTAAAAATACATATTGATGACATCATAAAAAAATACACTTTTTGGACGGAACCCTGACGGATGGACACGGGTGATACATTTGAAACACTTTTGGTCACAGAATGTTACATTTTGAAACTTTGTGTGATCGACTGTAATTACCCATAACCTCAAGAACATAGGTGTAATTAGCCCAAGTTTCTAATTGACTATGTCAATTCTCATTTTTGTCGTATCAATTCTCGTAGGTTTCCTCAACATCAAAGCGTATAGGGTAAATTACACACGACACTTATGAGGTCTGTCATAAACTATACACGACGCCTACAAAGTATTTTTATTATTCCCTGTAGTTTGTCATTGTGTTACATAAAATCCACTTCCATTAAGGAACCGTCAAAAATAATTAGGGCAACACACATTTATTATGATATACCAAAAATGCCCCTAGGTCTTCCTCCTCTTTCTTACCTGAAAAAAGTCCAGCCACCGGCACTAGCACCTGGCCACCGCCGATGCCAAGCTACTGCCTACGCACACGCATAGGCATATACACATATCAGTGATAAAGACAGACACACACAAAACACCATTGCCCTGCCACTGTTGCCCAAAACGAACCCACCACCGCTGATCTTCAACCATAACCACCCTCGTTGACCTCACCACCCGCCTCTCCGAAACTCTCCTAAAGAACACCCCATTCACCAAGATCAAAAAGCAGGCCCCGTATGCTTATAATATTTGTTTTCTGTTTTCATTTTCATGATTTTCATTTTCAGTTTGAGAATCCGTTCCTGTACTTTTATCATTTTCACCAAAAACAAAATTAGCTATTTTTTCTCATATTGGGTTAAGTTTGAGTGAAAAAGGTGTTTTCAGTTTTTTGTTACTATTTGAGTAATTTTATTCAAAACGAAAATAGAAAATGGTAAAAGTACTAAAAAAAGAATCTTTTTCATCATCATTGCTAAAACCAGAAAACGAATTTCGTAAACGTACGGGGCGTTTTAATGTCCACCTTAACATTTTGTTACTGCTATGGCTAAAATGGTGCAATCGTAGGAGTCCAAAAGCCGGTTGCAGGATAGCAAAACGGCCATATTTTTTTTTAAATTTGGGGCAACAATTATCATATTAGGGGCTTCCATCATAGCTACAGTTGCTTCCATAGACCTCGAGCGATGGCAAAGGTTGATTATCTTTTCATGGGCAGGTAACAAGTAGTCCTAGCTATATTAGGGAAAGAATGAGAGTCTCGAAGTAGTTGTAGGAAGATGGAGGAGGTTACTCCGAGAAAGAGAGAGGATAACAACGTGTTTGGCTACGTGTTGTGGTCGATGAAGGTCCTTTTGTGAGAAAACAGCATTAAGTTAAACATAACGTGACTTGCACATGATGCCTTGGAATTAAGAACGCCAATCATAGCCTATATTTGAACAAATTCTAATGCCAAAGCAAGTTACATATACATCCAAAGGGGGGACAACACGAGAGTCCCGTAACATACCCTTATAAGTACATTATACAACTAAAGTGTATGTGTTATCCTTCAAAATGTAGTATCGAAGTAACACTTTCGTATTCTCACAGTTCAGATCTGTTGCCTCATGATTTTCAAAATCAGGCCATAATGTAATTCTTGCATTTCCAGGTCAGTATGAAGATAAGCTCTGAGTTGTAAAAGTGAACTAGGTTTTCTTGTTTCCACCAAAAAGTCAAGGATAAAAGGCAAGAAAATGTGTTGGTCTAGTTTCCACCGAAAGTCAAGATTAAAAGGCGAGGTAATTGTTGGTCTGGTTGCCTAATGAGCCTAATGATATGATAGTTGGTACGTATATATACTCATTTACAAGGAAACCAACAAAAGGTCACAGAGTACCCCAAGAACCCACCTACATTTTCTAGGATTTAGCAACTCAGTGTAGGCCTTTAATTATCACTTCATCGTCCAACCATCTGCCTTTTCTCCTAAGCACGGCAAGCCTTCATGAGATAGTGTGTTTGGTCCCTCGACACTCTGGGAAATCAATATCATCACTATGGTAGTCTCGAAGTCCTTGCAAAAATAAACACGAAGAAACTTGGGAGTTTTGTTGTTGTCAATTTCTCGTCCAACCATTTATTTTCTCCTAAAGTTTGCACCCAACATGAAATAGAGTCTAATCGTCCTTAACACTGGAAAATCAATTGCATGAATCTGATGGTCTCCAAGTTTCTTAAAAACGAACACAACGAAACTTGGTAGTTTCATTGGTTTCACGTGTCGTAAATATTTTTTATTTTAATGATCGTTATCACCAAGACTGCCTTTTATTTTGCTTAAAGTAAGTTTTTATTATGAAATAGCGTCCCAAAAGGTTGCCACAAAGAAGGTAAACACAAAAAGAAGTTAGAGAAATTGAGAAGATAACAATTTTCAAGGATATATCAAAAGGTTAAATTTGCAAGATCGCGTGACACTCGTCACTCACGCAAGCTTAGGTGAGTAAATCTTGACTAAATGAACTTGTTCGTGAGCAAAGGCTTTGCAGTTTTCAAACTCGAATATCTTCTTTCTCGCCCTACATAAAGTAACTTGTATATGAAGTCATTAGCTTAATTGACAGGGTCATGCCTGGAGTCGTTACTTTGAGTCTTTATGCCGAACCACAAGAAATTAAATTTTTAGCAAACTTCTTGATCTAGTGTGAAAATTTTAGCTGAAATCCTTTCAGGAAGGTAACTTAAGCTGACTTTTGATACCATGTAAACATTGAATACACAAAGAGTACATCAAATTATTTTTGCATCCTTTCAAATGGGTGTATAGATAAGGAAAATGGGTGTAAATAACTTTTTCTTGTTTGTTTAGTTACCATCGTTTGATGTTCTCATGTATCAGAATAACTATGCATGCTTTTCGGACCATTGGTCTCGACTAGAGATAAGTATTTAAACTATTCAAACTGATCCAACCAATCAAATTGAACTGAACAATCCGACCAATTACAAACCGTTTAAAAAAGACAAAAAATGGTTTGGAAAAAAATGTTAGGTTTGGTCGATTTGTCTTTTTGAAACCTTTTTAAAACGAATGGAACCATACCTGTATATTTACAATTTATTATATTTTACTATAATCCAATTCAAGTTACTATCTAGTTTTTACCTTATTTACGATTTAACCACCGACATGCATAAGTAAATCATATCCTAACTTCAACAGTTAGGCTTAAAAAAACTTATGACCATGTATATTACGAAGGCCAACAGTTAATGAATAGGCCTGGACACGTCCAAAATGACTGCATGTCCAAACCGATCCATTTGATATGTCCAAACCTTTGAAACCAATCCCTTCAATTACAATTTGGCTTGATTTTTTTCCCCCCAAACAAATGGTGGTTAGTTCGATTTCATATTCAGCCTCCAAATCAAATCAACCGAGCCGTGCTCATCCCTAGACTCGACAATTTAAGACCATTGGATCAAGGGGCTGATGTGATAGAAGCATGAACCAAAAGGCGAGGGTGAGTTTTTTTATAATATATCTAATGATCCTAAATAGATAGAACATATGATTCAAAACTACAAAATATTGTTCACTGTGTACGCGTGGATGGAGAATTGACAATTTTAAAGAACAAACTTTGGCTCCTACCCACGTTGTAGAAATCTTCCTCCAACCCCGTGTATAGTGACAATTAATAGTCGCTAAATGTTTCGAGTGACTTTTCTTCTAACACTTTTAACGAAAATTATTAGCTGCACTTTTTTAGTGTCACTAAATAAAAGGCACTAGAAGCATTTAGAGACAATTGATTGTCACTATACAGGGGGTAGGAGGAAGATTCTTCTAACCGGGGTAGTAGCCAAATTTTTTTCAATTTTAAATATGTAATCACCATGTCTTAATTATAATCATCACTCAAGGGCTCAAGGATTAAGTAGCAAGTCCTTAAATCGACCAATATTAGATATCATTAGCAAATTCTCACAAGCACATTTTAATTAGATTTATTTATTAAGATTTCAAGATCAAGAAGATCTGCAAAAGTGAGCTTCCGGAGAGGTTTCTCAAATGTCGAGAGGTTTATGCTCAATGCCTTGCTGCGAGCACTGAGTTAGCTTCCAAGTGATGTTTGCAGGGGCTGAATGAGAATTGACATCCATGTAGGCTTCAGGGTTGCTTCCTTCTTTTTCCTCCTTTTCCTGGTCTCTACAACAATTATTATCAAACCAAAGACGCAAAAGAGGGAGAACATGTCATGTCTCCAAGACATGTAGCAGAGGAACTAAACCAAGAAGGAAGTGGGGAGGTCAATCAAGCTATCAATGTGGAGAAAGAAGTTGGAAATAAACAAAATAGGATCAAAATTCGCATCAAGCGATCAGGAATAAGGTAAGAAGATGGAGCTCCAACTGTCAATGGAGGAAATTAACAGAAATTTGGCATCAAGAGCAGACGACATCGTTTGGACAAAGATTAGCACCAACGATGTACAACATCATTTAACATTTCATTTAAAAAAGACTTTTAGTGACAATTGTATTAACAGATTTTGGGGCTAGAGCCAAAATCTCAATTTTGAATTCCATTTCAAATTTCTGTTAGCATATATGGCGTGAGGCAAGAGAGAGAAGAGCATCTGAATTGTGAACTCAGTAATGATTTCATCTCCCTTCTCTATTTCTGGTCTTTCCTTGTAAACCTCCATTTCAGTAATAAAGTCCCAGTTCTATTCCTCATCTTCATTCTCTCTATTATTTCTCTGTTATCTTTTATCTGATTCATCAACAATGAAACCTCAATTGCTTAGCATCTCTGCCGATATGCTACAACTGGTATCAGAGCCTCATCACTAAGGCCTGTGCTAGTCTGCTAACTTTCATTAGTTCTCAACAATTTTAAAATTCTCTTCAGTTCACTGCGATTAACATGCCTAGATCGGTAAAAAATAATCAGTCCAATGAGGCTAACATTCATGAAGCTCTGGAGGCTATAGTTCACAGATTGGCTACTTACAATATCAGGATGAGCTCTATAGAGGCATCTATTGGTGATCTACAAAGGAGTGGCTCAGCTGTTTATCAGTCTGTCTCTGAGCTCAAGTTCGAACTAGCAAACTTGATAGCTGAAATCAAGGCCAAAGAAGGAACTAATTCCAGATCCACCACAGAGAAAGGTGAATCTAGCAACAAGAACCAAGGAATTGAATATGTGCACAAGCAATCTGTCAATACATCACCTATAATTACTCCATCTCCAGTAGGCAATCCATTAACTAAGTTTCCTCAATTGATTTTTCCTCGATTTAATGGAGAAAACCGTAGGGGCTGGGTTAGGAAAAGTGAGCAGTATTTTGAGTTTTGTCCCATTCATGAAGACTATAAGGTTTCATATACATCAGTGCACTTTGATGAACAAGCTGAGTGCTGGTATACATCTTACATTAAACCCTTGGGAAGGGTTAGTTGGGATCAATTTGTAGTTGATCTATATGCTAGATTCTCACTCACAAATGGAGTTAATGTCATTGGTGAATTCAACAAATTAGTACAAACTGGTTCAATGGATGAATATTTTAACAGGTTTGAGTCAATGAGGGCACAAGTACTCCAAGAGTTTGACTACCTGGATGAAAATTACTTATGTGTGAGTTTTATTGGAGGTCTCAAACCTGAGATAAGAAGCAGGGTTGAACAAGTTGAAGTTGAATCCCTGTCTAAAGCAATATACATAGCTAGAAGGGAGGAAGTTGCCATTCATAGCTTGTTCAAGACCCACAGGCCTATGCCAAGCTCTATTATCCCCTTGAAAAGCTCTTCTAATACCACCTTGAACCTTTCCTTCTTGAAACCAAGCCCCTTGCAAGCCATTCCATTCAGATCTTCCATAAACACTAACCCCGTTAACCCTCATAAAGGCGTATTACCTACACCACCACCCCTTAAACCACCCCCCAGGACTAATCAACTGTCAAATGAGGAACACCAAAGAAGGATCACCTTAGGACTGTACTTCAGATGTGAGGCAAACTTTGAACCAGGGCATAAAAGTGTTTGCCCTATGAAGTCTATTGCTATGATAATAGCTGAAGATGAGGATGAAATTGATTCACCAGTGAAACCTCTGACCCTGCAACCAAAGAAACAGTACCTACACTACTCCCAGATCCTGAGCTAGAACTTGAAATCAGTGTACATGCCTGGGCAGAGAACCACCCCCACAACGCTATCAGAATCTCTGGTCAAGTAGGGAACAAGGTGTTCCGCATCTTAATTGGTACATGGTCAACAGACAACTTCCTAAACCCTAAATCTGCTGAAAAGTTAGGTTGTGTGTTGGAAACCACCTCTCCTCTCACAGTTGCAGTTGCCAATGGAGCAAGACTAAAACCTGATACTGTGTGCAAGAATTTCAAATGGAAGATGGGGTCCCAAAATTTTGAAACTAATATGAGAATATTGCCCTTGGGAGGATGTGATGGTGTACTAGAAATACAGTGGTTAAGAAAATTTGGCAGTGTGAATTTCAACTTTGATAGCAACCAGATTTTCTTTAAGCATCAAGGCAAACTGGTTATACTTAAGGGTGGGGAGTTCACATGAACAACTATAAAGATGATCACAGCTCAAGCTATGCATAAGTTACTCTAAGGAGATGTTGGAATCTTGTTTGGACATAAATATTCTGTCACGTTACCACCTAAAGGTAGCAGCATACCTATTGAAGTTCAAGGTCTGTTAAATGAGTTTCAAGATGTCTTTGAAGAACCTAAAGACCTGCCTCCTCAAAGGAATCAAGATTACCACATCAGACTGGTTGAAGGGGCAAAACCTGTAAATCTAAGGCCATACAGAGTATCCTTTGTGCAGAAGAATGAGATTGAAAAGACCATCTCAGAATTACTACAAACAGGTATTATCCATCACATTAGTTCACCTTTTGCATCACATGTGTTGTTGGTAAAAAAGAAGGATGGAAGTGGGGGGCTCTGTGTGGATTATAGAGAGTTGAATAAGCTAACCATCAAAGACAGGTACCCAATTTGTAATTGATGATTTGCTTGATGAGTTGCATGGTTCACATTTATTTACTAAATTAGACCTAAGAAGTGGGTACCATCAAATTAGGGTGGTGAAAGAGGACCAACATAAGACTGCATTTAAAACACATGCTAGGCACTATGAGTTTAGAGTGATGCCTTTTGGCCTCACAAATGCCCCTGCAACTTTCCAATTACTCATGAACACTATCTTTCATCCATATTTGAGAAAGTTTGTGCTAGTATTTTTTGATGATATCCTAGTCTATAGTTAAGACTTGGACTCTCATCTAGAGCACATAAGAGTTGTACTACAAGTGCTCAAATCTAACACATTATATGCAAAACAAAGTAAATGTGTTTTTGCTCAGAAACAGGTGGAGTACCTGGGACATCTGATCAATGGACAATGAGTATCCACAGACCCAAGCAAGGTGGCAACTATGCTAGACTGGCCTCCTCATAAGACACTCAAGGATTTAAGGGGCTTTCTTGGTTTGACTGGGTACTACAAGAAGTTTGTACAACATTATGGTGTTATCAGCAAGCCCCTCACCAACTTGTTGAAAAAGGATGCTTTCTAATGGACTGCAGAAGCTGACCAAGCTTTCACTACTCTCAAGCAAGCAATGGCCACCACACATGTCCTAGCCCTACCAGACTTCTCTCTCACATTTGAGGTAGAGACTGATGCTTGTGATGTAGGGATTGGAGCTATCCTCATGCAAAGGAACATGCCATTGGCCTATATCAATAAGGCCTTGGGCATCAAGAGTTTGGGATTATCAACCCGTGAAAAGAGTTACTAGCATTGGTGCATGCTGTCACAAAATGGAGCTCATATCTATGTCACTCTCACTTTATAGTGAGGACTGACCATAACAGTTTGAAATATCTATTGGGACAAAGAATCACCTCTTTGTTGCAGCAAAAATTATGATCAAAGCTATTAGGCTTTGATTTTGAGATACACTACAAAAGGGGAGCTGATAATACTGTAGCTGATGCATTATCTAGATTGCCCCAATCACCATCAAAAGAATGCAATGCAATCACAACTATCACACCCTTGTGGCAGCAAGAGTTGCAGGACAGTCTAGACTCAGATGAGGAAGCACAACATGCAATTCAAGAATTATTACTTGATCCTATGGCCACTTCTTTTTATACTTATCAAGGAGGTATCTTAAGATATAAAGGCAAGGTATATGTTGAAAGCCAAGGACAGATGAGACATCAGATTTTGGAGGAGTTGCATTCATTAGGGGCTGGCATTCACAACACATATATGAGGGACTCAATGTTTTTCTTTTGGCCTGGACTGAAACATATGGTGCTGCAGATGGTGAAAGAATGTCATGTTTGCCAACAAAACAAACATGAAAATGTTCCCTATCCAGGGTTACTACAACCCCTAGCTATTCCAACCCAGTTGTGGACACACATATCCATGAATTTTGTAGAAGGATTGCCTAAGTCTTTGGGCAAAAATGCTATATTGGTTGTTGTGGACAGGTTGAGTAAGTATGCCCATTTCATAGGCCTGACACATCCATTTACAGCTGAAACCATAGCTCATCAATTCTTTGATGTAGTTTTCAAGCTACATGGGATGCCATAATCTATAGTAAGTGACAGAGATAAGGTCTTCCTCTCGAATTTCTGGACCAAACTTTTCAAGTTGCTAGGCACTAAACTTAACCACAACACTACCTATCATCCAGAAACTGATGGACAAACAGAAAGAGTCAACCACTGCTTGGAGAATTATTTGAGATATATGTGTAGTGATAGACCTCATATTTGGGCTAAGTGGTTATCACTAGCAGAGTACTGGTATAATACCAGTTTCCAATCTGCCATCAAGATGACACCATTTGAAGCAGTTTATGGTTACAAGCCAAGGCTCCTCAGCTTAACTGCACCTGAGTCCACTAACCTAGAAGATCTGGACAATTATTTACAGGGAAAAAATAAGGTGTTGCACTTACGTAAGGACCACTTAACAATGTCTCAGTCCAGGATGCAACAATATGCTAATCATCATCGCACAAAAAGATCATTTGAATTGGGTGATTGGGTGTACTTGAGATTACAGCCTTATAGGCAATCCTCTATGGCCTTAAGAAAGAATCTCAAGTTACCTCCCAAATTCTATAGACCATATCAAGTTCTGCAAAAAATTGGTCCAGTGACTTATAAGTTACAGCTCCCTGATAATAGCTCAGTACATCCCGTATTCCATGTGTTGTTACTGAAGAAAAAGGTTAGGAAACATGTAGTGCCATCTTCGAAGTTGTTACAAGTTAACAGCGAAGGTCAGTTTCTAATGGAACCTATGGCAATCCTGGATCACAGAATTATTAAGCGTGTCAATAACTCAGATTCTAGTAAAATGGTCAAATGCCAACCAAGGTGAGGAAACTTGGGAAGATTGGGACGTCATGAAGACCAGGTTCCCTCATTGGAACCCTTGGGGACAAGGGTTCGATAAAGGGGAAGGGAATGTCATGTCCCTAAGACATGTAGCAGAGGAACTGAACCAAAAAGGAAGTGGGGAGATCGATCAAGCTATCAATGTGGAGAATGAAGCTGGAAATAAACAAAACAGGATCAGGAATGAGGCAAGAAGATGGAGCTCCAACTGTCAATGGAGGAAATTAACGGAAATTTGGCATCAAGAGCAAACGTCATCGTTTGGACAAAGATTAGCACCAACGGCGTACGGCATCGTTTAGCATTTCTTTTAAAAAAGATTTTTAGTGACAATTATATTAACAGATTTTGGCGCTAGAGCCAAAATCTCAAATTTGAGTTCCATTTTAAATTTCTGTTAGCATATATGGCGTGAGGTAAGAGAGAGACGAGCATGTGAATTGTGTTTGTATGTACATTAGCTCCTGTGGGATTTCCCCACTGAGCCCATTCAACCAGAGAATCAAATCGCAAAGCTTTGACAAGGATCCCAAACTTTTCGAAATAGTCCCATTAAGGTAATTAAAGCTAAGATCAAGCGTGACCAACTCTGAACAATTTCCCAGACTGTCGGGTATCGGACCCGTTCACATATTATTCTGAAGATACAAAACCCTCAAACTACTCGCAGGCCTTTGACATAGTCCCTAAGGAATCAAACCCAAAATATTATTAGAACTCACGTCAAAAGTCTCCAAATTTGACCATTTCGAAAAAGATTCAGGCAAACCACCAATAAAATTATTGAATGCCAACACCAGAATCTTTAAGCTACTCAATTGGAAAAGGCTATCAATTGACAACTCACCGGAGAATTGTTGTCAGAGATGTCAAGAAACTCCATATAAGAGCATGCACCAAAGCTTTTAGGGACAAAACCTGACAAATTATTGGAAGACAAGTCCAGCTCCAACAAACTTGTACACAAATTCGGTAGATGATGAGGCATAACACCCTGAAAAAGATTGCCCGAGAGATACAAGAACTGAATCCCTCCACTTGGCAGCACGTGTATGGCACCAGAAAACTGGTTATGAGTGAGATTGAGAAGGCTAAGTTGTTTACAAGTGGACAGGGAAACATTAGCATCTGCATGAAACATGTTTGATGACAAATCCAGATATTGTAAATACGAGCAATTACCAAAAGCAGGGAACCCAGATGAGAAGTTGTTTGCAGAAAGATCCAAATGCTTCAATCTCTTACAATCGATCAAAGGACCAACAACTCCACCAGCTTTATTACCCTTTAGCGACAAATGTCTCAACCCATCCATATCTCTCCCCCCACACCTACACACACACACACACACACACACACACACACACACACACATATATATATATATATATATATATATATATATATATATATATATATATATATATATATATATATATATATATATGGGAGTTGATCTGTTGACCGCGCGCTGGCAAATGTGGCTAAGTTGCAAGCGCGATCTAGCCGTCCACACGCGATCTGTGGACAGTCCAGATTTTTTTTTACGTTTTTTTAATACGTCTTCTATATAATGTAGCGGACGATTTTTTTGACAAAAATAATCCTCATCCACGAGGTTGATTGTGCAGCAAAAGCATCTGACCTCTACATAATGTAGCAGACATATGTATAGAAATCTAGACCCCTTTCCTATTTCACATTTACATTTCACTTTTATCTCTTTCTCTATGCTCTGAACTACGACCGAAGGTTGATAGCTCCGCTTCGGCAAGTTAGCCATCGCGGTCGATGCCAATTCAGTAACTTCGCAAGTCACGCTCACGGCTTCCTCGGCGACTCCACCGCCGTGGTCAAGGCCTCCTCGGTGACTCCGCCATCTCGGTCGCGACATCATAGATCTGTTCCTTCTAATTCAATTAGTATTTTCTCCAGATTTCTTCTAATTCAGATCTGTTTAATTAGTTTTTTCTCTTGCGTGTAGCTTTGGATGTTGATGGTTGGGGCGGTGGTGGTGGGGTTTTTTGGTGGATCAATGGGTGAGATGGTGGAGGTGGTCATTGGTGGTGGCCTTGGCAAAAATGGTGGAAAATTGTGCCACCAGGAGTTGTACCCGTATTGAACTGAGTGGTTTCATTTGCTTCTTCTTCTATTTCACTTGGGGTAAATGCATTTTCACCCCTTGTACATTGTCTCGAGAGCGACTTGACCACATCTTCTTTAAAAAATTGAACTAAATCAGCATGTACTCGAAATTGTGCACATTGGGCAGGGCTATAACAAAGACTGTTGAAATGTCTTAGCTACCCCCTTTCTACACCCAAAATTTTCAAGCCAAACCATATTTTGACTTCTTTTATCCGCCCACCCACTTTTTGCACCCACCCACACATAAAAAAACCCAACGCCCTCCACCCCCACCCCCACCCCAACCACCTCGTCTACACATACAAACACACCACAAGGTGCATCCACCCCACTATTCATCCACACATTCACCCACCACCATATCGGTCCTTGTCTCCCATCACCCACCAACTTACAAAAACACACCCATTCCTGAACTCCTTGCCCCACCCCCTTTGCAACTCCCCTAGCCGTCCCCCCTCCCCTCTGCCGCCCTCTAGCCTTTCCCCTTAGCCCGACCCCTTCTCCTCAACTCCCCCTGCCCTGCGGCCATTTCCAACCTTCTCCTCTACCTTGCCTTTTTCCTCTTGGGTTATGCCCTCTCCACCAATAACACACCATGTATGCACAATATGTGAGGTGTGGGTTTGGGTGTGTGTAGTGTATTGTAGGAGAGTAGTCTTGGTTTGGTATGTGTTTTTCTATACGTGCAGTATATGTGTAAGTTTGGGTGTATCTGTGTTTGTGTGGGAGTTGGTGTGGGTGTGGGTGCGTGTGTGCCGTACGTATAGTGTATGTGGGTGTGTGTATACGTGGGTATGAGTTTGTGTGTGCATGTAGAGTGTGTGTGTGTGTGGGTGGGGGGGGTATTTCTGTATGTTTTATGTGCGTGCATTGTGTTGGTTTTGGGTGTGAATGTGTGTGCGTGCAGTGTGAAGCTTGGGTAGCCAGCCAGTACATCCATCTCAAAAATCTTTGCTTTCAAAGGCCCTTGTTGAGCACCTTAGCGACTCAGAATCAATTGGCAAGAGGCTCAAATACAAATTAAGATGTTAGACCCGTTTTTATTTTCTTTGCTGATTTCTCTCAATGAAAATTTTCATGTTGCACTAAGTTACTTACGGATTTATGCATGTGGTCCGAGAACACTTTTGGGTGAACAACCATCCGAACAAGTAGGATCAATAGTTCAACATTTAGCAACAACAAAAAAAATGTTTAACCCAACAAAGGGGGAACCTTGCGTGTGTTGTGTAGTTGTGGTTATGGGGGATGGGAGGGGGAGGGAACGATGGTCGGTGTATCTGGTTTGTGTAGGTGGGTATTTAAAAACCAAAGGATATTTTGATCTTTAAAGGGCACCAAAACATTTTTTTACCTAAAAGGTGGGTTAAGTTGGAAGAAAACCGTCCATTGTGCACAATTTCAGGAAGTATAGATAGATTTAGTAAAACTTCTAAAGAAACGGAGCCTAAGCTGCTTCTCAAACAAAGTACAGGGGACCAAGGTGTATTTATCCCGTATAACTTAGGTTCAACATTTCATATTTAATATATGATCATTAAAAAGAAAAGAATCCTCTTATGAAAAAGGAGTCTCTTTTAAAAATTTTGTAATCGCCGAGTGACTTTTGTAGTTTCTGTAACACCTCGAAACTGGGTATTTTTTAGCCGGATAATTTATTTTAAGCGATGACCTTTATACGCAAGACTTAATGTCGATTTTCATGAGTGAAAATTTAGCGGCAATTTTTAGCAACAAAGTTTAGAAACCATAAGTTATATAGGTTTTATTGATTGAGGTCTTCAGCGACGATTAGCGTTGATGATATATATATATTTGTAACCATTAGTGACGATTTTGTACTTTATTGTTAGCATTGATACTATATTAGGGACGGTTAGCGTAGCGGGATTATTTAAATAGCCATTAAAGTTTTTTATTGCATTTTTTTTTATCACAACTAGTTAATTTAAGTTTAGGTACATTTTTAAATAACTAATGAAATTTGAGGGGGGCCTTTTTGCTAAATTTCCCTTTTAAGGTTTTTATATATATACCTAATGTTTGAGGGAGCAGCCGTCCCTCATGTAGTTCATCTGAGAACACGAGTGAGAGAGATCTAGAGAGAGAGAACGAAGGAAGGGGAAAAGAAAGGAGATTTATCTGGCGATCGAGCCTACTTTTCCGGTAAGTTTTCTAGTCAATTTTTCTAGTCTTCATGGTGTTTACCCACACAGAATTTTATGAAAACCTTAAATGCACATATTTCTATTGAACAAAAAGAATAAAAATTAGCTCCTTTATGTGGGTAATTACAATTTGGGGATAGAATTATGTAATATAATTTAGCTATTGTGTTTATTACCTTTTTTGAATGGATTTGCGGGAAAATTAATTCTCCATTGAAAGATAATATGTGGAGGCATTTTGTCGTTAACGATCTTTAATGCTCTGTTGTAAACCTGGACAAAAAGAAGCTTTACTTTATTTTAGGATTTTGATTTTAGTCACAGCTTTTGGAATTTGGGGCATGACAATCCAATGGATCCCAAGGCTATTGTGCATAACAACAAAGCTTATTCCAGTGTTAGTAGTAGTAGTAATTATGAGGTTAACGCTACTACCTACTTATTTGTAAATGAGTTTAGTGAACATCTTGATGATGACATGGACATCCAACAGACGTTCATTTTGGCGGTAGGATACTCGTCAAATGTGGCAAGTACAAGTATGCACTTATTGATATTGATTATTAGTGGAACTTTGTAATTTATTAGTAAGGGGAGGTAGACTCTTTTTCAACTTTATAATAAAGTTGTGTAAATGCCTATATCCAACCTTTATGATTTGTTCAAATATTTGATTTTAATTATAGATCTTATTTGGATTTAAGTTCATTGAATTAAAAGAGATCTTGGCTCCACAAACAAAGAAAAAATGAGTTTAAACAGAATTCTAAACCATTAAAAGGATTACAATGAGACATTTCGAAGTCACAATCTACGTATCTTTAAGTTATAAATGTTTGTTAAAGTTCTAAAGAAATTCACAATCACCTTAACTACTTCCTGTTACTAACATCTGATACTCGCGATAGCGTTATAATGCAACTATGTGTTCACAACCTATTCGGACCGCACCCCAGGGCCCGCTAAGGGACCCCTATTGCACGACACGTCACCTGCTTGTCAGTCAAAATTGCTCAACATCATTAGTCGGTCAAAGCGCTCCGTGCCTCGAGCATCAGGACGTCGATCAAACTCAAAGTGCAGATTCCCCCCCGAGGGGTCGGCCACCCCCTTGAGAGGGGGGTCGGCCACCCCCCTGAGAGGGGGGTCGGCCACACCCCTGAGAGGGGGGTCGGCCACCCCTATCTTTGGGGGAGGGAACCTGCTTCCCGCTGCTATCATCTCACTCAACGCATTCTGCAATGCTCATTCATCACCAATGGTCGCGTGACGCCCGTTGTCGCCCGCACATCGTTGCCGCAACAACCGTCACGCACGGACGCGCATCGGTATCTTGGTACCATTCTGCGACACCCATCGCCGCTCCGACCCTCACAGCGGGATGGGCTCACAACCCTAAGGCCCTCGCCAGCACACTCAACCGGGGGCACAATCAACCGACGGGCTCTAGCCCTCGCGGGCACAATCAACCGGAGGCTCCGGCCTTCGCAACAGGGATAGGCTCACAACCCTAAGGCCATCGCCGACACAATCACCCGACGGGCTCACAGGGGGCTCCGCTCGTAGTGCTCCGGCACGAGGACCCCTCACCACGGACTCTGAGCATTGAGCTGTGAGCATGGCCGCTCATGTTACCATTGATCATCGACACCGCCAGGGCATTGAGCCCCGGATCACTCCGGGACGGGAGCAGGTCCTCGGAGGGCATCGCGCCTAGCCCGCCTGACAGTTGGCTACAGGGGCAACCCTCGCCGCTGTCAGGATCTCCGCGCGTCTCTTGACGCATCTCGTGGGATTCAGTGAGGGCTTGGACTGGAGGCTGGGGCAACGGGCTACTCAGACCATGCTACCGCGGTATGGTCAGTCTCCTTAGACAGGCAGAAGGATGCTGCAAGGGTAGGGCAACACGAACTCAGGGACCGGTAATTCAACGAACAATCAATACTCTAGGATCCCCATCGGTGATGTGTCACTCCCGGGGGATGACACGTGTCGGCTGATGACACGTGCACATTTGTGCCTATATATAGTGGACTTTGGAGCTTATTTGAGGAGCTCTCTCTCATTTGACATTTTCACTTTCTCTATCTAAAACTCATTCTCTATGGATTTCTAGTGAGAGAAAGACATTTGGATTCCTGTCACTAGACCCTTGATGTTGCACCCTTGACACGGACTATTGACCCGCAGTCCTGTTCGTCGTCACCCTGCCTGCACGGCGCTGTCAGCCCTCGCGACCCGTCTGGGGAACCTTGCTCTTAGCCCTTGCTCCATCCTTACTGTCTCCCACTTTGTCTACTTGGAAGCCAATTCAGACTGCATCCTTTGTGGCATCTCGACGTGGCAACAGACCCTTTTACATTGGCAACACTATGAAACGATATTGTAGCTCCTTAAATACACCTAAAGGGGGGAGGGGGGAGGGGAGGATAGGTGTTTATAGATCTAAGTAAAAAATTAACATTTTAACTAACAATATAATTGCTATCAAAGATCAATATAGAGATTTATACTGGTTCGATCCCTCCCACCTGCCTACATCCAGTCCCCGAGCACTCCACACAAGGGAGACCTACTCGAACCTTCCACTAATCAGCTAGTTCTGGTGCTAGCTCAAATCTCCGTACAGTTCCGAAACCTCTTCAAGGTTTCCAAAAATTACAACTGAAATACAATTCACGCTTCTCAAAGAATATCTATTACAGTATAACTGTGTGAGCTAAGCTTTCTTAGGTGGGAAGATCTGAATCTTAAAGAACTTAACCGAAAAGCTTGCTTGAAAAGATCTCAAATAAAGAACTCACTCAAAGGATATAGTAGAGTTATATGAATATGTTGAGAGAGCTTTTAGATCAGAGAGATTTTTAAAGATTGGAAAAGTTAGTTATGAACTCTCTAAGGTCCCTTTTATACTTAAAAGGATATGACCGTTGAAGAACACTAAAAGAGATAAGATAGAGAATACATTAAAAGAAATAATTTGAATGAATATATAAAATCATTCCAAAGAAATTCATTCCTGACGAATTCGGTCAAATGAGTACTAGATTCATTCGGATAGAATTGAAGAGTAGAATAACTTTAAGCCATTGAAAAATTCAATCAAATAAAAATTACATCTTTCGAATGAAAAAGATTTTAGATCCAGATAAATACTACTGATGGAATCGGTTGAAGGTTTTACAAACCTTTTGAATGAAAAATTCTTTTATCAAAGGACCTGAATGCCTGAAGAATTCGGTCAAAGGTTTAAAGAATCCTTCAAATCAAATGGATTCGGTCGAAGGTTTTTGAAAGTCATTCGAGTGGAAAGGATTTGGTAGAAGTAGAAACAGATTTTTGATGAAACCTTGAAGTTTCTGATGGATTTAATCAAATGAAAAAAGTTTCATTCTAATTGAAAGCAACTTGGCGGTCAATGCTTCTTGGTTTTTTTTCTGATTTTCTGTTAGATCTGTAAGAAAACTTAGCTTAAGAATGATTACAAAGGAAATGAAAACCTAGTCTAAGTCCAAAGTCTTCATCCAATGAGATGTCCACACTTTGATATTTCCTGAAATCATGCATAATAACTCAGTTAGATTTAATCTTGGAATCATCAAAATAATGAATCTATAACCATAGGTCAACGGATACCGCCATTTAAAATAATGCCTTGAAACATATACTTTGTCTGGATACATTTTTGTTATTTGCCGTTTTCATATTTCTCTTCATTTTGGCAATTACATATTAACACAATTTCCTGGTTTGGTTAGTGTTGCTGCTATAAACTGGATTAGGAACCACAAACAGAGATTTGACCTGCAAAACAGAACATGGAGTGACCGCTGGGTAGGGTTTTGGCGGATGAACTCTTCAATTCTTAAGTCAAAGCACAGCTAATGGGGTGGAACTCTGAGAAAGCAATACAACACAGTGTATGAGTGTGTCGTTGTCTACGTACTTGGGGGTCACCCCCTTTATATAGTTATAGATAGAAGACTCTCAATAGGTTTGTGAATCTTGAGGGATGGGCCTTGGGCCAGACCAATTAGAATTGCGTTAGGATCCTTGAGGATCACATCATAACCTTTTCCTGATTATGTTAGGATCCCTTTGGGATTTCGGCTCTATCAATATGGTAACCTCCAAATCCAGGATTGACCAGACTGACCATGAGTCATCCCCGCTATGTGTCATCATTCGACTAAGCGGGTATTTTTAGCTATATCAGTTAGCAAAGTTAAGTTAAACATTCAAATACAATTAGTTTGGATATCAAATCCAAATAACTACCTATCCACATTTACACAAACCTCCACACATAACCCCACCCTCCCTTTTTGTTTCTCATCTGTACACAAACTTGCACAAGAAAAAACCCCTGATCCTTTGTCTGGATACATTTTCTTTGTTTGCGTTTTCATATTTCATTATGTTTTGAAATCTTAAAATTTGCAGTGTTTAATATTTGACAACTTTTGCGGATGGATGTTGCATAATTACAATTAGTTATGAAATAACTGAAATTCTGAATGAGTTGCCTAAATAAAAGACGAAAAATAGATGACTGTGTTTAAAAAAGAAGAAGAGAGAGTGGTGAACTATTGGAAAATTGGAATGACATGTGGTACAAAAAAAAGGCTTGAATTGTGAAAAGTAGTTCTCTGTGAATTTGACAAAAAGTTAGAATCGAGTGGTTCTTTCAACTGAGATTTAGGCCTCCAAATCCCTTTTTTACTGAACAAGTTAACATTACTCTAAAACCTTAAATTATTAACGAGAGCCTAACGATATTATTATGCTTAACACTCCCCCACACGTGCAAGCCCCCAATTGCATGTTGTGGCGCACCGCCTCGAGAAATTTTTTTTCCGAAAAAGAGATTTTTAAGGAGTCATCATTTTATTTGATTTGAGGAATATAAGCAAAACCTAAAAAATGACTCTAAAGATGTCCAAAAAGACAATAATACAGTGGACTGGACTGACGGACTGGACCAGACATGCAACTGGACTGGACTGGACCATTAAACCGGACTAGACAACGTTAATTAAATAAAACTAGACTAAATTACTTAATTAAATCACATTACTAATCCCAAGCTAAATAATGCCTTTTAATAAATAATAAAGCTCACTATTTAATTAAAAAGGCCTACAAAAATGAGGTGTCTAAAGAGCCCCTCGGGGATGGAGCACGCGTGCGGGCGAACATCACAGAAAACAAAGGACAACACATTTTTGTAGTAACAAATACAAAAAAGGACCACATGACTCAAGGATAGACTCCCGGACTCACACATATATGAGGTCGGACCTTTGCTGGCTTCCTACTTATCCTCTCAGGAGAAATTAGACCAATGTAGTTTGATGGAATACAAATTTATTCAAAGTTGGAGCCAACGCTAACAATGGTTAGTCGTCGAACAATATACGAAAAGGAAATCCTGCCTGTTATCGAAGCCACTAAAATCAATTTGAGTGCTCATCGGACAAAATTCATGTCTAGATAACGGAGCCCTCAAATCGATTAAAAAGGGTCGTCTAGCCATGTGGAGAAAATAGTAAATCTATCCGTTATTGGAACCCCCGAATCGATTTAAAAGTATCGACGAATGAATTACCCAAGAAAATTTTTATTGTTACTGAAGCCATTGAAATTGATTTGAGTGTTTGAGAATAAAATTTATGTATAGATATCGGAGCCTCCAAATCAATTTGAAAGGGTCGTCTAAACATATAAAAGAATCTCGTACGTTACAGGGCCCCCCCAAATCGATTTAAAATGGTCGACATACAAAATGAAAATGATTCTAACCGTCGCTAGAGCCCCTGAATCGATTCAAAAGGATCGACGGGCAAAATAGGCATAACTTTGAACGTTGCCGGAGCTCCCAAAGCGATTTAAAAGGGTCAACGAATAGAGTGAAAACTTTAACTAGTAACGAACTCGGGATCTTGCACTGGCCTTACACCGTACAAGAACCGTTAGATAAAGCAATAGATATGGAAGAACATGGGCCACGTAAAAACCCAGGGATATGATGTCAGTCATGCACAGGCAGGCATGCAAGCACACAAATGCTGGATGAAAGATGCCCTCGGGTGAATGCACATATATCAGGCGATAATGCATAGGCAAGCAAACATAGATTTATACTGAGTTTATGAATATCCAAACATGCAAGCATACAAGTTTTCAAAAACAAAAATTCTCTTTTCTTTTCTTTTTTTCCTTCTAAAAAAAAATTGAAAATCGACCGGTTGATCAGAAACATAGACCACCAAATGTGCAAATTAAATAGGAAAACCGGTCGGTTTGTAGAAAATCGGGCGGTTTGTCTGATAAAACTTTATGATTTTTTTTATTCCTAAGTCTATACAAATTAGGGCTACTCATCTATATATACACATGACTCATCCTTTCAGAATATAATTCGTCTTTTCTCTTCTTTTCAAAACTCTCAATGGCCTTTGAAGATGATCCCACGATCTTCGAACTCTAATTTCGTGCATTTGCAAGTTCCTTTAACAAGATCGAATTGATCCATCTGGGTGGACGATTCAAGCTGAAATCCAAAATGAGCTTGCGGAGGGTGACGGTTCGTGAAGACATTCTCCATGCAGCTTACAAATTCTGGGATGTTGAGGATCATATTTTTCGCTTTTGTCTGATCGAGTTATGCCCTACTTTTGAAGTACTTTCTGCCCTGGTAGACATCCCAGCCAATCTTCCCATTGTTGTTCTAGCCGTTCAAGATGGTTGTGTCAAGTCTCTCAAAACTCTACTGAAGGTCCCAAATGAGCGTGTAGTCTTCCATTCGGGGTGACGGTATCCAACTATTTCCTCTGATAGAGCATTTTTCTACCAAGCCGTTTATTCATGATCAACAGTATGCCAATGGTCGGGTAGCTACCCTGGCACTATGCTTGGTAGCCAAATACCTCACCTTTTTCGGCCGTGGGGTTGTTGATGTAAGGCTAGCTGATGTTCTGGTTCAAGTGGCCACCCAAGGTAAAACTCTAGTCCCCCTATAATGGTAGCTGAAACTCTGCTTGGCATCACCGATGTTCATAACAATCCCGGTGTTCCATTCAAAGGTAGTCTCTTACTTTTGTACATGTGGCTACTAGATCACGTGCGTCTGATAGACAAACTTGCTATAGTATGGTATAGTCCAAGTGCTTTTCATTCTCGACCCTTACTCTTAGAGGGTTATTCCGGCATAGATGACTAGACTCGCTTATTTTGCTTGTGGGGGTCCAAGGATATTCATTGGTACTATAAATGGTGGAGGGCTCATGGGCCGGTTATGAGAACAGCTGAATATCCACGTGTTTACCTCTTGGGATTACGCTACACATCATTCTATATTGCTTGCCAGATCCTTAGGTAGTTTGGTTATGAACAGGTGATTCCAAAAGTCTATAGGGAGCTTATAAGGGAGTGATGCTTTAGCCCTTCCAAAATTGAGGCTATTTGGCGAACTGGGGGTTCTCCGTCTTATACCCATAATTCCATTGAGTATAAACCTTTCATAACCAGCATAGAGTTTGTTGCCCATTTGTTGCCTAATACATACATCTACTAGCTTTGGACCCGTGCTCAAGAAAAGGTCTTAACCTTGGAAAACAACCAGGGTTGGAGCTGGATTGAAACTTCCTGAGTGCTTGTAAGATACAACCTCTGGAGCAAGCCAAGGGGGAAGCTCGTACTGCTATCGGATTAGGCTCGAAGATGTCTGAGTCTGGTAGGTCTTCTAAGAGCATAATACAAAGTTTATGTCGTCCTCAGACTGAAGATGAAGTACGGGTCATTTGGATCAGGCACTCTTGGATTGGTTCTCAGATGTTTGAGGAGAATTTTGATGCTAACGGGAATCCGATACGGTCTTTACGCATGGATGAGCCCCAGCGGCATCTTGCTTTGCTGTTGAAGGCGAAACTACTGAAAAGAAATCCGATTATCAAAGCTATTCGAAATTAGGAGGCCGGTGTAGATGCTTACCTCGAGGGTCAGTTTGACAGGCGGAGTAACAAATGTAAGAACAAAGTGGACCCTAAAGGCCAACTTTTCAGGGTGAGGAATTGGAGGATGTGATTCCGATGTCTTAGAGGGCGGCTCACAAGAAATATTTTGAGACATGAAAGTTAGTCTTGAATGGTGAGGAGAGTCTGACTACAAAGAAATTTAAACAAATGCTGGATGATTTCCCATAGGTTGCTGATAGGACTTAGAATTTTCTTTGCCCTAACTTTTGCCTAGGCTGCCATTTGTAGGGTTTTCATCCTAGCAAGTATTTTTATTTTTTTCTAGCACTTTTCATTCTTATTTTTTTTCTTTTGCCCTAACTTTTGCCTAGGCCGCCCTTTGTAGGGTTTTCGTCCTAGCGGGCATTTTTTTTATTTTTCCCAAGAATGTAGTCAATGCTTTAGCTAGTGGAATAAAAGAATTTTATTAAACTTTGACCACACCCGAGGTAACTTTATGAACTCTCTACATACCTCCATCTTTGTGTTACATCAATTCGCGTGTGCTGGAAAATGTTCTTAAGGAGGATCAGATCATTCGTAGTTCAATTACAAAAATCACTCAGGCATAGTATTTCTTTAATCAATCTAAATCGATTAATTGTGATAACTCAATCTGTAACACCCCCAAATTTTTTTGAGCGTTAATTTCAAATAAATAAAAATAGAAAACCTCAAAATTTAAAAAAGTCTCCCAAACTGGTTAATCAGAGTATCTACCAATCAATCTCCAAAATACATCAATAAATGCCATAACGACCTGAACCAATTATATAATCCCAAATTACTCCGACATGGAGTTCCAAAATAAATTCAATTTGTCTTTATTGTTACTTCTAAAAATGCTAATATTGACTCTGCCATAAAACTGCTAGCTCTCAGTTACACAGTTAGGCCCGTAATAAATCTCATATACTGATTAACTGAAAGTAAAACAATAAGGGACTCAGCTAAATCCCCATCAAGGTCACTCAACGAACTAACCAAAGGGATACAAAACTGTCTGAGGAAACAAAATTTTGAATGTACAAAATTTTAATAGAACGGATACAAAACAGAATTTCAAGATACAAAACATGTTTTCGTACAGAGCCAGAATTTCAAAATGCCAAAATATATCTTTGTGCAGAGACAGACACTAGAGAGACATTCAGAATAAGGTCACACATGTCATCACTGATACATGGGACAAGGTTCTGAAAATAAGATCGCAATCTCTAGCTCATCCTACTAAGTTAGCCCACGTTCCAATCCACATGAAAGTCGGAAGCAGAAATGTCATATACATTGTGACATGGCCCACATAATTTCCTACACTTATGTTCAATAAATTAGGCAAAACATTAAAAATTTTCCTAGACCATGGAACTAATGGATCGTATACACCTTGTGTCAAGTGGCCCACAACTCACAATTAGTGTCAGCCACAAGTCACAAAAAGTCGCGTGAGAGAAACTTAACGGACACTTACAAAACAATTCAAGTGGAGTATTCCAATAATTTTGAACTTACTAATAAGTATATAATGTTGAAAGAAAAAAATGATGAATTAAACGGAAGTGGAATCAACCAAATCAGAGTTTATATGAACGAATTTTACCTAAATACAGACACAATACCAATTAGATTTAAAATTGGATTACACCATGTAGAATACTCATGTACACAAATTTTCCAATTAAGCTATAGAGTAGGTGACTAAGAAATCAAACTTATGGTAATGAAATAATGGACATGATAAAACAAGCATGACACAAAAAAGTGGACAAGAGATCATGCATGACATGCAAGGAAAAATACAAATTGTTGGGAGTTAGAATATTAGAGGCATAACAGTTTTCTGGCCTAAATGGCACGACACAGAGTGACATGGAAGGCTTTTATATAGCACGCAAAATGAAGCAAACTCTGTGAAGTGATGAAAGGCTTCTGGGTCAAAAAAACATTTCTCTAGAATAAATGGTCAACAACAGTGGGTTTGCATGGAGGGACCTTGGGTGGTTCTCAAGAGGCAATAGAAAAGTGGACAACGGTTTAACACCCAATTAACCCAAAAAGAAATTGACGAACAATTTTCGATAGCACAAAAACCGCTGCAAAACTTTACCCAGCAAAACCGAATTTTCCATTCGATTAAAAGAATGAGAATGAGAATGCTGTAAATATGAATACACCAAACCATTAAAGTTTGACGCGAAGAAATTTAACCTCGAAATATTTATCGACTCTAACAAAATTAAGATTTCAAAATTTTTAATAAATATCGGATTGATCGGTCCAGTGTTGATTCAGATTCCAAAAGAATACAATAAATCCTTACCTTTAATTGTGTAATTTAATCCAAAGTCTTGATCCTCTCAAACAATTGTATCAAAAACCTTGATTATAAAAATACCCAGAATTTCACCTAGACTTTATCGATCACAATAGTTTGTGGTTCTTACCACAATCCTCAATCCCAGTATCAAAATAAGCTCTAACTTCAAAGTAATGATCAAAATCTCAAGATGGCTCTTCCTAGAGATTCTTTGGAGGCTCTTCTGAAGTTTCTTGTGTTCCTCGAATTATGCATTGTTCATAAACTATAAGAGACCTAAAAGAAAATTGATTATATTTCTAAAACAATTAGAATTACAAAATACCCATTACGTACCCGAATTCTGTAATTTAATAAATTAGTCAAACTAAAGCCCAAATTCAAACTGGGTTATCTAACCTCAAAAGTATAACCCAATTTTCAAAAAGAAAAATCTGAGTTGCTTCTTTGGCCCATGCGCTAAGAGGAAAAACTACAAAAATGTCATTAAAAAATTAATTCAAATTTTTTTTAAACGGATAAAAATATGCAAGGTCTCACACAACTCCATCTAAATCGGCTTGTTGTATGATTTGCTTGATCATATAAGGACCTGACCGGTTGGGTTTGAATTTTCCTCGCGGTTTCCAAATTTTTCCAATGTTTTCCTTCAATACCAAATCTCCTTCTTTCAATACGCATCCATTTACTCGCTCTTTGAATGGTCGTGCAATCCGCCTTTGGTAACCTTGAACATGATAGAGCGCTTTTAGCCTTTTCTCATCTGCCAACACCAATTCCTCAAATCTGTGTCTCATCTAGTCTTGTTCGACTATCTGATTTTTCAACAACACCCTGAGAGAGTTGACTTCTAATTCTACAGGGAGTACGGCCTCCATGTTTTAGACTAATGAATGTGAGGTAGCCCTGGTTGACGTTCTCACTGAAGTGCGTAGGAAAGCTTATCTGGCCAACTCCTACAAGAATGCCATTTTGCTCAACATGCCATTTATATTCTTCTTGGTAGGTTCTAAAGCCCCATTGGTCTGTTGATGGTACGGTGACGAGCGATGTCGGGTGATACCATATTCAACGTCTAAATCTGTGACTTCTCTTTCATAATGTAGCCCATTGTCTAATATCAGCTCCAGGGGTACTCTGTATCGACAGATGATGTTGGTAAGGATAAACTGAGACACTTTTCTGGCGTTGAGCATGGCATACGAAGAGGTTTCTTCCCATTTCTTAAAGTAATCTATGGCTACCAATATGAACTCATGTCCATTGGAGGCCTTGCGACTGATTTTTCCTATCACATCTATCCCTTAAACTGAGAACGACCATGGGATGTCATGTTGTATAACTCTCGGGCAGGTAAATGTTACAAGTTGGCATACACATGACATTTGTGGCATCTCTTCACATAGTCTACACAATCTCGCTCTATAGTACTCCAATAGTATCCCTAACTAAATACTTTCTTTGCTACCATTTGCCTGTTTATGTGTGGTCCACTCTCTTGCATGTATTTCTTTCATGATTTGACTACTTTCCCTTTCAGTATGCACAACATATGTTCTCCATTATAGTGTCTTTTATACAATCTCTGGTCACACATGATGAACTGCGCTACCCATCTTCTCAGAGCTACTCGATCCTTTGTGGAACAACCCTCAGGATACTTTCCGTCCCTAATAAGATTTTGTATATCGGTATACCAAGGCTGGATTGCTCCGTCTTCTTCCACGGGAGCTAACATGAAGTAGTAGGCTGGTTAGTCCTTCTTCTATACGACAAACAGTTCTATCTCCTGTCCTTCGGGTGTGTCAACTATGGAAGCTAGGGTGGCTAGGGTATTGGCAAAATTGTTCTTGGCTCGGGTCCATATCTTCAAATTGGTCTACAACTTTTTCCAAGTGGGCATGGTATGCTTGTAGACGTTCATCTCTAATTCTCCACATAGCCTGGATTCGATATATGATTAAACTGAATCTCCGTATACTTTGATCTCCCAGACTTCTTGTAACACTCGCTCGATTACTTATACTAAGACAATAGAACCCACAAACTCATCAAAATAATACCACAAACTGTCAGAGCAACAAAACCATAAATTAAATTATACTCCTAATAGGCTGTCATAAATTAAACATCAAAACTAAGTCCGAAAATTTTTAAGTAATAATGTTAACCCACGCAGGGGTTCTAATGATCAATACTATCTTAACTTAATTTCTCTCACTCGGCTCTAATCCATACTCAGGCAACCTAATGCTGGTTATCACCTGTGAAAAGGAAGTCAAATGAGAGTGAGCTTTTGAGAGCTCAGTAAGGCCGATCAATGATTTAAGGCACTGAGGTCTAAGGGGTCATCGGCTCTTCTCATCCTTGGAATCTGGGCTTCGAATGTGACTAACTTATCCTTCCATTCTAGAGAAGCAGGGGGTTTGGTTTATTTTTCCTTGGATTCATACATTCACTCAAACTCTGGACCCTTCTTTTTGTCATCCTTCTTCCCATCTTCTTCCGGATCTTTCTTACCTCCCCTCTTGAGGTTATCCAACTCCTCGGAGGTTCGGGATTGTTGCTCCATAAGGTTGGTAAAGCCATTTGAAGTTAACTGATGTTACAGACCAAATTGGAGATATGCAGGAATTCTTCGCTCATTAGAGTTCAGAAGAGTTTTTCAGATGAGTCCCGGTATCAACCACACTTAGCCTAACCTGTATAGGGAAAGTTGTCAAAAAATTATTAATACATTCAACAGAGATCGAACTGGGTGGCTCATACATAATGGGTGGGAAGGAAATTTTTTGGATTTTGGGGGTGTTTTTTTGAGGTATAGAAAAGTAGGTCTTACTAACCGTCGGGTCATCTGGGAGGATAACCGGTCGGTTGGTCAGTGGGTTAAATGGGGATATGAACTAACTAGTGTCAATTTTTTCAAGCAAATGCACATACTGACTAACCGTTGGGTTGGAAGCGTGGATAACCGGCCGGTTAGACAGAGTCTCTCCTTTTTTGCGAAATTATGAGTTTAGCTTATAGAATGCTGGCCGTTTCCCTACCAACATATCGTAGGCCAATACAAGTATTCTCCTAATAAAAGGCATAACAATGAATGGTTCGTGTGTGAATTTTTCTCCTTATAACATCGGTGTAAAGATCACTCCATTGGCTCGCCTGTATCATATACCTCTCACGCGTAAATATGAAGTTAATAATGGGCGATCACCAATACTTATACAAGTTGTTTCATATACCAAGAAATCAGGAGAAATCTTTAGTACGAGACACGTGGAGCTAAGAACTTAATCGAGAATTTGTCTTGTGCCCATGAGGACCAATGGCCTTGAGTCGCTCTCAAATGGGTGGATCAGGGTGAAACGTGTGTGTATATGAGGTCCAGAAATAAAAGCACAAGTACCACATTTATGTCATATTGTACATGCCACAGAAAATACAAGAGAAATATAGCAAGGCCAAAAATCAAGAAAAACTTTTCAAGTCTAGTCCTTTTAATGTTTTTAATCTCAAGCAGAGTCACCACTATGGCGCACCATCTCGAGAAAAGATCCCTGGAAAAGAGATTTTTAGGAAGTCTGTCTTATTTAATTTGAGAAAAATAAGAAAAACCAAAAAAATGACTCTAAAGGTGTCTAAGAAAACAATTGCTCTATCGAAACCAGGAGAGAGGTCTGGGACCTAAGTTATGCATCGGGAAGGTATTAGGTACCCGCCGTGCCTTTTTGGTCTTTACTTCATTTTAATGACTTTTGGCCAAAACAACACATAATATGCGAAAAATGACAAGCCTCACCCTAAGTTAATTTGTATTATTGTGCCTTGAACTTGACAATAAGGGTCGAGTGGCCTACGTATCCGATCGGAGCAATCGGAATCAAAACCACCGTAGTTCAACTCTAGTCCTACGGGAAGTAGTCTACAATTCGAACCTAGACTTGGAATTGAAAAGAATCTTTTTGTTTTGAAATGCAATATGACTACTGGAAAAGGATGGCAATTTATATGATTTTTACCCTATGAAAGCCGGTAAAGATTTACCTTGAAATACAACTTGCCTTGACAATTCGAGAACACTCGTCGTTAGATCCACGGTGCAAAGAATAAAGTGATGTTTTTAGAGAGATTTGGATGAATAAAATTCTCGTGAGAGGCTGGACGTCACGAGGAAATGACGTGCAAACTTAAAGAGAATAAGCTTAAGAAATGGACTGCATGTTTAACCCTTAAAATAGAGGCCAAGACCTATTTGTATAGTGCTTAGGGTCGTAAAATTTGATAAGATTGGTAATACCAATATGCATGACCGGAGAAAATTCAGAAGAAGTAATAAAATCGTAGATTGACGAAAGTCAACTAACCGGCCGATTACTCAAAAACTGGCCGGTTCATCCCATTAATTAAAAATAATTTTTTTTTGAATTTTGGGGCATTATTTGGTCCTAATTTCGATAATCATCTCAGAAATCACTAATGGGATGTACCATATTCAGGATAAGTCATTCTTTAACCATAAAATAGATTGATTTGATCTTTATGTTAAGGATAAATCATGGATTATTTTTCCAAGCCATCTCGACAAATTGTATCAATTATCTAGACCATAGACCAGACTTAGCCTAAATGGACTGCACTAATGCAGTGGACTGGACTAATGGACTGGACGGGACATGTAACTGGACCGAACTGGACCATTATACCTGACAGGATAACATTAATTAAATAAAATTGGACTGAATTATTTAATTAAATCACATTACTAAGCCTAAGCTAAATAATGTCGTTTAATAAATAATAAATCCCACTAAAATGCACAAATAAACAGAGTGCAAATTGCATTATAGTAAAGGGGACCAAATATAAAAGTAGAAAGAATTGAACCAAGACCTTGACAGACCAGATCTATCATACTATGCTAAGTTAACATTAACTCTAAAAACTTAAACTTATAAAGAATTGGCCTAATAATGTTATCATGTTTAACACAGTGGATTTCATTCAAGGTACTTTCAAGTCTTCAGACGAAGTAAAATTTTCAGTTGAAATACTTCATCCAAAGACACCTTACTTTGGTTGATGCAAAAATGTTTAGGTGCCATCACTACTCGTCTTGTATTGACTTTATATCGAAGGATTATTTGGTTCATTTTAAGAGTTGAATATTCTTTCAAATGTTTCTTTGTTGCTAAAACTGAATACAGAGGTCGCAATAGCCAAAAACAGAAGCCGGACCAAGTAATACCAAAGTGTATCCACAGGTTTTACAACACTATATAAACTTATCTTTTCGCGAAACTTTTGAAACGACTTAAAATTGGGCTTCTTCATTTCATATTATTTTATGTATTTGTACATACTATTTTTCTTCACTAAACTCATTGAAATTATATCGCTGAACTCCTAGAGTATAGAGGTAAAATGTTGTTTTTTGTTGTGATAACACTAGTATCCTTTGACCAAATAGAATGCTGATGGTTTTAAATTCTTTTATAAAATACGTGGTTGCCCTCTAGCCACCATCATATCCTCTCTTCTCACTGTCTTTTTTCTCTTCTCGTACTCAAATCATTACCAACATATCCTCCAATACAAACAACCACGACATCACTGCCCCATCTACCTCTCTATTCACTACAAGAAAATCTACTTTTAACGACGGAAATTTTCGTCGCTAAAAGTGAATATTCCGTTGGAAAAACTTTTAGCGACGGACTGTCCGTCGCTAAAAGTCCGTGGGTGAAAACCCCATTACTAAAAGATTAGCGACGGAATTTCGTAATCCGTCGGCAAAAAATTAATATTAACAACGGAATTAATTATTTTTAGTGACGGAATTTTCCGAGTAATTTTTTTACGGTCTACGGAATTATTTTTAGTGACGGAATTAATCAATCTGCACATCAACAACACACAAGTCGACAACCATGAAGATCCATTGACTGAAACTCTTCGGTCTACCCAACACCCACAAAGCGACGGTCGGCGACAGTGGGGACCGATCGATGGCGTCGGGGCCACGGTGGTGACAGATCGGTGGCGTCGGGGCACGGTGGTGAAAGATCGGTGGCGATGGGCGATGATGGTGACATGGCGACGGGCCAGGTGGTGACATGACGACGATGTGAGAGAGATCGACCGGTGGCGGTGGAGATGCGGTAGATCGAGAGTGACTAGCCACCGCGGAGATGTGGGTTGAGTAGGGTGGTCGTGAGTAGTCACTTACTGACTTTGGTAGATCTGTGAGAAAGAGAGAGATTTGAGAGAAGGAACCTGTGGCTGTGAGAAAGGATCTGTGACTGTTAGGGAGAGTTGAGAGGCTGGGGCGGCTAAAGCAGGTGAAAGGAAGAGTTGAATAAGATATAACCCTAAAATTCATATATATATATATATATATATATATATATATATATATATATAGACATATAACCAGGTAAACCCGGGTAAAAGGTCGTCTTTAGCGACGAATTTTTAGAGACGGAACATCCGTCGCTAAAAGGCACTTTTAGCGACGGATTTAGTTCTGTCTCTAAAAATCTGTCGCTAAAAGGTCATTTTCTTGTAGTGATTAATCTTTCCCGTTAACTCCAACTCCAACACCACCACCAACCACAACCACAACCACAACCACGGCACCAACCCAACACAACCAACCACCATAACTGATTCCACAACCACCAATTTTCTCACACACGAAAGCATAAACTCACACAAAACACAAATCTGCACAAACACACACGTGCGCGCGCGCGTGTATATACGCAAATAAATTGAATACCGTAAGTAACCTAATTGAGCTCATCTCCTTCTTTTTACCATTTCAAACCCATAATAACACACAAAAATCTGCTTGGCACCCGCATGCGTGCGCACTCTCACACACACCCCACAAAGATACGTGTGTGTGTGTGTGTGTGTGCATGCGCGCGCGCGCATGTGCATGCATGCTTTTCTGTAGTTTTTGTGTGTGAGTGTGTGGGAAATTGGAAGAAAGTGATGGGAAGATGGGCTATAATGGTTGTGGGCTACAATGGCTGCAGAATTATGTGGTCAGCGATGAAAAAAAGAGAAGAGAGAGTGGAGAAAGAGATATATGTGTTTAAAGATGGGCAATCACTATATAACTAAACGTTATACGTAATAAAAAGAGGAGTATCAGTTAATTCGAAGTACGAAATGACCATGTTAACAAAAGCCGTTAGTTAGTGCCATATAACCTTAATTTTGGAAGAATTTGATACAATATTTTCACACTTTTGAGTGTCCATTTTGTCAAACCACAGTTCTTGACTGTATTTTACCTCTAAACTCAAGGCGTTTAGTTATATTACCCCATAAAGAATTGTCTCAAACATCATTTCATTGAATAATCATTTCAGTGGTATGCTAACTTAGCATCCTCAAGAAAAGACAAATAAAGTGAGAGGAACCCTTTAACATGAAGATTTAGGGAGTTAGAGAACTTTACATCAGAAGGTCTTGTCAAGAAAGATGGGCCTCATGATGATCACATCCCTTCGCCCTTAGCAGATTAACTAGTATCAAAGCATGTTTTTTTTTCCATCAGGAGTTCTTATTTTGGTTTACCCTCTCTCTCTCAACATGAGGCTTATCTAGCGAAGGAGATGACAGATACATCGGCAACAAATAAGAAAGGACGGGATGAGGTTGAATAACATCTGCACGATAGAATAACAATAGTATATTCAATTATGATGATGTTCTTAGACAAACTCTCAACAGAAGATCGTAATCTAAATCCCAAAAAGCGATTTTGAGATCCCTAAAAACCATGGATGAACAGGAAGAGATCACACCAGTGTGATGTTAAAAAGATAGATCAAGATGTTAGTTCATTTTCGAGTAGCCCAAGTTCTCCGCAACCGATTAATATTTCAAACCCTTGTTGTTCCATAAATGTAAATAATGTTCTTATGACTTATGGCAAATGTATCACATATTTTTTTTCTTAAGAGTGTACTAAAAAATTCTATTGGAACAGATCTTGTTGTTTCTTTAACAATTCTTTATTTGTAGCGTAGGCTTAGCCTTTAAACCTATGAAAATGGTAAAAACAAATCCCTACTATTTACCCTGAAGCGTCTGGATTAGTTGAAGTAGACTTGGAATTGAATTCTAGTCACGAACCCAAAACCCTAAAGGGGATCAACCACCAAAGAGTGCATTTAGAAGCAGGATTTAACAATACTAACTCCAAAGTTGGAGTTAGAGCATTGAGTTAGGTTAGGAGGAAGTGTCCTTCGTGTTTAACTAAAGGACACGTTTTTTAGGAGTAACATTATTATTATTATTGTTACAAAAAGAAAAAAAGTTCCTTAGTGATTCGTGTGCACATGACTGACAGTGTCCCTTCTCACCATGCCAAGCTCTCATACGAGTTGATGGGGTGGGGTGGGGGGGGGTGGGGGGGGGGTGGGGTGGGGTGTCTGTTCATTTCCTGCTCTCTATTGCTACCGGGGGGGGGGAGAGAGAGATGCTACTTTTTTTCCCAGATTTGACCTCTAAAGATAGATTTAAGCGAGGAACTGAATTCCAGAGAGGAGAGGAAGGGCCAAAGGATGAGAAGAAAAGGAGTAAAAATAACGAAATAAGGAAAATCAAGGAGGAGTTAACTCTTATCAGAATTCCAGTGTCAATTATGGGGATACTAAGCATACATTGAATTATCTCGTGTTCATCTGTGAATTGTAAGGATGATATGCTTCTGCCCTTACACATTTTAATCAGATTTTAACTTTTCTTGATAGAGTCATATGTTATGAATCCTGTGCTTTTACCTTTTAATGATTGATCATGGTTTGAACTCTTATTAACCGTTAGTTGGAAAAATGGAGGTCCACTTAATTTATAAGTGAAACATGGAGGTCTACTTAGATTATGACGTGCAATATTACGAACCAATTATGATTTGGAATATGCTGAACCTGGGTATGCATGCCGTGTGAAGTTGAGTATCTATTTATAATTGCTTGATATTTAATGATATACTATAACATGTTTTATTTTTGAGAATCTTATATATACACACATACATGCATAGGTATATATCTACATATATCATTTGCATATATGTTGAACTTTGTTGGAGATCGAGCTTGTGTCCAGTGGTAATAACTATCTTTTATGAATCCCGTTGAAATTTGTTGAATGCCTCAGTTGAACATTTTGTGTGAATTTGATTATTATACTATGCATGTATTTCTTGCTAGGTGTTTTTCGCTCATCCATTGACTTAATCTTTAAGGTGGTACAGGTGAGCAGAGTGAGGTATCTATGAAAGGAAAAGAAGTGATTCACGTGGAGTAGTAAAATCACAAACTTGATGGGTACTAGGGTGGATAGAGATCCCACATCGGCTGTGTACTATGGTAGGGGAGGTCTGAAGCTATATGTGATATAATGCTAAGTTGGATCTTGTCCCACATTAGAAGTGGGAGATAGAGAATTTGGCTTTATAAAACCTTGTTGATGAACTCTTAGGCACCTATTGGCTAGCTCTTTTGAGGGAGGCAAGCCCTATGGTGGGACCGTAGACTGGGTCGTTATGAATTGTATCAAAGCCAGGTTCTCAAAATCTTGGGCTACACTATCCACTCGGGTTACCGATAGTTGGGGAAAGCAAAGACGAGCCCGAGTATATCCACTCGAAGAGGATGGTTGGGACAACAAAAAGTGAGCCGCGTATATCCCACATATGCTAGAGATGGAGATTCTGGGCTGTGTGATCGAGCCTTAGTGAGGACACTAAGGCATAAGCAAGGGAGATTGTGATATCTCACATTGAATGTGAGATTGTATGAGATTACCCTTATAAGACCTTGCCTATGATCTTAAAAGTACCTATTTTCTAGCCCTTTTGAGGGAGAAAACATCATGTGGTGGGGCCATGGACCGTGTTGTTACAGATGGTATCAGAGCCAACTCTCTAAAATCTCGATCAGGTCTATCCAGCCTGGCTGCCGATGGTTGGGGGAAACAAAGGCAAGCCCAGGTATATCTCACGTCAATACGATGGTTGGGCCAACAAAGAATGAGCTGAGTGTATCCCATATTGGTTAGAGATGAAGATTATGGGCTGTGTCATCGAGCCTTAGCAAGGATCCCAAGCCTTTATGAGGGGTAATTATGATATCCCACATCAAATTTGGGATGATATGAGATTTTTCTTATAAGACTTTGCTTATAATTGTAAAAGTACTTTTTAGCTAGCCCTTTTGAGGGAGGCAACACCGTGTGGTGGGGTTGTGGATAAGGTCATCACAAATGGCATTGAAGTGAACATTATGGATACTAACAATGTGCCAAAATATGGTCCTTAGGGTACTAGAAGTGTGCCATCGAGGATAATGGGTCTCAAGGAGAGTGGAATGTGAGATCCTACACTTACTGGGTACTAGGGTGGATAAAGATCCCACATCGGCTGGGTACTAGGGTTGTGTACTAGGGGAGGTCCTGGGCTACATATGATATAAGGTTCAGCTGGACCATTTTCCACATCAGAATTGGGAGAGAGAGAATTTGGCCTTATAAGACCTTGTTAATAAACTCTTTAGCACCTATTGGCTAACCCTTTTGAGGGAGGTATTGCCTTGTGGTAGGGCCATGGATTGGATCATTACACTACTTGCCTTTTTTTTGTAGACTTTGACACTCTTACTTTAGGCTTGCATACCATACGAACTTTGTCACTTTGTGAACTAATATTTAGACCGTATTTTTTAGGACTGATAATATTTAAACTTAAATGATATATTGATCACTTTTAATCATATTATGGGTGATCTAGGTTTATTGAACCGGTGACTCAAATCGGGCTCTTAGTAGATGGAGAATAGGTACACCACATATGGTATCAGAGCGCAGAAAAATGACCCTTTAGTAGAATGATAAGTGATCCATGATACTTAAAGTAAACATATCGATAGTTTAGAGAGCACTGGGCTATACATAACTTCCGTGTTTCATTTTCAGTGAGTTAGTACATGAAACTGTGAATTTGTGGTCTTCTTTTTTTGGTGTACGTAAGCCAATAAGCATTATGGAGCTCATGATCGAGAGAAGGTGGAGCTGATTGAGATTGAGGAGGATGTGTAACTTGTTTTGGATAATTTGATGATATTGTGATACTAAGTGTAACTGGATGCACCATTAAGAAAATAATTACAACAAAAGAAAGCTTAATTCATTGTATTATTGGCTTGAACATAACAAACTAAGGTTGAGTGACGTAAGTACCCGATTTGACAAAACAGGATCCATACCTTCATAGCTCCAGATCCCATGCGATGCGACTTAAACCCTAATATCTAATTTTATAAGAATGGTTGAGTATTAAGTATTAACTAAAACCAATTATAGCCATTTGTCAGCGGTTCATAGTAAGGGAAACTAATCAATTCGTTTATACAAACAATTAAAAAAACATAGCTCTTTGCCGAGTTTTTTGGGGCCGTCAATTTGGACAACTAATTATCCTGGATTTAAGGATGTATACGAGTGTTTGAGTATATAAGCAATAAGGGTGTTGTAGACGCCCTATTTTTGTAGGTTTTTTTCATTAATGAAATAATGGACTTTATTATTAATTAGAGTGCATTATTGAGTCTAGGCTTAGTAATGTGATTTAGTTAATTAATTCAGTCCAGTCTAGTCCATCAGTCCAGTCTAACTACATTGGTCCAGTCCAATTGTGTCAAGTCCAGTCCAATGTCTAGATTTAGTCAAATTAATCGACTTAGTTGGTCCAGATAATTTGGGGAAATGATCTCTGAATTCTCCTTGATGCAAAGATAAATCAATATGCTTTATGGTTAGGAAATGAATTATCCTGAATCTGGTACATCCCATTTATGATATCAAAGATAATTACCAAGAATAGGGCCAATGCCCTGAAATTTGGAAAAATCATTTTTTATTTTGTGGGGTGAACTGGCCAGTTTTTGACTAACCGGCCGGTTAGTTGACTTTTGTCAATCTGCAATCAGCCTTGCAGATTGGCATAGCCAATCTTAACAGATTATGCGACCCTAAGAACAATAAATAGGGCCATTGGCCTTCATTTCAAGGGGTTCAAAAGCTTATTCTCTTTAGAGCCTACGTATCATTTCTCTGTGAAGTGATACTCTTGCTCTCTCGAGAATCCAGGCCATCCAAATACACTCTTATAGAGTCCCTTATATTCTGTGTCGTGGATCATACAGAGAATATCCCCGAGCCGTCAAGACAAGCTACTTTAAGGGGTAATCTATAATCGTTTTTCTAGTTTAGGAAATCATATAGAATCATATAGATTGTCTTCCCTTCCCGTGATCACATTTCATTTAAAAAACAACAAAAAGTGTCTTTTACATTTCATTTTCTAAATTCTAGGTTTGAAATGTAGATTACTCCTGCGGTTTTGACTCTGATTAGTTCAATCGGATATGCAAGCAATTTGACCCCTTGATGTCAAGTTCAAGCAAAAAAATCAACAAAAAAAGGGCTAATTACACCTATATCCCTGAGGTTTGGGGGTAATTACACGCGAGGACAATGTTCCCAACCCATTCTGGTCGCACCCAAAGGCCCACTGCGGTCCCACTTTGCATGACACGTTCGCACAAGCAACATACATTTTCAACGCTCACAACCGGTCAAAGCATGCACGCTCAAGTAACGTGACCAAGCCTCATGGCACTTCGACCGTCGCACTTCGCCCGTCGCCCAACGACGCGCCATGACACTTGCCCAAGGAAGTTGGCCTTGGCCTCCCCCTTGGGGTCGGCCTCGGCCTTGGCCTCCCCCTTGGGGTCGGCCTCGGCCTTGGCCTCCCCCTTGGGGTCGGCCTCGGCCTTGGCCTCCCCCTTGGGGTCGGCCTCGGCCTTGGCCTCCCCCTTGGGGTCGGCCTCGGCCTTGGCCTCCCCCTTGGGGTCGGCCTCGGCCTTGGCCTCCCCCTTGGGGTCGGCCTCGGCCTTGGCCTCCCCCTTGGGGTCGGCCTCGGCCTTCCCCTTGGGGTCGGCCTCGGCCTTCCCCTTGGGGTCGGCCTCGGCCTTCCCCGAAGGGTTGGCCTTTGGCCTCTATCCTTAGCACCTTCACTTCTCTTCAAGAGGCCTTGCATCCTTCGCGACGCCCTTCGCCCCGTCATCCGGACGTCAACCTCGCGACGTCCGTCGTGTATCACCTTACAGACGTTCGTGCATCAACCTCGTGACGTCCGTCGTGCATCACCTTACGGACGTTCGTGCATCAACCTCGCGACGTCCGTCGTGCATCACCTTACGGACGTTCGTACATCAACCTCGCGACGTCCGTCGTGCATCACCTTACGGACGTTCGTACATCAACCTCGCGACGTCCGTCGTGCATCAACCTCGCGACGTCCGTCGTGCATCACCTTACGGACGTTCGTACATCAACCTCGCGACGTCCGTCGTGCATCACCTTACGGACGTTCGTACATCAACCTCGCGACGTCCGTCCTGCAACAACCTCCCGACGTCCGTCGTCCATCAACTCCGCGACCCCCGTCGCCCGGACACAACTCCGCGACCCCCGTCGCCCGGACACAACTCCGCGACCCCCGTCGCCCGGACACAACTCCGCGACCCCCGTCGCCCGGACACAACTCCGCGACCCCGTCGCCCAGACACAACTCCACGACGCTCATCATCCGTCGCCCGGACGTCGTCTTCATGACCCCCGTCACCGACGTCCGGGCGTCACACTCCAACACTTCGCCGCGCCCGTGCGCCGCGCCGCTGATACAGCCGTGCCCCCAGGCTCTCTGTCACACTACCGTGCCCCCGGCACCATAAGCACTTTGTCGCGCCCATGCGCCACCATTGACACCAACGTGCCCCCGGCACCTTACGCACTCTGTCGCGCCCATGCGCCACCATTGACACAAACATGCCCTCGGCACCTTACACACTCCATCGCGCCCATGCGCCGCGCCATTGACATAGACGTGCCCCCGGCACCTTACTCACTTCATCGCGCCCATGCGCCACAATCATGTCATCATGCCCCCGGGCACCACACTCATTCATCACACCATGCGCACCTTGCCTTGGTCATGGAACATGCTTCAACCCACTCTCCGGAGTGTACATCATCCGCGGGGATAGGCGACTCCTCCGGGACACTATCTCTGCCAGGGAGCTCTTCAACTCCCTTTCCGCCAGGTAGACGGCTCCTCCGGGATGCTACCTCGGCCAGTCGGGTAGACGGCTCCTCCGGGATGCTACCTTGACATGCTCCGAGTGCTCCGGCATAAGGACTCACCCGCGGGGATAGGCGACTCCTCCGGGACACTATCTCTGCCAGGGAGCTCTTCAACTCCCCTTCCGCCAGGTAGACGGCTCCTCCGGGATGCTACCTCGGCCAGTCGGGTAGACGGCTCCTCCGGGATGCTACCTTGACATGCTCCGAGTGCTCCGGCATAAGGACTCACCCGCGGGGATAGGCGACTCCTCCGGGACACTATCTCTGCCAGGGAGCTCTTCAACTCCCCTTCGGCCAGGTAGACGGCTCCTCCGGGATGCTACCTTGGCCGGCCGGGTAGACGGCTCCTCCGGGATGCCACCTTGGCCTGCGGAATAGACGACTCCTCCGGGACACTATCTCCGTCAGGGTGCCTGCGTGACTGGCCTACGTGCTCCGGCACTGGGGGCTTGCGTCGGCACCCCTAGGGACTATGACCCCCGGGTCACTTCGAGACGGGAGCAGGTCTTCGGAGGGCATCGCGCCTAGTTCACCTGGCAGTTGGGCGTCGGGTCTTCCCCACCGCTGTCAGGCCTGTGGGACTCCGCAAGGGCTTGGATTGGAGGCTAGATCAAGGGGGTTCTCTGGCCACACCGATGCGGTGGGAGCCAGTCTTTCCAGACAGACAGAGCGACGCTGTGAGGAGCAGGCCGGTTGAATATGCGATCTGACAGTCCATGGAGCACCGGCACCCGTGGACCCCCCGGTGACGTGTCATTCCCGGGGAGCGCCACGTGTTAGTTTATGACATCATCATCTCAATCTCTATAAATAGAGGTCTTGAGAATTCATTTGGAAGAGATAACATTTGGACATTTTCACTTTCTCACTCTAGAATTCTAGAGAGAGAAACATACAGTACCCTGACTCTGGACCTAAGCATCGGACTGTGACTGTCATCGTGTATTCATCTCGCGCTATCGCCCTCGCAGCACTGCCACCCTCAAGCTCTGTCTGGGAAGCCCTTGGTCTCTGCCCTTGTTCCACCCTTGTTGTGTCTCACATCAACATACTTGGAAGCTGACTCGGACTGCAGCCTTTGTGGCACCTCCACGTAAGTACGAACCCGCTTTCCTTGGCATCAGACACAAAGTTTCAAAATGTAACATACGTGACCAAAAACGTTAAAAAAAGTAACACTTTTATCCAATCGTCAGTATTCCGTCCAAAAAGTGTAATTTTCGACATTACGTATTTTGAAAATGGCAATACTACCCCTGTACAGTATATCGTGAATAATTTGATATCCTAATTTTTTGTCTCCACAATTTAAACCCTAAATCTGAAGTCACCGCCGGCAGCCCCTCTCCGCCGCCCCACGCCGCCAGTAGCCCCCCTCCGCCGCCCCACGCCGCCAGCTGCCCCCCCCCCCCCATGTCGCCAACAGCCCCCCTCGCCCCACCATCCTGCAGAACCACCCACCACGCCGGCAAGCCCCTTGGCAAACCCAAGCTGCCGAGACGCCTCTGGCAAATGCCTTGGCAAACCCACACCGCCGGCAGTCCCCCTCGCCTCACCATCTGGCAGACTTGCCTCACCACGCCGATAAGTCCTTGGCGAGGGAAGGAGGAAGACTGGATGGGAAGGAGACAGATCTGGCCATTGCAACGACGGCGATCGCACCGGTGGGTGCGATGATGCAAGCCCATCGTGGTGGTGATGGCGCTGCCTTGCTGGTGGTCACGGTGGTGCGCATCTCGAAGGAGGAGGCCGGTGTCGTGACGTAGCTCAGTGATGCTTACGATCTCGGACGGCGCGGGGTACGGAGTTAAGTCGCAGCGGTGATGGTGGCGACAGGCAGATCGGGAGTGAGACCGCGATCTTGCAGCGCCGGTGCCTCGCCGGAGGGCCTGCTACTGCGCTGACGGTGATCGGGCCTCCTGACGCTGGGTGGCGCAGATGGATTGCCTCGGGTTTGGTGACGGCATTGACTCGGTTGCCGCCGGGGAAGGGGGTTGTGGGCATGACGGGGTGGGCGGGTGATGGGGAAGGGGGAGGAAGACGGCGTGGGGGCGGGGGGTGTGGGAAGAGGAAGAGGCAGACGTCGTGGGAGGGGGCGGGGGGGGGGGGGGCGGGGGGGGGGGGGGTGTGGGTGCTTGGTGTGGGGAGAAGAAGAATAAACAGTAAATTAAGTGGATAATTTATTTTAAAGTCAGGGGCAATCAAGTCTTTTTGTCAAAACCGTTAAGTATTTTTGTATTCCGTTTGTCAATGGACATAAGTGTTACATTTTGAAACTTTGTGTACTCGCGTGTAATTATCCCCAAACCTCAGAGATATAGGTGTAATTAGCCCAAAAAAATTTAGGGTTAATTTATCATATTCTGCATGCTGCTGTTCTAAAGGCGAAAGTTCAATAAAAATTAAGAAAAGACCGAAAGGGCGCGGCAGGTGCCTAACACCTTCTCTTTGCGAAATTTAGTCCCCAAACCCTTCTTTTGGTTTCGATAGACGACTTGTCCTTTTGGACACCTTTGATTCATTTATAGGCTTCTCTTAATTTTCCTTAATTAAATAAGATGGCTACTCTTATTACAATCCTCGAGGTGATTTTTACCAAGGCGGTTCGGCATAGTGGCAACTCTGTTGGGGACAAAAAAAACTAAAAGTACCAGAGTTGAAATTTTTTTCTTGATTTTTGACCTTGTTGTATTTTATCTATATTTTATGGCATGTATAATATGATATAACCATGGTACTTGCGCTTGTATTTTCATCTCACACACGCGCACGCCTTACCTCGAGCCACCCACTCGAGAGCGATAATTGAAGCCCTTAGTTCACTTGGTCACAACACGATCTTTTGATTGAGTTCTCAACTCCATGATCTAGTATTAAAGATTTCTCTTGGTTTCTTGGCACATCAAATGACTGTATACCTACTGGTGGTCACCCATTATTAACTTCCCAGTTACGGGCAGAAGGTTTACGGTACCGTCGAGCCGATGGGTGATCTGTACACTGGCGTTGAGGGAAAAACCACACACCCGGACCACTCAGTGTTCTGCCCTCTATTGGGAGAATATTTTTATTGGCCTACAACATGTTGACAGGGAAACCACCAACATTCCGTAAGTTAAACTAGTAATTTCGCAAAATGGGGCAGACTCTAACTAACTGGCAGGTTAACCATGCTTCTAACCAGACGGTAAGTCTATATGTTTATTGCTTGAAAAAATTCGAAGCTGGCTAGTTCATACCCCGATTCTACTGACTGACCAACCAGCCAGTTAGTCACAACCGTATCCTCTAGAAAATTCCAAAAATTTCTCAGAAACAAACCATAATCCTACTGGTCGGCTATCCTTATGGATGACTTGACGGTTAGTCCAAAGGGGAAAATGCTTTTTGACCCCCTCCACTTTAGGCATTTTGCGATGTGGCGCCCCCTACTTTAAAAATAACAAATAAACCTAACTCTACTATTCGAAAATATACACATTAGACGGTTTCCTTCCACCTTGACTCTGTTTTTGAGTGGGAATTGTTTGAAGCTCAAAATTATATTTTAAAGACAAAAATACCCTTTTGACTTCACATAGTTTAAAATTAAAAGTTCATCTACCTAAGTGCTCTTTCAAATGGTATCATAAAATATATTTTACAAGGGTGGTTTTGTCATTTAAGTCCAAAAACTAACCATAATATCTTTTCTTTTCCCCTTCCCATTCCTCTCTTTCCTTTCTCCCCGTCACCCGAGCTGCTGCAACTGTCACCCGCTACAATAAGTGATCTCCACTACCATCAAGCCACCATTGATCTCCGACGCCATCCCCCGCTACCCACGCCGACCCCACTTCCTTATGATGTGCTACTTGTGGCTGCCATCGCAACTTCTGCCGCTGTGAGCCTAAAAAATATGTCGTCGCAGCTACTAATTTCATCGATTTCCACCACAATCCACTTTGTTGAATCTTATCTTCACCAAAAAATTAGGGTGGAATATAAAAAGGTGTCAAGAAAGGGTGGTGGAGAGTTTTTGCAGCGAGGTTGGGTCTATTAGGCGATGCGACAATACTCACCTCAGCCACTCCTTTCTTCCCGCCCATAAAAGTGGTCAAAGGATGGTTGAGTTTTCTTCTTCTTCAAAGTAATGGTAGTCAATCAAGAGTGAGGTAATGGTGAGACTGTTGGCACTGGTGGAAAATGGTGGTGGGGCTGGGCTGTTAGAAATCGAGATTTGTGGTGGTGGGCTTAGTGGCGATGGTTTTATTGTGGGGCCTTTTGGTGGTTTGTTATGGCGGGCTTCTTGGAGATGGGCCTTTTGGTGGTTTGTTGTGGCGGGCCTTTTAGAAACAAACCCTAACCCTACTGACCAATCGGCCGCGGTCATCCCAGACGGTTAGTTAGAAACTCATCCCCCAGGAAAGTTCTCAAAAAATTGCCTTAACCTCCCTGACCAATCAGATGGTTTTCCTATTGGATAGCCTGACGGTTAGAGTCCTCCCCCTCAATTTTCCAAAATCTGAAAAAACACCTCAAAAATAAAAAAAAAATCCCTTCACCTCTATTAGTGTATGAGCTAGCCAGCTCGATATTTGTGGCATGTGTAATTAAATTTTAATTTTCCTATATAATTAAGCTAAGCGTGGTTAGTATCCGGACTCATCCATGAAGCTCTCCTGAACTCCATTAACCGAGGAATTCGCCGTAGATCTCCGATTTGGTCAGCATCATTAGTGAACTTCAGAAGGATCTTGAGAATGGTTTTACTACCTTAATAAAGCAATAATCCCGAACCACCAAGGAATTGGACAACCTCAAGAGAAGAGGTAGGAAAGAACCCTTGTCGTCTCACAGGGTTAACTGCATTGATAATAGCCAACCAGTTATGGATCTGAGCATCTTTATTATTCTAGTCAGCTAACCAGTTTGGAAGCCAGTGTCAACATATGATTCTTTGCTGCAGTTTTGCAATGTTATTACATAGGAAGAGTTGATGGAAGATAAGGCCTTCAGTAATAAGGAAGAGTACGATAAAGAAACTGATTTCATGTTTTGACCCAGTGCCAAGGTATCTCATCTAACCTGATCTAGCCGAGTATACCAAACCCCATCACAGCCAACCACATCTGACCCGTTGTTTTCTTAAGATCCCCAGATGATGAAGTCCTTAGACATTTGAAGAAAACATAAGCCAACATTTCCATATAGGGACTGTTATCTGCCTCATATTCCCACCGTCAAGCACTCATCAAACTACTCAACAAAGTTGAAATACCGATCTAAACCCAGCCCGAAGATCTGTCCCAAGTGTTACGGTTATAGATTATGAAAATGTCCTCACCTTTATCGAGTCAGATCTGCCCAAATTAAGACCGAGCCACAGTGACCTGTTCCATATCACTATGCGAGCACTTGATAAGAGGATTCCCTCAATCCTCATAGACAATGGTTCTGCTCTAAATGTTTGTCTCTTACGTACTGTCCAAGTCCTCAACATTGACCCCTAGAGTTCACTCTTCCAATAGGCCATTTGAGCCTATGAAAATACCAAAAAAGAAGTGATTGGTACTGTTAAGCTTCCGATGACTGTGGGAACCACCAATTTTGATGTTGATTTTCAAGTGTTGGATATACCTACCGCATTTAACCTCCTATTGGGAAGACCTTGGATGCACTCTATGGGTGCAATGCCCTCTACATTGCACAAGATGGTCAGGTTCGTGTTGGATAATGTCGTCTTCACCATAATGAGAGATTCACATCCGCCTCAGATCGGACAGGTAGAGAAGAACAGTGTTCAGGTGCCGCACAATTCGTTAGATGTTTTACTCAGTGAATTCAAAATGGATAACCTGATTCAGTGTCTCGAGTATAAGAAAGTTTGTCACGTTGAAACCTTCCTCACCTTTGCCGCTTACAACGGTATAAGCGTGCTCACCATATTGAGGAAGTTCTACTACTTCCCCGGGAAAGGCTTAGGCTGGAATTGTCAAGGAATTCCCAGCCTTCTAGATGTTGAGAACAAGAAGGACCAGTTCGGCTTAGATACACGCCGACCAAAAATGAAAAGAAGGAAGCCATCCAAAAACTTGCTCAGGCCAAGAAAGATAAGGAAAATGAGAAGCGCATGAACATCCCCTCCATGAATGAATGCTTTACCAAAGAAGGAGCGAGTCGGCCCTTCTATGGATTTTCAGAACTAGTTTTATAGTGTTGAGATCGGCAAGAAAATTAAAGGATAAGAGATCTTCTATGACCGCGAGTTGGTCAAAGATGAGGAACTACCAGCACAGACCGAGCTGGGTACTGAAGGAGTTTTTGATTGGATGACTTTGATGGAACCAAAAGCAATGACAATTGCTTCACTGATATGTTTATCTCGGTGCTTATCTGTGAAGTGGACGACTAGATCATAAACCCAACAAGCTTAATCACTCAAGTACAGGGAGATATATGAATTGGATGATCGAGCACGGACCACTGACTCTGGGATAGAATACAAAAAGGAGTCCTGTTATCAAAGATGCTACGGAATCAGAAGACTTGGATGCTTATATCACCTTAGCCAATTTAAATCTGCTCAGCTCTTATATTTTTTCAGATTATTTGATTGATAATATGATGACTGATTTCGATTATCCATTGGTTGCTGATGTAGGTTATGATGAATTAATCAACTCGATAAATGATGAGTCACACCTAATGGACCCAGGAGAGAATAATTATTTAAAAGAAATTATGAATGAAATTAAAAATCAGAAATCTAGTCGTGTCAAGCCAGTGATCGAAGAAATAGTCAAAGTCAACATAGGCACCCCCGAAAATGTAAAAGAAATCAAAATAGGGGATAGTCTAGATGAGAAAGAAAGAGAAGAGATCAATGCAGTCCTTAGGGAATTTTATCGATGTATTTGCTTGGTCATATAGTGACATGCTCAGTATAGACCCATCGATCGTAGAACACCACCTACCTATCATACCCAAAGTCAAATCGATCAAACAAAAACTCTGAGAATTAAGACCGGAGTGGTCCCTCAAGGTTAAGGATGATGTAATGAAATTACTCCATATTAGATTTATCCAAGTGATTGAGTACCCTACTTGGCTAACCAACATCGTACCCGTTCTCAAACCTTCTGGTCAAGTCAAGATATGTGTTGACTACTAAGACCTAAATTGAGTTTCTCCCAAAGATTATTTCCCTTTGCCCATCATAGACCTGATCATAAACAATACAGCCGAGTATGAGTTGGTATCCTTTGTAGATTGCTTGACGGGGTATAACCAGATAAAGATGACTCTTGAGGACCAAGAGAAGATAGCCTTCACAACCCCCCTGGGGTACCTTTTGTTACACAGTGATGCCTTTCCATTTGAAGAGGCTACATACCAGCGAGCCGTTACCATCCTGTTCCATGATATGATTCATAATAAAGTGGAAGTGGAAGTGTATGTGGATGATATGATCATTAAGTCCAGAAAACGAGAAGATCATTACTCAGTGTTGAGAAAATATTTTGAGAGGTTGAGGCAATACAATGTTAGGTTAAACCCGCATAAATGTGTTTTTGGGGTTACATCAGGGAAGTTGTTAGGTTTCACGGTGAGTAAACGAGGGATAGAGGTGGACCCAGCCAAAATCAAAGCCATTGTCAAAATGCCTCTACCCAATATAGAGAAGGAAATCCGAGGATTCTTGGGTAGAATCTAATACATTAGCCAATTCATATCCCAACTGATCATGATTTGTGAGTCTGTGTTTAAACTATTGAAGAAGGATTCGAGCAAATAATGGGACCCCTTGTGCCAAGAAGCCTTCAACAAAAAATACCTTAGCAATCCCCTATTCCTAAGCCTGCCAATACCTGGTAATCCTTTGTTGCTATACCTAACCGTAGTCGATACCGCAGCAGGAGCCATGTTAGCCCAATATTCGAAGAATTCATTGGTTGAGAGGCCATATACTATGTCAGTAAGAAGCTGACCTAAGGGGAGGTGAATTATTCAGACCTAGAAAAGACGTGTGTATCTTTCGTTTGGGTAACGCAAAGATTGAGACATTACGTTTTGGCATACCCTATCGAGTTGTTGGCTAGAATGAACCTCATAAAGTACTTGTTTGAGAAGCCGTCATGTTTAATTGCACAGCCAAATGGCTTTTGCTATTGTCTGAATTTTGACATCACATATGTCACACATAAGTCGATCAAGGGAAAGACAGTGGCCGACTTATTAGCCGATTGTCCAATAGAGGATACCAGCCAATAGAAGACTAGGTTCCCAAATGAAGGAGTATGCATTGTTGAATCAGAAATGAGATGGTAGTTATACTTTGATGGAGTAGCGAACAGTAAAGGTTTTGGAGTAAGGATATTGTTAACCTCACCAGACGGAGCTCATTCACCTGAAGCCATTAAGCTAACTTCAGTCGGTACTAATAACAACGCCGAATATGAAGCTTGTATCATCGGTTTAGAGATGGCCGTAAACCTAGGAGTTTGAGAGATTATAGTATATGCAGACTCAACATTGATCATGTAATAGATTCAGTGCATGTGGAGGATTAGGGATGAACGCTTACAAGCATACCAAGCCCATTTGATCAAAATCGTAGACCAATTTGAGGATGTGGAATTCCATTACCTACCCCAGGCCAAGAAAAAATTCATGCCTTAGCCAACCTCGCGTCAATGGTTGACGTACTTGAAGGACAAGAGGTAGAACCATTTATGATACAAAAAAGGGAACGACTTGCTTACTGCTTCATGATAGCATCCGTAAAAAAAGACAGAGTAGCCGAGCCATGGTATATAAATGTGCAAAATCTTATCCGAGACAAAAATTATCCAAAAGGATGTTTCGCGAAAGACAGAGTAGCTTTGAGAAGATGGACGACACAGTTCATCATGTGTGTCCGAAAAACGTATAAGAAACATTGTAACGGAGAACACATGTTATGTGTAACCCAAGGAGAGAATAACCAGACCATGGAGGGCATATATGGAGGAAAGTGTGGATCACATATTAATGGATGAAAGTTAGCAAATAAAATCCTCCAACAGAGATCTTACTGGAGTACTATGGAGCAAAGTTATGTTGAGTACGTTAAAAGGTGTCACAAACGCTAGGTGAATGCCAACTTACAACATATCCTTTCCCGAGAGTTATACACATGACCTCTCCCTAGTTGTTCTCAGTTTAGGGAATTGATGTGACATGGAAGATTAGTCCCAAAGCCTCTAATGGACATGAATTCGTACTGGTAGCCATAGATTACTTCACGAAGTGGGTGGAAGCTAGTTCATATGCCGTGCTCAATGCTAGGAAGGTGGCCCAATTAATCCGAACGAACATCATTAGCCAATATAGAGTGCCCTGTGAGTTGATCTCAGAAAACAGGTTACATTTTAAAGGAGAAGTCATAGACCTAGCCGAGGAGTATGGTATCATCTGACATCTCTCGTCACCATATTAACCACAGACCAATGCGACTATTGAGGCCGCCAACAAGAACATCAAGAGCATGCTAAGTAAACTAATAGATTTTTGTAAGAGTTGGCCGAATAAGGTCCCCTACACCCTCTAGGGCTATAGGACTTCAGTAAAAAGGTTGACCGGGGCTACCCCATATTCACTAGTCTATGACATAGAGGCAGTACTGTAAGTAGAATTGGAAGTAGATTCTCTGAGGGTGTTGTTAGATAATTAAATAGCGGAGGAAGATTGGGTGAGACATAGGTTTGAAAAGTTGATGCTAGCAGATGAGAAAAGGCTGAAGCGTTGTAATCACATCCAACATTACCAGAAGCAGATTACCCGGGCCTTTAACAAGCGAGTGAACGTTAGAGAAAATTTGAAGGGACGCGGTCTGAAAGAAAGAGATTTGGTGTTAAAGGTGAACGTTAGACAAATTTTGAAGCCGTGAGGAAAGTTCAAGCCCAACTGGCCAGGTCCCTATATGATCAAGCAAATTATGACTGAGGGTGTAGCGCTGTTAGTCAACTTATATGGAATTAAGTTATCACAGTTAGACAGACTAAAGAAAATACAATGCTTGAGCAAAATTTGTAAACCGAATTACGAATGACCTGACCCTCCTTAAGAACATTTTCAGCAGACATGAATTGATGTAACACATAGATGGATGTACATTGGTAGCCCGTAAAGTTACTTCGGGTGCGGTCAAATTTAAATAAAAGCCATTTATCTCACTGACTAAGATATTGGCTACATTATTAAAAAAAACAATAAAGATGCTCGCTAGGACAAAAACCCTGCAAAGGGCAGCCTAGGAAAAAGTTGGGGCAAAGAAAAATTAAAATTAAAAAATGCCCGCTAGGACAAGATGTCACACCCCGATCCGAGACACGAATCGCGGATATGACAACGACCCCAAGTCCATGAAGCTGAGCTTCAGGCAACATACTAGGTCACACACTTACTTATTCCTATACACAAACCAGTACAAGGAGTACCACTAATCACAACACACCAGTAAACAATGTTTAACAGTAGGAACCTCTCAACTATCTGCATCAAACAAAATGTACCTGAACATACTTCTTTAATGGTTGAAACCCTATTTCACCCCCATTATCTTGTATTAAATCCATGCCCCTAATTCAAATTACACAAGTCTTGATCGAGGAAAGAAAAAAGAAATCAAGAGTGACAATGTTCACGACTCCAAAACAGCGCCTAACGAACTTCGAATGAATGCAACAAAGCTTATTCCTTAACGCCGGTTGGATGTTCATCTAAGTTACAAAACAACAAACATGAGCCTCAAGCCCAGTAAGTACCCACCTTCCCATTAGGGTAAAACTGGGCACAAAATATGAGTATCGATTCCAAATGCGTTGTTGACCAACCATGACTATGAAATGACATTATCTAATTGATGTAAAAGTTACTTCCAAGTAGTGTCATTCCAGTTTATATAAATGCTAGATATTCACATACGCATCGAGATAGTGTAGACATGAATGAATAGTGACCTTACGCCAACATGAATGCATTTCAGAGTCCAGAGTCTTGACCACTTAAGAGTGGCGTAACAGAGTCCAGAGGCATAGGATATCAAAGACATAATCAGCGACGAAAAATATTCATTATACATTAACCAAAACAAAGGGTACTTACCCAGGTGGAGATAATTCATAGCTCAAGAATGTGTGTATCTTCTACTGTCCTACCGTTATTCCTAAATATAAAATAGGAAACTTCAAAACATATAGCTACATGAATATGCATTTCAACGTTCCTAATTATCCTCTCCTTTTCTTTATTTTGGTTGTACTATAGCATTAGTTTCAGAATAATGGAACAAAATCCAGCAACTATCATCCTTAGAGCAACAACTCAATGACTCCTACAATGCACAAGACATCTTAGAACATATTTTCTATTCCAAGCTCAGCTTATATTCTTCCCCACTGTGTTGCAATTAGACAACTCATTTCAAAGAGAGGTGACTCTAAGTTAGACAGCAACTTAGGATAACACTACTGACTCATTAGAACAAATCAACCCTAAATGCCAAAGCATAATCAAAAGACAAAATTGAGGTTATAAAATTAATCCATAGTATTTACCTTATAACTAACCTTTAAAGCCTAAAATTAATTGATCTAACCTAGAATGAATACATAGACATAACAAACTAAAAAATTCATCTTCATATTGACAACATCTGCCACTATCAAATTCTAGGTGATTGGCCCAAACCCTTTATTTATTTATTTTTGTTTACACTTATCTACTGATACTTTAATAATTAAAAAATAGTCCTTCCCAGAATTCTTTTGTGAATGAACTTGACTTTGTCAGTTGTTTGTTGCACAATCTCAGGTCCTAACAACTTTTTTCTCTCCAACGTCATCCCATAAATATAGGAGACCTCCATTTCCTACCATATAGTGCTTCATATGGGGCCATCTTGATAGTGACTTGAAAACTTGTATTATAGGCGAGCTCAATTAATGACAAATAATCGTCCCAGGAACCCCTAAAATCAATCACACGGGCTCTTAACATGTCTTCCAAAGTCTGAATAGTCCTTTTCGTCTTACCATCTGTTTGAGGATGAAAAGCAGTGGTAAAGTTCAGTCTAGTTCCCATCACTTTATGTAAGCTTTTCCACAAGTGCGAGACAAATCTAGGGTCTCTATCAGACACAATAGTGACAGGAACCCCGTGTAACCTTACAATTTCCCTAATATACAACTCACATAACTTTTCGAAAGAAAAAGTGACCTTGATTGCCAAGAAATGTGCCGATTTAGTTAACTTGTCCACGATCACCCAAATGGCATCATTACCGCTGCTAGTCCTTGGCAGGCCAATGACAAAGTCCATACTAACATGCTCTCATTTCCATTCAGGTATCAGTTAGGGTTGCAATTGCCCTGCCGGTTTCTAATGTTCAACTTTTACCTATTGACCAAACATTGTGCAACAAACTGAGCAATCTCCATTTTCATAATATTCCACCGAAAGACCTCTTTCAAGTCTCTATACATTTTCGTGCTTGGGTGTACCGAATATCCAGAATTATGAGCTTCCACCAAGATCTCCTTTTCTAACTCTACATTAATAGGTATACACAACCTAGTACCAAATCTCAAAGATCCATCCTTGTGGACACAAAAATCTGATTTCACTCCCTCGTCAACTCTACTTTTGATTTTTTACAATTAAAGGTCACAACCTTGAGCTACCCTGATTCTCTCTATCAAGGTAGTTTCAACTCTAAGGTTAGAAAATTTTGCTTGTCTAGTGTAGTTTTATCTTTATGTTTAGCTTTCTCAAATCCTCCAAAATATACCTCTACATGGTAATTAATGTTGCAAGGTTACCTGATTTCTGCACAAAGCATCTACTACAACATTAGCCTTCCCAAGATGGTAGTTAATTGTTAATTCATAATCCTTTAACAACTCTAACCACCTCATTTGTCTCATATTTAACTCCTTTTGAGTAAAAATATATTTTAGACTTTTGTGGTCGGTAAATATCTCGCACTGCTCCCCATAGAGATGATGTCTCCAAATATTATGAGCAAAAACCACTGCTGCCAACTCTAAGTCATATGTAGGGTAATTTTTTTCACATGGTTTCAGCTGACGAGAAGCGTAGGCTGCTACCTTACCATGTTGTATCAGAACGCACCCCAAATCCCTCTTAGTGGCATCATTAAAAATAGTGAAACCTTCACCCCCCCCCCCTCCCCGGGTATGATAAGAACATGTGCAGTTACCAACCTTTCCTTAAGTTCTTGGAAACTTTTCTTACAAGTCTCTGTCCACTTAAACTTGACCCTTTTCTAAGTTAAGCGAATCAAGGATACAACTATAGAGGAGAAACCCTCTACAAATCTTCGATAATAACATGTCAAACCCAAAAAACTGCGTACCTCCGATACATTAGTCTGTCGACCCTTATTTACTACTGCTTCCGCCTTCTTCGGATCTACATAATCCCATCCTTTGACACAACCTATCCTAAAAATGAAACTCTTTCCAGCCAAAATTCACATTTGTGAAGCTTTGCGTCAATATTTGTAACACTCTTTTAAGGTGTTCCTCATGTTCCACCGCACCTTTTGAATACACTAGGATATCATTTATAAAGACCACCACAAACTGATCTAGAAAAGGTTTGAATATCGAGTTCATCAGGTCCATGAAAGTTATCGGCGTGTTAGTCAGTCTGAAAGGCATCACAAAGAACTCGTAATGACCATATCTCGTTCGGAATGCCGTCATAGGGATGTCTTCATTCTTTATTTTTAGTCGGTGATACCCTGACCTCAAATCAATATTAGAGAACACCTTTGATCCCTGTAGTTGATGAAACAAGTCGTCGATCCTTGGTAAATGGTATTTATTTCGAACAGTTACTTTGTTAATTTCCCTATAATCAATACAGAGTCGCATGTTCCCATCCTTCTTCTTAATAAAGAGAACATATGCTCCTCAAGGCGAGACGCTAGGCCTGATAAAGCCCTTCTCTAGTAACTCTTCCAATTGTACCTTAAATGCTTTCAATTCAGTAGGGGCCATTCTACATGGGACCTTAAAGATTGAGTCGGTTCCAGGTATTAGATCAAAGGAAAACTCTACCTCCTTATCCGACAGTAAACCTAGTAAATCAATTGGAAAAACAACTGAAAACTCATTCACCACGGGGATATCTTTAAGCTTTGATTCACTTGTCGAGTATCCCTCGCTATCACTAGATAAGCTTTACGACCTTTTCTTAACATTCTTTTGACATTCAGTGCTAATATTACTATTAGAGGGGCAGTAGCCTTACTACCCACAAAAACAAATTATTCTTGGCCTGGAATCTCGAATCTCACCGTTTCGCTATGACAATCTATTGAGACGTGATAGGCAACTAACTAGTCCATTCCAAGAATGGCATCAAAGTCTCTCATGTCTAATACTGTTAGATCTACTGGCAACTCATGATTTTCCAAGGTGACTATACGAGATGTACAAACAATATTAGCAATTAGAACACCCCTTACTGGGGTATTGACACACAGATCCATTCCCATAAGTTCACATAACCATTTATACCTTTTTACAAAATAAGCTGACACAAATGAATAGGTAGCACCAGAGTCAAATAACGAATAAGCATAAATCGAAGATATTGGCAATATATGTGTGACCACTTTATTTGATACTTCTGCATCTTAGTGAGGAAGTGCAAATATCCTTCCCCGAGTCCATGGTCTCTCGTCCCCTCCCTTGCCTTGCCACCTGGTCGGTGCCTTAGTTACCGGATGTCCCCGAGCTACATGTGGTAGTTACGTAGGTGTAACTGCCTTTCACGGGGGTCTAGCAGACCTATGCCCAAACTGGCCGCACTCGTAACAAGCTCTCGCCTTTTGGGGACAATTTGCTATCATGTGATCAAACCTGCCCCAAAAAAAAAACACTCTCTAGTAGTCCAATGACAATCTTTCTCAGCATGGTTCTTGCCACATTTGGGACATTGAAGTCCACCTCTAACGAGAGCTTTACCATCACTGCGGAACATCACGCTTCTTGGTCTACCAATTCAAATTTTGCCCACCTTAAGTGTTTTCCGATCTCTGCCTCTTCTTTTGATTATTGTCACAATCTTTTTATGCATCATTCAGTCCTTTCTATACTAGTAAGGCTTTGTTCAACACAGCAACATAAGCTTCTAACTCAAATGCCTCAAAGGATTATTTAATTCGATGCCTTAGTCAACTTTCAAACTTTCGGGCTAGACTCTCTTCATCAGCTATAAGTTCAGCGGCAAACTTAGACAAATCTATGAATTCCACATCATACTTCGCTACTGACTTGTTTCGTTGTTCATGTTTAATAAAACCATCTTTTTTTGGAGTCGAACACTTTTAGGTTGATACTTCTCTTTGAATGCCTTTTTAAACTTCTCCCAAGTGTAAGCTCCTTGTCTTTTTCATGCTTCTGTTGCTCCTTCAACCACCAGCTATAATCATTATTCTTCAACATAAAGGTAGCATGCGTTACTTTTTCAGCTTCGGGACATCCCACTCTAGTAAACACCTTATCGATCCCCTGTATCCAATCGTCAACATCTATCTGATATGTGCTGCCCTCAAACTTTGGTGCCCCCAGATCTTTAAATGCTTTAAGCCCTTTAATACGACTATCATCATTTTGTTGGGCGACCACCGTTTGTTGAGGCTGCTGCACCACTTTTACCAATGCCTCTAAAATCTAGGTCATCTTATCTGGCTCAGGTCCTCTAGTAGCGTTAAAATTATTCCCCTTATTATCATCACTGTTATTTTGGCGAGCACCATCAACACGTTTTTTTCTACTTCCCCAAGCAGGTGCAGTAAGAAATATCATACATGACGACATTTCTACCTATAATATAGGTAGAAGGCTCAGAATTATCACATTATCTTCTGTTCATCGTAAATTGCATAAGCAATCACGTCGTAACTCACAAGCATATACAATCTAAATCGAAACCATGCTCTGATACCATAAATTTGTCACACCCCGACCCAAGACATGAGTCGCGGATATGACGACGACCCCAAGTCCATGAAGATAAGCTTCAGGCAACATACTTGGTCACACACTTACTTGTTCCTATACATAAACCAGTACAAGGAGTACCACAAATCACAACACACCAGTAAACAATGTTTAACAGTAGCAAACTCTCAACTACCTACATCAAACAAATTTACCGGAACATATCTTGAATGGTTGAAAACCTAATTCGCCCCCATTATCTTGTATTAAATCCATGCCCCCAATTCAAATTACACAAGTCTTGATCGAGGAAAAAAAAAAGAAATCAAGAGTGACAATGTTCAAGACTCCAAAACAGCGCCTAACGAACCCTGAATGAATGCAACAAAGGTTATTCCTCAACGCATGTTGGATGTCATCTAAGACATAAAACAACAAACATGAGCCTTAAGCCTAGTAAGTACCCCCTTTAAGGTAATGCTGGGCACAAAATATGAGTATCGACCCCCAATGCGTTGTTGACTAACCATGAATTTGAAATGACATTATGTAACTGATGTAAAAGTTTATTTCTAGGTAATGTCATTCTAGTTTATATAAATGCTAGATATTCACATACGCATTAGATAGTATAGACATGAATGAACAGTGACCTTACGCCAGCAGTAATGCATTTCAGAGTCCAGAGTCTTGACCACTCAAGAGTTGCGTAACAGAATCCAGAGGCATAGGATATCAGAGACATAATCCGTAACGAAAAAATATTCATTATACACTAACCAAAACAAAGGGTACTTATCTAACTAGAGATAATTCACAGCTCAAGAATGTGTGTATCTTCTACTGTCCTTCCATCATTCCTAAATATGAAATAGGAAACTTCAAAACATATAGCTACATAAATACGAATTTTGATGTTCCTAGTTATCCTCTCCTCTTCTTTATTTTGGTTGTACTACAACATTAGTTACAGAATAATGAAACAAAATTCAGTAACTATCAACCTTAGAGCAACAACTCAATGACTCGTACAATGCACAAGATATTTCTGAACATATTTTATATTCCAAGGTCAGCATACATTCTTCTCCACTGTGTTCCAATTAGACAACTCATTTCAAAGAGAGGTGGCGCCAAGTTAGACAGCAACTTAGGATAACACTACTGACTCATTAGAGCAAATCAACCCTAAATGCCTAGGCATAATCAAAAGACAAAACTGAGGTAATAAAATTAATCCATGGTATTGACCTTATAACTAACCTTTAAACCCTAAAATTAATTGATCTAACCCAGAATGATGACATAGATATAACAATTGAAGAAGTTTCATCTTCATATTGACAACATCAGCCACTACCGAATTGTAGGTGATTGGCCCAAGCCCTTTTTTCCCCTTTTGTTTACACTTATCTACTAATACTTTCATAATTAAAAAATAGTCCCTCCCAGAAAAAGCGATTTTCCCTAAAATATGATTACTTTCTATTAAGACCTTTAAACTTTGAAAGTTTATCCCACCACCCCCAGTTACCACCACTTATATTTGCACAAAGTGCTTTACTTGTTTCAAAGTTAAACGAAGCAAGTTTGGGTTATTAGACAAGAACCTTGCAAAGGGCAGCTTAGGCAAAAATTATGGCAAAAAGAAACTTCTAGGTCTCATTAGTAACCTATGGGATATCCATCAAAATCTGTTTCAACTTCTTTGAAGCCGGACCATTTGCATCATTTATAATTGACTTCCATGTCTCATCTTTTTATTTACCTTTATTATCCTTCCGATCAAACTGACCCTCGAGATAAGCATCCACATAGGCTTTCCGGTTTCGAATAGCTTTCATAGACGAGGACCTTTTGTGGGGCTTCTCATTCGATAGAAAAGAAAGGTGTTTCCGGGCTTATGCATATGTAAAGATCGTATCGAATTCCTGTCCACATCGAATTTTTCTTCAAACACTCGGGAACCAATCTAAGACCGCCTGATCTAAGTAAACAGAACTTCGCCTTCAGCTTGGGGATGACGAAAACTTTGCATTATTCTTTTAGAAGACTTGCCAGCTTCAGATACCTCTGGTCCCAATCCGATAGCAGCAAGAGCTTCCTCCTTAGCTTGATCTAGAGATCTTATTTTACAAGCACTCAGAAAATCCAGTTTAGTTCTGCCCTCAGTTTACTCTCCAAAGCCAACACTCTCTCTCTGATGTCAGGACACAACCAATTGATGTGCTCATCAGACAGCATTGGAGCAATTGGGTCCATATAGTCAATGAAGGTGTCGCCTCTAATGAATGATCAAAATAGGGAGGAGAATCAAACCCTTCAGAGTAGCTTTGATCAAGGAGGGGTAATGATATTTTACATGGCAACAAAGGTACTTTAAAAGTCTGGAACATCCTATTTGTATCCGAACGGTCTCAAAATCTGATAGGCAGAGCAGAAAGTAAAATATTGATATCCCATGAAAGAAACACAATAGTCTTCCGAAGTCTGTAGGACGGAACCACGAATTCCCCACCAAGGACAGAACCAACGAATATCTTTGGACTCCCTCACATAGAAAAAAAGAGTCCATTCATCTATATCGGAACTACCTTCAAAGAGTAGAGGCCGAGAACGGAAGGCACTGGGGCTATACACTTCTGCAATAGGTTTGGCTATTAGATATAGGTGATCGAGCAACCACATATATAACAGCAATGGGTTACCCTCAAAAGGCATACTTGGATCCTTATGCACATCTATAATACCATGCAAAGTTTCAGCTACCACTAGTGGCATTAGGGTTTTACCTTTGGTAGATGCCTGAGTCAATATGTCAGCTAGCCTCACGTCAGCAACCCTAGGGCCGAAAAAAGTAAGAGATTTTGGCCACCAAGCATAATACCAGGGCAGCTACCCGACCATAGGCATATTATTAATCCCGACCAATCAGTTTAGCAGAAAAGTATTCTATCACTAAAGAGAGTAAAATACCTTTGCTCCGGATAAAAGATCTGACATGCTCATTTTTTATCTTTAGCAAGATCATGAGGGCTTTGTCATAACCATCTTAGATGATTGGAACAACAATTGGCAAATTGACCATAATGCCTACCAGGGCAGAAAGTTCCTCAAAAGTAACACATAGTTCGTTTAAATTGAAATGGAAGACATAATCATCTATATCCCAGAACTTGCATGTTGCATGGAGAACGTCTTCATGAACCGTCACACTCCTCAAGCTTATAATAGATTTTAGATTGAATCACCCATCTAGATGAATCAATTCAATCTTATTGAAAGAGCCCGCGAAGGCAAGGAATTGGAGTTTGAAGATCGTGGGATTGTATTTGAAAGCCATTGGGAGTCCTCAATGAAGGTTGAATGTCATTTTAAAGAAATGATTTCTGAATATTTAGTGGGATAGCCCTAATTTGTATATGAGTAGGAGTAAAAAAAAAAATTGTCGAAAAAACAGGACGCTTTTAAAAAAATCGGCCAATTTTCTCGTTTGATTTGAATATTTAATGGTTCATCTTTCTAACCAATTGTCCAGTTTCCCAAGAAAATCTATGTTTCTTCTGAGCAACCAGTTGGTTTTACTTGAAATTTTGATTTTTGTCTCTCACCAACCGTCCGATTTTGCTTTAAAATTAGAGTTGGGTTCTGATAAACCAACCGGGTTTCCTTGAAAAATCCTTTGGTCACTGACTAATCGGCCGGTTAGTCAGTTTCTGTGAAAATTTATAGGGTTTTGCCTTCTCTTGGGCCAAATCCTATACCTGTTAATCACCCAACTCATACTCAATCCTTTAAACCATTTCAAGCCCACCCCCTTTCTTTTCTGTGCATGTGTGTGAGCATATAAGTGCATTACACATCTAATTATGATATATCAAGTAGTTCTAACTCAAAACACAAAAAATAAGAGTTAGTTACATCAAATGTATGAAATAAAAAGTCCCTAAAGGACCCTAAATTATAGCCTACTCTAGACCTAAGCTAAGCAGCATCATTCTTTAGATCTTCCTCCAAGATCTCCTGGGGCTGGGCTCCTTCTCGCAACTAGACTCTGAAGCCTCTTTAGCTTCCTCCTCGGCCTCCTCACTTGGCTCTTCTTCAACCTCTTTTCCAGCTTCCTCAGTCTATGTTTCTTCTTCGTCACCCCTGCATATTCTTCTTCCTCAGCAGTCCGGGATGACTTTCACCTTTGCTGCATTAGAGGGGTTGGAGCCTTCCTCTTGCTCCCGGTGGCCAGTTCTTTACCTTTAGATGGGGTCAGCTTTGGCTTAGTCTTCTTCTCCCAAGTGCGAGTCATTGCCCTAGACTTCACACGTTTTCCCTTTAGAACGACGGGAGTCACCTTAGGAGTAGCAGCAGTAGCAGTAGTAATAGAAAGGGTTAGGGGCTCCATGGAGCTCGGTCAGCCACTCGATCCACCTCTCGAAGGTGGCACCGAGGGCGCAAGAGTAGGCATATCACCAGCCTCTTCTGAGGGTCCATACAGACATCAAGTCCCTATAGCTAGACACCACACTCTTGAGGCTATGGATCATTCAGTAAGCATCTCTGAGCATTGAACATGGGACCTAAATTGAGAAGAGACACAAAATTAAGATATAGAAGGAATTGATAATAATGAAAGCAATTAATACAAGTCTAGAGACTACCATGTAGACCCTAGCTAACTTTTTGAGCCTATATACCTCGGAGTCCTTCTCCAGTCGGGGGATCGACTCATACTCCTCGGTCTTCCCCTTCAAGAAGACCGGCACTGTCTATGGATGGAACGGGATACCCTCAGCCACCTTGGCCTCATTTTTGCCGTTCCCTTTCTTTTCTCAAGTCGCTCTCTCTTTCTGTATCTTCTTCAACCACTCCAAGGTTAGAGGTGGAGCCAAGTCTTCCCTCACTAATGCCTTATAGGTGCAAGGGTCGTTCGGCCATCAAAGGGAAGACATGTGATCCCCCTCACGAGACTTTGTCTTAAGCCTTGATCTAGCCCTGTCGTATAGTATATCTCCTCGGGAGGGGCAGTCGAAATCCAAACATCGACATCACAATAGTGTTGAGGAAGCACCCTACCTTTTAGGTAGAACTCTTCTTGTAAGGGTCCCACTAATATTATCTGGCACCGGGTACGGCCGAGCTCCTCAGGATAGTCCCTCACTTTCCTTCACCACCAAGACAGGGAAGCTTGAAACGAAAGAGAGAAAGGAGTAAGAATTCAATGAGCATGCCAAAGGAAAAGTTGCAAAATTTAATAAATTGTTTACTGGGCGTTCTTTCAGCCCATTGAAGCTGTCTCGGTGCACCACCTCCGAGTTCTAACTTTTTCATCCCTGAAATTCCACGGGTTCAAAGCCAGTGTAGTCTTGCTAGTACGCCCTTCCCTCAGGTGAGAAGCACAATAACTGATGATCTTGAAGGCCTAAATCTAATTAACATACCATATGTGAGAAAAATGTCTAGAACATGCATGGAATAATTAGAAAGTAACCAGAGAACATAGGCATACCTCCCAAACATTACAGTATTCCATGAAGCTAAGGGACTGCCCCCGGGACACTACACCCATGGATTAAAATAGATAAGCCAAAGTGGGAATACCCCAGTCATACTCCCCAACCTTCTTGATAGTCTTCAAAGCCCTTAGGCACCAAAGTTGAACAGAGCCTTTATTGCTAAAAAGGGTCTCCCCAAGAGCATAGAACAAAATCCCCAAACAAATTGGTCAACCAACGTGGTCTCCACTCCCTCCAAATTCATGTTCTCGTAATGAGCACGGAAGGTACCCAATAAGATGGAACCGCCCTTCTTATAGGACTTGTTATTTATAGCCAAGTAATTGGACTGCGAGGTTTTCTTTGTCGAGATCATGAGCCCAAGGTACGTGCCTCCCTCAAGCACGAAGACCCGTGATGTTTGTGAAATCAAATGAGGTAACTGTTACCTCTCGAACGACATGTGAAAGGTGTTGGTGGAGTCCCATCAATACTCGGTGAGACACAAAAAGTGTCTTTTGCTCCAAGTTGAGATATGCAACCCATTCAGAAAAGGACCAAAACTCATAGCGGCTACCCTAGCCTTGATGGGTCCAAGAATTTTCGTCCACCATTCTCTAACGAGATTGAGGGAGCCCCTACAACACATATTCGTAGGGAGGGGTTGCATAATATCAAAACAAGGAAGAAAACTCAGGGAACTGTGGGTGAATTGCATGGAATGTCTCATACGTGGGTCCTATTTTACATGGGTATGATGTGTATGTGAATCAAGATGAAATAGTGTGCGTGGGAAGGAAAAATTCGAGCAAAACTGACCTCTTCCACAAAGATGCACTTGCTTAGCTAAGTTCCTTGCTCTAGAGTCAGCAAGGAGCAATCCGATTCTTTGGCTGAAATCGAGTGATCTTCCTTATTTAAGGACCTCCCTCATGGCCCTTTCACGTTCGAACGTACTCATCCATGTTTCAATAAAAAATTGCAATGATTGGAGAGAGATTAGTTGAATTTATAGGCTAGGAGTGTGACTAGGGTAAGATCATACGTTCTAGAAGTCTTAGAGTAGAAGAAATTTGAGAGAGATTACGATTGTATTGAGTTAAAAGTGTTTTGCAAAAACCCTAAATTGCGCAGATAACTGGGCGGCTAAACCTGTCAGTTTTGTCATTTAAGTTGGTCAACGTGATTGACAAACCTTCCAGTTTTTAAACCACAAAATAAATACAAATTTAAAAAATAAACCAAAAAAAAATAAAACAAGAAATAAAAGCTTAAGTACATGTTTGTGTGCCTACATCATCAATATAGTTATGTATATGTTTGTTTGCTTTTGCATTTCGCATGATACATGCTCATTCGCCCAGGGGCATTTTTACTCGGCATTTGTGTGCTTGCATGCTTGTCTGTTCATGTTCAATATCTTATCTCCAGGTTGTTTCACAACCCAAAGTTTTTGAATTTGCTGCCCTTTTCAATGACTTTTATACAGTGTAAGGCCAGCACAAAATCCCGCGCATGTGGCTAGAAGCAACATTTTCTAACAAATCAATTATATTGATTGTTCAACACTCAATGACCAAAGGTCTTCCCAGCATTGTTGGCTCTGGCTTTGAGTGATATTCCTTAAATGTCGATATGTCTAAGGGACCAACTGCCCAGCAACATGTTATTGGCTCCGGCTCTTTGACATAAATTGGTTTTCCTAAGCGACCAACTACTTAAGGTGTTGGCTCCGACTCTTAAGATTACCCTTTTTCATATGCTTAAGCGACCAACAGCCTGATGACGCATTTTTGGCTCTTAGATATAAGTTCATTACGACCAACCGCCTAGTGCACATTGTTGGCTCCTGCTTTTAGAAATGTTATCGCGTCCTTTAGATGGCCAACCGCCTAGTGACGTGTTGTTGGTTCTGGCTTCTAGACTTATCATTTTCATCTTCTAAATGACCAACCGCTTAGTGACGCATTGTTGGCTATGGCTTCTAGACATGTTATCTTTATTTCTAGAAGAATAACTGCCCAGTGATGTGTTATTGGCTCCGGCTTCTAGACTTAGTATTTTCATCCGACTAGACGACCAACCGCTTAGTGACGCGTTGTTGGCTCCGGCTTCTAACTTGCTAGTCTGCTTAAACGTCCAACGCTTAGTGACACATTGTTGGCTTCGGCTTTTAAGCATAACCTTTTCAGATGATAATATTGTTCGACAGCCAATCATTGTTACTATTGGCTCCGGCTTCGAACTATATCCATAACCTCTGCGATCTACTTTGGTCTGATTCTTTTTTAAGGATACGTAGGAAGCCTATAAAGGTCCGACCTCATATCTATGTCATGGTCCTTGACTTTGTTTGAAGTCTTGTGGTCCTTTTCCATATTTCTGTTACAAAAATATATTGTCCTTTTTCGAGATGTTCATTCCGCAAGCAAGCTTCATCACCGAGGAACTTTGTGGACACCCTATATTCATAGGTATTTTTAATTAAACAAATAATGTGCTTTATTATTAATTAGAGTGCATTATTGAGTCTAGGCTTAGTAATGTGATTTACTTAATTAATTCAGTCTAGTCCAGTGTCTGTCCAGTCCATTAATCTAGCCCAGTTGCATGTCTAGTCCATCAATCCAGTCCAATTGTGTCAAGTCCAGTCCAATGTCTAGATTTAGTCAAAATAATTGATTTAGTTGGTCTAGATAATTTTGGAAAATGATATGTGAATTATCCTTAATGAAAAGATAATTTTATTTTATCTATCGGGAGTCCTGTTCAGCATCACAAACAATGCGGACTGGTGGGGATTTTCAATTTCATCGAAATGCTTCCACTAACTATCTTCCTCGCGTATGTATAAGACCGAATCAATTCCCCGTGCTTTGCAGGATAAGGTTGGGCTTTAGGTTACAGTTACATAAATGGAAATCTCAATTAATCTATTTTATGGTTAGGGAATGAATAATCTTGAATCTTGTACATCCCACTTACGATATCAGCGATAATTACCGAAAATAGGGTTAGATAATGCCCTAAAATTTGAAAAAATCATTTATTAATTTGTGGGGTGAACCGGCCGATTTTCAACTAATCGATCGGTTAGTTGACTTTTATCAATCTATGATTTTATCACTTATTCTGAGTTATCTCCAGTCTTGCAGATTGGCATAGCCAATCATATCAAAAAATTTTGACCCTGAGCACTATAAATAGGGCCATTGGCCTTCATTTCAAGGGGTCTAGAAGCTTATTCTCTTTAGAGCTTGTGTATCATTTATCTGTGAAGCGATTGCTATCTTGGAGTGATAAAAGTTTTCCAGGAATTGGGTAATTTGTTTTTCTTTTTTTGAAAGCAAAGAGGCGAGCGCTCTACTGCATCTGGCCCGATCTGTGGGCAATCAGCTGCCCCTGTGAAATGGCATTCATAGGAAGATGAAGGGACAAGCGGAAGACTGTGCTCTTTTGCTTTAGAGACTCATATCAACTACTTCCTAGCAAGCTTGAGAAGCCCTTCCTCCATGAAAGGATCGGGCGGTTGGCCTTTGAATATCAAAAACTATATATTTTGCATCCTAGTAGACCTTTCTAGTAGAGATTTTTGGGCACCCTTTCCTTGGAAATAGAGATGGGAAAGATAGCATGTCACAAGAGAATAGCTCGTTCTACCAAATGCGAAAAGAATACTCAACCTCTCTCGAGAATCCAAGCCATTCAAGTTCACTCTTATAAGTCTATATTTTTTTGCATCGTGGATCATAAGGAGAACATTCCCGAGCCGTCAAGACAAGCTACTTGGAGAGGTAATCTTTAATCGTTTTTCTAGTTTATGAAATCATATTGATTGTCTCCCCTTGCCGTGATAACATTTCATTTCAAAAAATAACAAAAAGAGTCTTTTACATTTCTTTGTCAAAACTTTAGGTTTAAAATGTAGATTACTCCGGTAGGATTAGAGTTGAGGTACGGCGGTTTTGATTCCGACATGTAGGCATTTCGACCCCTGATATCGAGTTCAAGCCAAAAAATAAAATAATAAATAAATAAATTTAGGGTCAATTTATTCTATCTAGCATGCTGCATGTTCTTAAGGCCAAATTTTAATAAAAATAAAGTAGAGACCGAAAGGAATCCGATTAAAATCCTCGAGGGAATTTTTTCGGAAGCGGATCGCCATAGGTGTATAATAATATTCTAACAAGAGGAGTATTTAGTATGTTTTGGGAGAGCGTAGGGTTCATTATATAGTGCTCAGGTGACTTAGGATTTAGAAAAAGGTCCAAGCAACCTTAAACCGATTCAAAGAGAATTTTAGAGTCATAAAAATGACCAAAATACCCCTTGCCAGCCAAATAATCCATGCCTTCTTTTACACTTTTCCTCGTGGAAAATTCTTATCTCAGAAGGAAAAGGTAACTTACCCTACTAATGCTTGTTGGCCAACTTTTCATGCCCGAGACCTAATCTAAAGGGAGCTACATCAACTAGACTTTGACTCAAGATAAACCAAATTGAACCTACTATACTCGACTCGGACTAGAGACGAGCTTTAAATCAAAAGGCCATAAGAAAACAAGACTTATAAAATTGGGAAATGTACAATTAGATTACTTATTCATCTTCACATGATGAAGGTTTCCAAAGATCTTTTTTGTACATCTTAGGAGTGAATTCTAACATCCATCTTACTTTATGGATTGTGAGATAGCCTATGTTATCCGACCTTAGCTAGCAAATGCCATGAGGGACTAATAGACATTCTACAGTTCAGAAGTCTCTAGTTCGACATATTTATTTAGTAGAACACACATGCTTTGTCCTTTAACAACTTAATTACAACAAAAAGCTTATCTAAGTCGAAAGGTCTGAATTACTTTTTGTTTTCTTGGAAGTTTTGAACTTGTCATAGTTTTAGAGGAATGAAGTAGGCCATTTTTTTGGAGGGAGTTATGCCACTAAATCTAATAATCATGAACCCTACCTTTTTTTCTTTACCTGAAAAATCCGAACTAATATAATGTTTTGAAAAAACAATAATATGCAAAGCAAGAGAACTCTCATTTATTGGGGTTAATCAAGTTATACTTTGCCCATTGCCTGAACATTCACTTTGTTTGTTTCCACCATTTGCGGGCCAAATGAAATAAATGTCAATAATGCAACATGGATATATAGGGTAGCTGACTATTTAGAGACCAAAACGAGGTTTCGCCCTTATGGTTCACTCAAAATATAGCAACTACTAGTAGTTGAAGAGCGACATCTTTTACCATCTATTGGAAGGGCTTAGCTATCGCGTAAGACAATGGTTGGCACAAGTTTGTCGTTGAATCACTCCTCAGAAGCACTACAAGCAATCTCAAAAAGTTTAGAGTATGAACCCAATGGTGATAATTTACTCCCAATCAAAATTCTTATGTTACATTTATAAAAAATGCATGCTTATTTACAAAATGGATACAATTGAATTTTGAGTACATATACAATGTCCAAGAAAAGTAAAAATTTCCTCCGCGCTTTGCCTGGTATTGCCGAACATGGCAAATGCTCATATATGATTACATTAAATTTAATTGAAACCTTTTATATAACTAGGAAAAGAATACTATATAGTTTTACGCTCTCCTTAATCCACTACCCACACGACAATACTCGTAATTATAAAGGTTGGCCAGGTTGAGACTGACGAGATTGATTGAAGCTTCCAAAACTTAAAAAATATCCAAAACATAGGTTAAATTTCAAAGTTCAGTCAAACACTCCCTCGTTATCACGTGGTAAGACTCTACCAACACTACTTAAGAAAATAATATGCCCTGCCATTAATAATTCGTCCAAAGTGAATGAAAGATGCAGAACTTATGGTCTGGGAATTACATGCTCCCACTCTCATCTACTTATGGTTTTTTGGTCATGTGGTCGTGTTAGCCGATAAATGTTGCAACATGACTATGAGCTGCGTAGGGGCCACAAAAGTGGAAGACAGTAAAATCGAGTTTTCTATTTTTTAAGAATAGTCAGTATATTTTGTTATTTCAAATGATAAAAAAATTTATCCATTTAAAAATAGTTTATAAAATTTTCTTTTTAAACTGGAAGATAGTGAGATCAAACTTTCTGATTTTTTAGATAGTGAGTATATTTTGTTATTTCGAATGCTAAAGACAATTTAGCAATTTAAACAAAAGTTCATAGAATTTCCTTCAATAATATTATTAAAAAATTATTTGCTTTTCGAGAGTAAGGTTAAGATCCGACGGTAGTCTGATGTGGGTCCCAAGAATCAAATAAAGTGACACTTGGCAAGACAGGTGGCTCAGATTGACATACCCTTCCATTTCCACCCAACGTACCTAAAACTTGTTTCCATAAAACCTCATCATTTCCATGGTAAGTAGTAACAGAAGAGATACACACTGAACAATTTAGGGTTTCAGGGTAGAAGAAAATTCCAATGGCGAAGAAGAGGAAGTCGGACGCGATACGGCTGGACGAGGTGGACCGAACCATGTACACAACCTTCTGCAGCGCGGCCAACTCTCTGTCCCAGCTCTACACCCAGGCGATGCACCAGCAGAGGCTTTCCTTCCAAGCCGGTGAACGCCACAGCCTGGTTGGTCTTTGATTCCCCCTTTGACTGTCTTGATTTTTATTGCTCTAGAGTCTAGTGGGGTCTGTGGACATATTTTCTTTGAGTTTTTCAACATGCACTACAAATGTGTAAATGTTGAAAGACTATGATTGCCCTGATAAGTGTGTCTTTAGAAATTTTACTCCCGTTTTTACGTTTTATGCTCCCGTGACTTTTTACGAATTTAAGGATAGAATTTGAGTATGCAAACCTTGGGTTGACCTCAAAAATAGTCATTATACAAAATAAGTATTGTTTTTAAACAGCAGTGAATTGTATGTTTACATGTTCAAATTTTGTAGTAGGAACTCATCAAAAAGAGTCAAAGGTGACAAAAATTATGAAATGCAGGGAGTAATTTGGTAGGACTCATTTTCTTGCTATGATAGTATGACAGCTCAATTGGGGACTGTTATGGAATATGGTATTGGTGGTTCAGCAAGTACATTTTTGTTGGTGGAAACTTTGGTTGCAATGTGTGGTTTCTGACAAGCTTGGTCCTTAAAAATTGCATTAATTCCTATTGTGGGCAAGAGAATTTGTGAAAAGAAGGTAAGCTTGAGATGCCATTGCATTTATGAATTTTAAGCTTGATGGAAAAATTATTGGCGTGCTACAATGAAGAGAAATCAGATACTTGCAGTTAGTATATGGGGAATGGTTTGTTCTTTCCTGTGGCTTTTAAGCATTTGAGGGAACTCATATAAAGAATAGGTGGAATTTGATTCTTCAGATAAAAGCCATTTAGCTCCTGAAAGAATAAATTTGGTGTTACAATGCCATTCTTCTGCCGAACTTCATAGTCTGCTGAGATGTAAAAGTACCATTTCAGGGATCTCGCCAAATCTTTTGGACAAATTCTGGAGAGATTGGATCAGGTGGATTGAGTCTTTGGGGTTCAAAGTGATGGCTTGTTGAGTGTGTTCATCAATGATGACGACTCCCGTCCGGGGCAAGAAAATAATTGGGCGGAAGGTTGCATTCCCCGGTACATGGCAACAAGGAAAGCGGCAACCTCCGCAGCGGTTAGGCATGGAGTTTGCTTTCTCGTATTGGAGGTGCTCAATACAGGGTTTTTTCTGGGCTTGACCTTTGCCGTTCACTATCTCTTTGTGCAGTGCTGGGTCTGGGAGCAGTAGATGTATGAAGCCTTATATACACGCTGTGGAGTAGAGACATTGCTTCTGTATTTGGATCACAATGTAACAACCTTAGCCTGGCCCTTTTTTCTTTGAAAAAGTGTGTAAAGATAGCCTCTGCTTTGTAAGATTCTTTGTTCAGAGAAGTGCTGATGGTGTGTTTGCAAACTCTTACTTTGTAATAGCTAATGTTGGAAAGCCTTAGTGTGTATGACTTGGTCCATTATGTGTAAAGAGGCACCAAATTTGTGCTTCTTTTTTTCTTGTCATTATTGGGTGGAATAATCATAACTCGATAAGCCTGTTTTGTCAGGCATCACTAGTTAAGCTCATGCTATTAGTTTGCCAAATTATTAGAGGTTGATGCTACAACCTCCTGATTCCCCTCCTTTTGGTTGCAGGACAAGCTCTACAACTGGATTTTGAGGCAACAAGAAAGTGGTTCTAGAGTGACTAGTGGTGATATAACCGCTTACTTGGAGGTTTCTTTCCTTCCTATACTTCAAATGCGATCGTTGTTGCATTCACGTGCCCTAAATTTCTTGCTTCATTTACTTGCATATTCTTTCCTGCTTCCGTGCTATCATATGCTTTAGTTGCGAATTGAAATTAGCTTGCTTGCAATTGCTTTAATCAGGTTGGTTTTAGTGTATTGTTTATGGTGTAACGTTCCTCTCTATGTTATAACTGGCTGATATATCTTTCTGTTTTTGGGGAAATGCCACAAGTACTTTTAAAAAGAAAGTTCCACATCAAAATTCCCGCATTTTCCCTTCTTGCCGGAAAAAGGCAAAATGTGGGATTGGTCCTGCCAAAACGGCCATCTCCGTTATATTAATGTAGATTACCGTTTGGATGAACTTCTATAATAGTACGTTGACCTTCATAGTTGACATCAGATCAGATCAAAATTCTCAGTTAGCACATCTTAAGTTTCTGTTAAACTGTTTTTGCAAGTAAACTTGCATTATATACTTATATGAGTAACAAGTACAGCTGAAATCTCCAGGGTTTCTCTGCAGAGAGATCTCTCTAATTTTTAACATTAGCTGCCCTATGCTAGAAGCTAGTCATGAGATGAGGATATTTTGTTTTGTAGGATAACTGAGTAATTCTTCGGGATTTTTTTTCATCTCAAACAAACTGTTGTTTTTGCCTAAAGTTTCAATAATAGTTGGGGTTTTCATTTCTAGATTTTCTGTTCTTTTATGAATGATTTTGTTCTACCCTTATATGTCGAAAACCACTCCAATATGAAGATCTCTGAAGATATTTCTGTGTTTCCTATAAACGTCAATATGACGGAGCGAGTAAAGACAGTCTTCATTACAAATTCTATGTCGTTCTTGGTATACTACCCGGAGATGTGCACTATTGACTTGATGGGAGAGAAGATACCAAAGGACGGGAAGGGAGGCAGCGAGGGGTGCGTGCGGAGTGGCGGGGGGGGGGGGGGGAGTTGTTAATTTACTAAAGGAGCTTTCGTCAGAGCATTATAACAACAACTTCTTGAGTAGTGGCAGTTAATCAGCGCGGAGGCTGGGATACGATGATTAAAAGTTGGGCCATTTCTTGTCCGGTATTGAATTCAGAGCCTGTAGTTTATGCAATATGGATGTGTTGATTTTGTCTGATATGTTGATTTATAAATTTTAACTTGTAATATTGGGCCCTGACAACCGTTCTTTCAGTAATCATAACACCAACATTTTGGGTGGTAAATGGTAATTGAGCTTTCTACTGAGAGTATTCACATCTAACTGCTCAAGCTCAAGGTCCATGCTAGATATTTACCCCTGAGTGTATGGGTGATGTCAAAGGTGTGTTTTGGTGGGTGTTGATGATCTCTCAGTGATTTGATTGCACGACCTGTTTGTGATCGGTTGGTAGTGCTGAGGCAAAGTAGCGGTGGTCCGAGGTTGAAGCAACTCGAGGGTGTGTAGTGGGTCGACTCTAGCGTATGAGAGAAGAATGATTTGGATTTATACAGGAAAGCATACTTTAGCTGTGTGAAAAAGACTTCAATAATTATTGACACCTACTATACATATGTATGAAGTCCATATCTGCGTGGATTACCAATTTGGTTGCACTTGTTCCGGGTCACTAATACTACATGATAACGAAGCTCGGATGCGGGTTCGGACACTGAGCAATATTTTTACCGTGTTTTACATTTAATATGTTAGTTTGAGATTAGCCTTGAGGAGGCGTTCACTGTCGTGAGGTTATGGCAGTGGAGCCAAACTTGCTCACTCACCATTAATATTGAGTAAAAGGAACAAATACCACTCAAAGACAGAAGTAATAGCGGCTTAAAGCTAAATTGCCCACCTTAAGTTAATCAAAAGAACTAAAGGTTTGTTCACATTGATTATGATAGAATCTCTTTCGGGTGTTCCTTTCAAAGTTCACTGTAGTGCCTTGTCATTTTGCACTATTGACTCTTGAGGTTAACATATCATTTGCTTCGTTATAGGTCTCACCTCTTAGTAACAAATTTTCTCTCAGGTAAAGATTAGCAATATACTTTTAGCTTTGAAGGCAAATAGCTCTAAGAAGGGTGTTGATTTAGCAAAATAGAAGAGAATGAAGGATTGGATTTACTTCCACCATAAAAAATTTCTGTTCGAACTTATGTATCGAATAAATTATGTCATTTTAACAGGATAATCATTTATCAACACTATCGTTCACCCCCCTTGGAGATATAGTTAATGGCTCCGTTACTGGTTATGGATTGTGACAGATGCTACCACAGCCACCTCTCAAAAGGTCGGGCTGGCTATTTAATCAGGTTGCCTGTTGCTAGGGGAAATAAATGTAATTCCAGGTATACCTCACATCAAGAGGATGGTGGGAGCAATCAAAGGGTGAGCCAGTATCTATCCCCATTCTCTAGAGAGAGACTTCCTGGGCTATGTGCGGCAAGGTTAAATTCTGGTCTCCGCCAGGATGGTAAGGTTAAGAAGTAGAGATTGTAACACCCTGTCCGGCATTGAATATGTTAGCATTTAATTAGCTCTAAAGGACCTTGTCAAGGAGCTGAATACGACAAACTTGCTAGCCCTTTATTGAAATTGGGATACGTGCAAGTTGTTCATAATGTGAAATTGAGTCTGAGAAGGCTTCAGAAAAAGTATCATCAAAACTGCATCGTTCTGCCATTATTTCAGTTTTGCTTTACCATCGTTCTACCATCATTGCTTTACCATCATCGTTCTGCCATTTTGAATTGGCTACAACTGGCCCTACCAGCAGATGACGTGGGCGTTCTTCAATCACAACTGTGATGGTCCGGAAAGGATCCTTCAGGTGAACCTAATTGGGGGTGGGTGTAGTGGGGAGGGATGGGAGCTGCGGTGGTGGTTGGCATGGAGGTTGGTGATGGAGAAAAAAAAGTGAAACAGGGATAGCAGTGATACAATTAAGGAATATATGACACAAGAGAGAATAAAGGGAGGGAAGAGGGAGGTGGTGACTGGGGGTGGTGTTTAGCTCATGCTGCAATGAGGGGTGGGAGGTTTGCTCTTATCATGATAGTCACATTTAAAGGCACAGGAAAGGGAAAAGGATTTATTGCCTATAAAAGCTCATACTTTTGGTCCGTGTGTGCCCAGCACCTTAACACTTCAATTTTGGCACCCAACATCTGAAGTTCCAATTTGGTGCTCAGAATACCAGTCAATTTCAAGACATCCAGTTAATTGAACGTCCCTTCAATTTGGAACGGAAAAATGGTCACTTTCCCTCCGTATTATCTGTCAACCCCACACAGAGAAAAGGAGTCGCCACCTTGCGTTTCTGGCCACCGATCCAGCATCATTACTGGCAACTGGATCCACCACCATATTCATCTGCTCTCAACTCCCCTCCTCCACTCCTTTCTCTACTCGACCTCTCTGTCACTTCTGTTTATCTTTATATCCACCACCACCAGCAGACCCATGGCAACCGTCTCCATCAAACCCACCGCCAGCTCTCCACCATACCAACCACCACCAGAGCCACATCCGCCACAACCAAAGCCACCGCGACAGCCACCATCAAGTCTACACCATCATGGCCATCCTTCTAGTATGATTTCATCACTTAATTCCACAATTTGGTTTATGCTAGCTCCTCGACTTGTGATGTGTTTTGAGTCACTATTGGCTGTAATCCCCCGCTTTACTTCCATGTGCAGACCCAATTCAGACACTAACCCTAGCACGAATTTTGCTTCCATGAGTAACGGGTCGGTGTCAATTTCTTCGAATTCTGGATAGTAGGGTATGTACTATGGCTGGCAATCTCTCGTAGGACTTATCCTTCGAAGTGATGGTGTAGCGGCCAGCCATCTCATCAGCCCAGCACCAAACTACGTTGGTTGAGCCAGCACCACCAACATTAACACAGCAATGCTGTCGACGCCACCAACCCCAAATCGCCAACATCGTTACAACTTGTTGACAGTGGCGGAAATTTCCAGCACAAATGAGCAAGTTGATGGTTTCTCATATTTGAATTGAAGATGGTAGCTTCGGGACATTCAATAGAAGAAATAGTTTTTGTTTTTAGTGGTGGTTTAGGGTGGTTGCTCATGGTATTGATGTGTGGCAGCAGAGGTGTCGGTGGTGGCTGGTGATGTTCAGGGGTTGTAGTGGGTTTGGAACTTAGAAGAGAAGTGACATTTTGACCGATGTTTTTTGATTAATTGGATGACATGATGGCAGTTGTTATTTTGAGCAACAAATTGTAACGTCAAGGCGGTGGGCGCATGGGCGCACCTGGACCCAATGTACGTGGTTTTATGTGCAATTAATCCTTAAAACTTAACAGAACTACTTAGTTTGTCGACGATATATGTAAGAAGCCTTCTCATCTTTTCCAACTTTATATTTATATCTGTTCATGGATTATAAAAAAAACTGATATTTTCACTAACAAATTTTCACTTTTTAAAATTAGGAAGCAAAAAAGATGCATATCATAACAAAGACATTGGTACTTAAACTTGGAAAGAGCTTTGTGTTTCAAGAACTTGGCTTGACTGCAACAAAAGGTGCTAAGGCTATCTAGTATTTAGGCTAGACTTTCCTATTTGGTTTCACTTACGAGGTTAGTTTAGAACTCCAAAGACATGATGATTGAACGTATTATGCCGAAAACTTCATATGGGAATAATGCGATTCTCTATACTTTGATTTGAATAGTAAGCCCAAGTACGCTGTCTTGATTGTACCCAATACGTATATATTTGTATACTCCGGAAGTTATCCAGTAAAAACTGATAATTTCAAGGACGGCATACCAGTTAGGTTCCTATTTGCCTAAAAGTTCAGCCCTTCATGTTTAACAG
>JAVXUO010000839.1:0-101141 GCA_033065855.1 Escallonia rubra
GTGTTTAGGGCGTCAAAACTACGTATTTACACACCGGGGTCTTACATTCGAAAGATTCGAAAAAAGCCATTCTTTACGACGTCAAAATTATGATTTTTCACGAATTTATAAAAAATAGCTAGAACTAGATTTTGCCAAAGTGCAAAAAAAGTATAGTTATTTTTAAAATATCTGTATCAGGTAAAAATTTCAGATTTTTCCAAATACTGAAAAGGGGTTAACTGATACGCGCAACCTTGTAACTTCGCAGTGTAATTTAAAATATCAAGCTAGCGCGATTTCGCGCGAAACTTTTTTGAGAACCCTAGGATGTTGGAAAGTTCCATTCCCCATGAATTCGGGCCATTCCGAAGCCGGTAGCAATTTTTTGCCGAACGGGCTTTTAAGCGCTCGATCCGGACACCGGTTCGGGATTTTTTGACGAAAAATCCCTAAAATGCTTTTTAGATCAAGGATGCACTCAGCAACCTTAGAATAGCGTCTTAAAGGACGTTTGAGATTTTTTCCGATGCCAGGGGGCATTTCGGTTATTCGCGCCCCGAAGGGGTATTTTCGTAATTTTTCGCTTTGATCTTTTTCGAGCGCCTTTTCAGTCCGTAACTGTAAGCAAACCCCTGAAGGCTGATTTGAAGCCGATTCGCGGGGCGTTGGGGTCGCCAAAGGTGAAAACTTAATTAGACAGTTTTTCACGAATTTATAAAAAATAGCTAGAGCTAGATTTTGCCAAAGTGCAAAAAAGAGACCCTAGTTATTTTTAAAAGATCTGTATCAGGTAAAAATTTCAGATTTTTCCAAAGACTGGAAAGGGGTTAACTGATACGCGCAACCTTGTAACTTCGCAGTGTAATTTAAAATATCAAGCTAGCGCGATTTCGCGCGAAACTTTTTTGAGAACCCTAGGATGTTGGGAAGTTCCATTCCCCAGGAATTCGGGCCATTCCGAAGCCGGTAGCAATTTTTTGCCGAACGGGCTTTTAAGCGCTCGATCCGGACACCGGTTCGGGATTTTTTGACGAAAAATCCCTAAAATGCTTTTTAGATCAAGGATGAACTCAGCAACCTTAGAATAGCGTCTTAAAGCACTTTTGAGATTTTTCCCGATGCCAGGGGGCATTTTCTTAATTCGCCGCCCGAGAGGGGTATTTCGTAATTTTACGCTTTCAACTTTTTCGAACGTCTTTTCAGTCCGTAAATGTAAGCACACCCTAGCGAAGGCTGATTTGAAGCCGTTTCGCGGGGCGTTGGGGTCCTAATGAACCCCGGGCCATTTCGGTAATTTGCCGCTCATCGGGTTCTATTTTCCTAATTTTACATTACACGAATTTCCCGAACCACTTTTAGTTCAGGAAAGGGTGTGAGACATCCGAAAAGTTATACTTTAAAGTTGTGAATTAGATAAAGCTTGTTGGGGCGATGACTGAAAAAACTATGAAGCTTTTCTGATGGCAGGGGGCATTTTGGTAATTCGCATTCCCGAGAGGGGTATTTTCGTTACTTTGCCCCTTTCAGTTTTTCAAATGACTGCTTCGTCCAGAAATGTAAGCAAAGCACCTGAAAGGTGCTTTCGAAGCTGATTTGGGGCGTTATGGTGATAATGAACCCCCGGGGGCATTTCGGTAATTTGCCGCTCATCGGGGGCTATTTTGGTAATTTTACATTATACAAATTTTCCAACAATTACACTGCAAATAGAGTCCATTCTTCTTTTATTTAATTCTATGACTTGTTGAGAATGATATAATTTTTATTTTTTAGATTTCAGTATAAATATGGATGCAACTGGAGGAAATATTTTTTGTGAAGGTTCTGATCCACCTTACTTGGATCAAGTTTTTCAAACACTTGACGAAGTCGAAGCATACTACAGAGCATATTCGAAAACGATGGGTTTCGGTATTCGAACTAAGACGAGTAGAAAACGGGTGAATACCGATCAAATTGGTGCAAGGTTATTTGAGTGTCATAGAGGAGCACCGCATGTACCCCCGGTCGTTCGGATCAGTGACGAAGGGACAACAAGACAAAGAAAACGCGACACATTTCCGGGTACCGGCTGCAAGGCCCATGTGTATGTAGTACACCGGAAAAAAGAAAACCACTGGGTTGTGACGGGATTGGACTTGAGCCATAATCATCAGTTTTGCACCCCTAGTATGATTGGTCAAATTCATCAACACCGAGAAATACGCGCGGCACAGAGACAACTGATTTCAACAATGGCCGACGCTAAAATTCCACCTTCTAAGATGATGGGGGTTTTCTCAGGCCAGGCTGGGGGGATTGACAAGTTGAGTTTCAACGACGTAGACCTTCGAAATGAACTTCGTGCTCAGAAGAGAGAGTCTTTCGGTAGGAATGATGCTCAAGCTACCATTGATCTCTTCAGGTGCCTTCAGAGTGAGAATTCTGGATTTTTCTACAGTATCCAACTCGATGATGAGAACCGCATTAGTACTATATTTTGGGCGGACCCCCGTTCTATAGCTGCTTACCTAAATTTTGGGGATGTTGTGACGTTTGACACCACATACCGCACCAATAAGTACTCTATGCCTTTTGCTCCGTTCACGGGGGTGAACCACCACTATCAGTCAATCTCGTTTGGCTTTGCCCTGCTTAGGGATGAGACGGAGGAGTCATTTACGTGGTTATTTGAAACGTGGCTTCAAGCAATGTATCGTATTCCTCCACAGACCATCATCACCGACCAAGATCTGGCAATGAAAAATGCAATCGCTAAGGTCCTTCCAGATACTCACCATGGCCTGTGCACGTGGCACATAAGCAACAAATATCCCGAACGGCTTCACCATGTATATGCAAACCATCCGGAATTCAAGACTGACTTTAATACATGTGTGAAGAAATCGTTGACGGTAGACGTGTTCGAGGAGAGGTGGGCCACGTTAATGGATGACTACTCTTTGCACAATCATGACTGGTTACAATCGTTGTATGCGATCAAGACACAGTGGGTCGGTGCCTACACCAAGAAGTTTTTTGCAGCCGGAATGACTACGACCTCGAGAAGCGAAGCTATGAATTCATTCTTTGATGGGTACGTAAGCCAGTCTTCAAGTATAGTGGAGTTCGTACTGGAGATGCAGAAAGCCGTTGATAGGCAATTGTACCGTGAGAGAGAAGCCGACGCGGCTACGGCTTACAAGGAAAGAGCCATACTACTCTTTTCACCTTTGGAGGCTCATGCGGCTCAAGTCTATACCAAGGAAATGTTTAGACAGTTTCAAGAAGAACTACTAAAGTCGAATCAATATGGCATGACAAAGTTGCACGAGTATTCCACCAGAGATCTCAAGGTTTATGCTTTGACGAACGTAACGAATTTTCCCAATCCGTGCTCTTCGTCGACTCCGAGGAACAGAAGACATTTTACCGTGGCTAAATGTATGGACACCGGGTTGGTAAATTGCAACTGTCAATTGTTTGAGCATAAAGGTATACTTTGTCGACACGCGTTGAGGGTTTTGATCTCGAAGAATGCTAGTGAAATCCCTCAACAGTATATCTTGGAACGGTGGACGAAGGAAGCCAATAGAGTCCACGGTCACATTCCTTACGTGCCCAATGTTTCAGTTGATTTCGAGCAATCTGAGCCGCTGCGATATAATCACCTTTGTAACATCATGCACAGTTTATCATTGGATGCAGCGTCAACGTTTGATGGGTACAAGTATCAAGTTGAAGCAGCCGCACGGGATACGGCTAAGCATGCACAGTTTAGGATGGCTGATCCACAAAGACGGGACACTCCGACTACTCGGACGACTCGAGCCGGTAGATTCAATCGAGCCAAACAGCCAGTCATTGACGGCACTAGCATGCAAGGTGAGGAGGACGACATTTTTGATCCAATTATTTCTCAAACAAAAGGGCGAAAACGAGAAATACGCATGAAGAATCCGATTGAAAAAGAAACGGGTCAAAAAAAATTGCGAAAGTGTGCGTTGTGTAATAAGATGACTGATCATGACAAGAGAAACCATTATAAAGCGTTAGGTCTTGCACCTGGCAGTATGGTCGAGGAGGACGATGATGATGAAGAGTGTTAGGGGTAATGTTTCAGTTGTATAACGAATAACGTTTATAATGTTTAAATTTGTGATTTGGTTTGTTGAATCTTTAATTTGTGATTTGGTTTGTTCTTCCGAAAAATCTTGTACTTTTTTTTGTCACTTTTTTTTCGCTCATTGCACCTCAGGCACGCTAGTTAGCCCATTCGTAAGAATTTCGGCGAAAAACGAGACACATTATTTTTTGGGTTTTCCTAGGAAGGGCCTATTCGGGCACACTTTAGGGCCCAATTCATAGCTTCCGAAAAATCTCGTAATTTTTTTTGTCATTTCTTTTTTGCTCATTGCACCTCAGGCACGCTAATAGGCCATATATATGAATTCAGGCGAAAATCGAGACAAATAATTTTTCAGAAAATCCTATAATGTATTAATATTCGTGCACACTGTATCGCCAAATTCGTAGCAACAATAAAAAAATTATGAACATTTTTTTCAGGGGTTCTTTGCTCATTGCACCATAGTCACGCTAATTAGGATAATGGTAATGAAGCCATCTAGCTTCATTTTTTTTCAGCTCCCAGGCTATCCTATACCTAAACGTCAAGGCAGCCTTCCTTGTCCACGACGTATATCTGAGCACCTCCGAGCGAGCAATGTAGTCCATGTACTTGAGGACGTAAATCCCGCAATCATGACTGTTATATTGCTTTGGTCGGTCCTGTATCATCTCGACCGTCCAAGGATCTACCGTCGAATTCCTGGTGATGGATTCCCCCGAATAATCTCGGCACGCTAGCGAGAAGATAGTAGTCTGCATCCAACAATAAAAAAAGGTCATCAATATATGTTACAATAAGAATATACTATGAGCCAAGGTCAACCGATAAAAACTAACCACTGCAGTGATGTACTCGCTGTATGTCTGTGCCAGCGACCGAAAGGGAGAGTCCTCCCGTAGGCTATCGTATATGTTGACCGCTCTGTTCGCTGGATAGAGAACTAATAGGAACCAGTGGTGTTCGTGATGGCAAGGCATCATGACAAGGTTCGCATGAGCAGCGTGACATTGATTCTCTGCGGTCAACAGGGCTAACAAGTTTCCAGCTGGTTTCCACTTACCCATGCCTGCCCCTCGCCTCCTCGATTCTGTGAACTCCCTCATGCTGGTCACCATTAATGGGACAAGATAAGTGGGATACATGTTAAGCTTCAAATCTTCGCGATGGTTATAACGTAGCTCTCTAATCCGGAGCAGATCTATATAAGCGTTCATGACAAAATTTGAAATATCTGTCTCCGGTGCCAACATTCTCACATCCGTGTGACCTAGCAATGTTCCAAGAGGAAAGTCTGTTGAATCGTTGACAGGCTCAGGCCCGAAGTAGTGCCGGTCGATCCAACCCCGCTTCCATCGCCCCAATGGCTTTGTCGCTTGTCCTTTATCCGACCGGTTGCTTGGGCGCGAGGCCTGGATTCCTACTTGGGTCACCTGACTCTGGCGCTGAGAGTCGTACGTGTCAGGAGGCAAGCGACTAGACGGCTCCCAGAATTCACTCTGGGGCACAAAGTCGTACGTGTCAGGAGGCAAGCGACTACACGGATCCCACACCTGACTCTGGGGCTGAAACCCGTACGCGTCAGGAGGCAAGCCACTAGACGGCTCCCACACCTGACTCTCGGGCTGTGGGATGTACGCGTCAGGAGGCAAGCCACTAGACGGCTCCCACACCTGACTCTCGGGCTGTGGGATGTACGCGTCAGGAGGCAAGCCACTAGACGGCTCCCACACCTGACTCTGGGGCTGGGGCTGAGAGCCGAACGGGTCAGGAGGCAAGCGACTAGACGGTTCCCCTTGGTAACCCCGGTACGCAACACCAAAGTTGTGAAGATCAGTCTTGTACGACTCAACGGAGCTCTTGAAACTGTCAGGCGCATGCGCGACATACCAGTCAAACCGCTCGAGCTGCTTGAACATCTCAGTGCCCTTGTCAACCTAAAAACATGCATAGAAAAATCACCGTTATCATTTCAGGCATGGTCGAGAAGGTGCGCAAATAAATATTGAAACGACACTCAAGCTGACTTACAATGCTCAATGCCCAGAACTGGTCATAGACCTCACGTGGCGCGTACGATGACTTCCTCACTTCGGAAGGGCGATTCACCCTCGTGCGCGTCACCTTGAGAAACCACTGCAGGTACTCCTCAGTACTGGTGCCGTCGTCCTTGAGCGATACAAGGCTACCATACGTTTCTTGCCAAGTATTCCACTGTTGCACCTCGTCGCTCAGCAAATTCAAGGCATCAGGCACCTCAAAATTCGGACCTCGACCGCTCCTGTATGGCCGCATGTCTACAGCGGGTTTTGGTATCCCTTGTAGACAGCCAGCTTGTTTCATAGCTCGATCGGGCATCTGAAACTCACATACTTCGAAATGAATAAGTGGCACCCGAACCAAACCTGCCAGCACGTACGACACCACGAGTTGCCAACACGTCTCATCCAACAGATGCATCACATTCCCATATGGCTGCCACGTCACCTGGGATGCATCCATCATATCTAGTTCCCCCCGATAGAAGGTTAGATTGTGGTGAGGGTCTACCCGTTTAGTCCGTTTGGGCCTAGGCCCCCAGGCCCACACCCTAGGCCACGTCTCATCTGAATCAGCTACGGGGTGTGGACGACCCGTGGGTAGCCTCTCGTAAGACCAAACCTGTGAATGCAAACATAATATGGAATTAGTTATTAATCACGAATATATTGACACGTCAACGAAGAACATAAATGCTCAAACCTGTAACAGAGTGATGCAGGCGGAAATGGACTTGGCACCCTTTCTCGTAGCTTTGTGCAATGCTCGATATAGGTGCGCAAGGACAGCTGAACCCCACGAATATGAGTATACCAATTCAAGATCCTCCAAGAACACCATATACTTCGGATGCACCGTGTTTTTCTTTTGCGTAGGAAGTAATATAGATCCAATAATATACAAAAGGAATGCCTTCGTATACACCGAAAAATCATGAGGAGTGTATTCATCCGGTAGCTCGCCGTACTGCTCTCTCAGCCATTTAAGTTTTATGCCGTTGGTTGAAAGAGCTTCCCTCGGAATTCCCGAAAAATACTGCCTAGCCATCTTCGCGATGGAAGCAGACGTTTTATTCGAAGTAATCGGTCTACCGTGACATGGGATTCCAAGTATAAATCCGACGTCCTTTAACGTAATAGTCATTTCACCAAACCGGAAGTGAAATGAGTTCGTCTCGCCCCTCCATCGTTCAACTAGAGCGGATATAAGGCAGTCGTCGTGCCGAGACCAAATCCCGCAATCGGTGAAAACCGTCAAATTTTGATTGTGTAGTAGTTCTATTTGTTCATCGTTCAGTACCCACTCGGAATGGCCACTTGTGCTTTGACATGTTTCCAAAACACCCCTATCGACACCGTTAAATACGTGCCTCGCGACGTGGTCATCGTCATCGTATAGGATTGATGTATCATGAGGTCCAGGGTTGAAATCCATATCTGTAAGAACAAAATATAATCGTACATTAACTTAGCGTCCATAATATTTACATTCCAACACTGTAACTGAATCGTTAACCTAGCTTACCAACGCAATAACAATAGTCATTAAATCATTACTTTAATGTATGAAAACCATTCCTCACTTCCCACGACTCCGAACGCTTAATAACCCTAGCCGCCTTCGCTAGGGTGTGCTTACATTTACGGACTGAAAAGACGTTCGAAAAAGTTGAAAGCGTAAAATTACGAGAATACCCCTATCGGGCGGCGAATTACAAAAATGCCCCTGGCATCGGGAAAAATCTCAAACGTGCTTTAAGACGCTATTCCAAGGCTGCTGAGTTCATCCTTGATCTAAAAAGTATTTTAGGGATTTTTCGTCAAAAAATCCCGAACCGGTGTCCGGATCGAGCGCTTAAAAGCCCGTTCGGCAAAAAGTTGCTACCGGCTTCGGAATGGCCCGGATTCCTGGGGAATGGCACTTCCCAGCCTTCGCTAGGGTGTGCTTACATTTATGGACTGAAAAGACGTTCGAAAAAGTTGAAAGCGTAAAATTACGAGAATACCCCTCTCGGGCGGCGAATTACGAAAATGCCCCCTAGCATCGGGAAAAATCTCAAACGTGCTTTAAGACGCTATTCTAAGGTTGTTGAGTGCATCCTTGATCTAAAAAGCATTTTAGGGATTTTTCGTCAAAAAATCCCGAACCGGTGTCCGGATCGAGCGCTTAAAAGCCCGTTCGGCAAAAAATTGCTACCGGCTTCGAAATGGCTCAGATTCCTGGGGAATGGCACTTCCCAGCCTTCGCTAGGGTGTGCTTACATTTACGGACTGAAAAGACGTTCGAAAAAGTTGAAAGCGTAAAATTACGAGAATACCCCTCTCGGGCGGCGAATTACGAAAATGCCCCCTGGCATCGGGAAAAATCTCAAACGTGCTTTAAGACGCTATTCTAAGGTTGCTGAGTGCATCCTTGATCTAAAAAGTATTTTAGGGATTTTTCGTCAAAAAATCCCGAACCGGTGTCCGGATCGAGCGCTTAAAAGCCCGTTCGGCAAAAAATTGCTACCGGCTTCGAAATGGCCCGGATTCCTGGGGAATGGCACTTCCCAGCCTTCGCTAGGGTTTGCTTACATTTACGGACTGAAAAGGCGCTCGAAAAAGTTGAAAGGGGCAAAATTACGAAAATACCCCTATCGGGCGGCGAATTACCGAAATGCCCCCTGGCATCGGAAAAAATCTAAAAAGTGCTTTAAGACGCTATTCTAAGGTTGCTGAGTCCATCCTTGATCTAAAAAGCATTTTAGGGATTTTTCGTCAAAAAATCCCGAACTGGTGTCCGGATCGAGCGCTAAAAAGCCCGTTCGGCAAAAAATTGCTACCGGCTTCGGAATGGCCCGGATTCATGGGGAATGGAACTTTCCAACATCCTAGGGTTCTCAAAAAAGTTTCGCGCGAAATCGCGCTAGCTTGATATTTTAAATTACACTGCGAAGTTACAAGGTTGCGCGTATCAGTTAACCCCTTTCCAGTATTTGGAAAAATCTGAAATTTTTACCTGATACAGATATTTTAAAAATAACTAGGGTCTCGTTTTTGTACTTTGGCAAAATCTAGCTCTAGATATTTTTTATAAATTCGTGAAAAATCATAATTTTGACACCCTAAAAAATCGCTATTTTCGAATCTTTCGAATGTAATACCCCGATTTGTAAAAACGTAATTTTGACGCCCTAAACACGAATTTTAGACTATGGTAAGAACAATTTAAGCGTAACAACAATTTAAATTAACATTGAATTATAAGAAATTTCAAAATACTTACTTGATTTGACTTGAAAAAAATGACGAAGAAATCCACCGATCTTCTTCTAGCGGTTATCCACCGATCTTCTAGCGTAAAATTTTTTTCGCTCATATTGTTGTGGAGATTATGTAGGTGATATAGGGAGAATGATGAGAGCGTAAGAAATAATTCGGGAGAAGAGGGTTTTTATGGACAGAAAAGTGAGCCGTGGGAGGGGGGGGCAACTGATGTGTGCCATGTGTCGAAGAGGGGGTGGGGGCCAAAACATGGGAGGAAATTGGAGGGAGGAGGAAAAGAGGGGTCTGCCGAAGGGGGGGTGGGGGTCTAGGAAAAAAAAATGACAAGTGGGGAGGGGGGTGGGGGCTAGGGGGGGAAAATGGACAAGTGGGGAGGGGGAAGAGGGGTGGGGGCCAAGGGAATTTACTGCCGAAATTCGGGTGAGAGGCAAGGCCGAAAAAAAAAAACAAAAAAAAAAAAGGTGGACGGAGCGCTTGGCCTTTGGCCAATCGCATGAAAGTCAGGCGATTGGCCCAAAGCCAATCGCCCGAAAGTCAGGCGATTGGCCTTGGGCCAATCGTATGACAGTCATGCGATTGGCCCAAGGCCAATCGCCTGACTTTCGGGCGATTGGCTTTGGGCCAATCGCCTGACTTTCATGCGATTGGCCCAACGCCAATCATTAGCCCTTTTGGCCATAAATGGCCCAGTCCAGCCATTATTTTTTTTTATGCAATCGGTAGACTCTCAAGCGATTGGGTGGGAAATTTTTTTTTTTCCCACCGGTGGGTGTGTATCGAACCCCTATATATATATATATATATATATATATATATATATATATATATATATATAGGGAGCTGATCCATTGATAGCGCTGGCAAATGGAGTTACGTTGCCAACGCGATCTGGCCGTCCACGCGCGATCTGTGGACGGTCCAGATCTATTTTTCGCGCTTTTTTTAAGTATGTCCGTTACATTATGTAGCGGACGTTTCTTTTGACAAATATACCCTTATTCCCGTCCGCTACATTATGTAGCGGACGGAATTTTCTGACATTTTTTTCTCTCTCTCCATTAATGCTTTGACTTTTTTTTCTCTCTCTCTCCTTTCTCTCATCCGCTACATTATGTAGCGGACAAATCTTTTTTACCATATTACCCCTACGTTTGTTCGCCACATAATGTGGCGGACGACCAAAACCCATCATGTTCTTATTTTTGTCAGAAACTGTTGGAATAATAGCAGCCGCCCCTTCTTTTCTCTCTCTCTCTCTCTCATCTCCTATCTTCTCCTCTTTCAAGGTGATGTTGAAAGTGGCGACGGCGATAGCTACTACTGTGGGTGGATTTCGAGACGGCAAGATCGAGATTGAGGCAGAGGTTCTTGGTTGACGCTGCGGGGCCGACGTCAAGACCCGTCGGCGGTGGTGGGGGAAGAGATCGGAGAAGGGCAAGAAAGAGTACATGCCGGCGATACCGTGGCTGGCGCGCACCGAGAACCTACCGAGCGCCCACATGTCGTGGGTGTTCAGGCGGCATTACACAGCGGACGGGCGGCTGGTCATCATCGAGGAGAAGGTCGAGCGGCACGAGTATTTCAGGGTGCACCGGTCGGACGTGAGGCTGACCCTCCAACTGGTTCCGCTCGCTGGCGACGGCGTTTTGGGTGATCGTCAGGAGATGGAAGAGGACGGCGGCAGCAGCGATGGTGTTGAGATGGACGGTGGTGATGGGGTGGAGGATGTGGGGGCGGCTATGATGGGTGGAGGCAAGTGTTTTGAGTACAGAGAAGGTGTGAGATCCGGTGGTTCGTGTATGGCTGGGGTGGCGTTACATCCCGTCACACCGGTTCATATTGTGTAACTGCCCATTTATTTTGAGTCCTCATTGATTTATGTTGATTCCTCAATTGTGTTTACAAAGAAGTTTCTTAATTTACGTAATTGATTCTAACATATTCAAGTTTTTCGAAATGTTCTTCTGGTAACAAAGCACCATCACAAAAAGTCTACCCAGATGATTGGAGTCTTATTATAAGAGAGAGAGAGAGAGAGAAAGTGGAGAGGAAGGGAGAGAGAAGAAAGAAGTGGTGCGAGAAAGCGAAGTCAGAAAGAAGAGAAAGGACAGAAAGAACAAAAAGTCATAGCATTAATGAGAGAAAGGAATTTCAGAAAAAAAAATCAGAAAACTTGTCCACTACATAATGTAGCGGATGAGAGAAAGGAGAGAGAGAAAAAAAAAAGTCAGAGCATTAATGGAGAGAGAGAAAAAAAATGTCAAAAAATTTCGTCCGCTACATAATGTAGCGGACGGGAATAAGGGTATATTTGTCAAAAGAAACGTCCGCTACATAATGTAGCGGACAGACTTAAAAAAAGCGCGAAAAATAGATCTGGACCGTCCACAGATCGCGCGTGGACGGCCAGATCGCGTTGGCAACTTAACTCCATTTGCCAGCGCTGTCAATGGATCAACTCCCATATATATATATATATATGGAAGAAAAGGAAACCACCAACTTATAACCTACGAGATCAAGTCATCACCGTACTAATGATGAACGCTTCCAAGACCATGACATACTCTGTACTTTCATCATTTAAAGCTCTTAAGATCATCAAATAATATCATCTTGACCATGTCATCCCTGACTTAGTCTAATTTTTTTTATCGGTAAAATATTAGATTGAGACAAAAGAAAATGAGCTTGTGAGCGAAGAATTTGCATGAATAAGCAACGTAGAAAGTATTTTTCCTTGCACCGCAATGTTGCTGGCCATGACTTCGCTCTTCATACGTGAGAATCATTTCAGAGTGTTTGCAACTTAGACCATTGACCTACCAAACTCCATTATTATAGCACATCACAAATTAAAAAGAGTCTTTTTTCAGTTTTTTTATACACTGCAAGGAGTGTAATATTATGGCAAGGCTAGTCGTGTGCAGTGTCTCTGCGGGTTAACACGGTTTGTATTCGATATAAGCAGGTTGGTTCTAATCCTCACTCTGCGTTGGTATGATGTGCATAAATTCACGTATTGCACAAGTGTTAGTTTTTTGTGTCAATGAACGTCTATACTCACCAAAAACCATCTGTTAAAACTGTAATATCCTGGACTTTGGGAGCTGTTCAAATTAATTTTGGGCAATGCCTGAGTACTAGTAGAGTATCGAAGCATTAAAAGAATTTTTGAACAAAAATGTAATTTTTGAAATTCTGGGGGCATTTTTAATTTCTGGAAAACTTTGGGGGCATACATGGAATTAATGTTTTAGCGATGAGAAATAATGAAATGGGTGATAGTTATGTTTTAGTAACATCGAATTAAATTAATATAGATTAGAAATTTTTTGAACAAAAATACAATTTTTAAAACTTCGGGGCCAAAATACAATTTTGGAAATTAGAGGGGCTAAAGTGCAAATTTTGAAAGTTTGCAAAATATGTCACAATTTGGGGAAATTAGACCATGCACTGTGGCCACCTCGTGGTTGCATTAAGCTGACTCAGGGTTGGAAATTATAGAATATATATATATGGGATAAGATTTAATGGGGTAAAATATAAAAGGGAAACTTTGGGGTAGAAAATAGAAATAAGAGAAACTCAAGAACACGACTAAAGAACACGAGCAGAACAGCAGGATGAGGAAAAAAAGAGGTGAAAAAAGGAAGAAAGAAGAGAGGAAAGAGAGAAAGAAAGAATATTGGGTATGACTTTGAATGCTTAATCGTGAAGTAGGGGAAGAATTGAATGAAATTTTGGTTGAAGAATATGTGACATACGTATGTGTGTATATATATATAGGGAGCTGATCCATTGATAGCGCTAGCAAAATAGGACATCTTGCTAGCGCGATCTGGCCGTTCATCCCGAAGGGATGGACGGCCCAGATCCTTTTTTTTTGCGGCGCTGTCAGTCGTCCGCTACATAGTGTAGCGGACGGACCTTTTTACCATCTTGCCCTCGCTCACCCGTCCGCTACACTGTGTAGCGGACGACATTCTTGGGCCCACATCGTCCGTCAAAAAGTAGTCCGATACACTGTCTAGCGGACGACTGTTTCCGTCAAATCACCCACTTCCCCCTGACAGTTGTCACATCAGTCGATGCACGACTGTTACTTTGTCGTTATCCCAGCGTCCGCAACACAGTGTAGCGGACTAGCCCCTAACTTCGAAACCCTTCTAAACTTCTATGCATTCCTTCTTCTCACAATCAAACTATTCCTTCTTCTCACAATCAAACTAGCGGCGTTGGCAAGTAGATCGGCGCAATTTCTTTGCAAGAAATCCTTTAATCGTCTCATCAATCACGTAAGTTCACAAACCAATCCTTTCTTTGTTCATAATCTAGAGTTCATCTTGCGGCGTTGGCAAGTAGATCGGCACTATGCTAGCGTTTGTCAATGTATATACATATATATTATATATGTGTATTGCGTATTATCTGATCACATGCTAGCGCTGAATATGCTAGCGTTGTATGTTTGGGAATGTTTACGCTTCCAACCTTGCCCTCTTTCCATTATTTCAGTTGCAAAAAATGGATTTCAACCCTGGACCAGAAGATCCGTCCGTATTATACGACCAAGCAAACCATATCAGTACGCTCATATGGGATGGTGGAGTAAGATACTTATTTTATCGTTTATATCGTTTATTTTGCTTACGTATTTCAGTTGCGAACGTTGTATATCGTTTATTTTGCTTAAATAATATTTATTAATTCGTAGGAAAGAGCACTTGTCATCACGGTAGAAGTAAGCGATAATTTCAAAGCATGGAAATTGAACAGAACCCAGAAAAGATTACTGCGTGGGATTGGGTTTGAGATTTTCACGCATGGGCAAATCTTTCAACAACCTGACCGACACTTAATAGGTGCCCTTGTTGAAAGGTGGAGAAGTGAAACGAATACGTTTCACTTCTCTCTCGGAGAGATGACAATTACCCTAGAAGATGTAGGGTTCATCTTAGGGTTACCGGTGACGGGGCGGCCGGTAATAGCTCCTCCGTCCGAAGCAACGAATAAGAGGACCGCTAGGGACTTCTTTACTTTGATACCCCAGGATCAATTTAGCAGTGGTGGTATCAAGTTGAAGTGGTTGGTAGATACCTACGGGGTTTTGACGGAAAACTATACGGGCCATAACCTTGTGCGGTACACACAAGCCTTCCTCTGGTGGGTGATGGGGGCAATATTATTCCCAACGACGTCGAAGAACACGGTCAGCGTCAAATATTTACCGTTTTTGCGTAACCTGGCTGAGGTTGGGGATTATGCCTGGGGTGCAGCAACTCTTGCATACCTGTACCGAGCATTACACAAGGCAACGAGGCCCGACTCCAAAGCGATATGTGCATGTCTCTCGTTATTGCAGGTATATCATACAATTCTTCATTACGTGCTCTTTGTTGTTTTATTTTTTTTGTTGAATGGACAATAAATGTTGACGATACTTTATTTAATGTCTTTGCTCTCAGGTGTGGTCTTATGAACACCTTGCTACCGGCACACCCAGGCGTAGGGACGGAACAAATAATGTGTGGCCTCGGTTGTGCGCCTGGGAGTACAGCCACTACCCGAGGAGAGACGATCCCCATCATAACATTTCATACTATCGGGGGGAGCTCGACTCGTTATCTCCTGGCCAGATGCGATGGGCACCGTACAAACGTTTGGCGCGACGGGTGGGAGAGTCGTTCGTCTTTACGCTTTCCGGGTTACAACGCACACCCCTGATCCACTTCGAGGTCGCAGAGTGGCAGATGCCAGATCGCGCTATGCGCCATTTTGACTGCCTGCAGGGGTTGCCAGCCGGCGCGCCAGATATGAGGCTTAACAGGAACCCATCGGGTGTCGGACTGTTTGGTAGGGCGAATGCGCACGACTTGTGCGCGCGTGAAATTGAGGTCTGGAATTCCTGGCAGGACACGCTGGCGGCCATTGTGTCGGAGCCTAACCCCGTCATCAGCATCGAACAGTACAATGAGTGGTACTACCGCATCACCCGGATGAGAGTAGCTCCAGTAAGGTTTGAACGCGGGGAGAAGTACCACCCTAGGGGTCAGATCGATGAGCACATGGCATACAATCTGGTAAGTTGCCCAACCAGTGATTCTAATTGAACTTGATCATTCTAAGTGTGTACGAAGTTACTTATTTATTATCTCTCTGGATGTAGGTTAATGCCTCGTTCGCCTTCTTCCAGAAGTTGAGCGAGCGGAAGGATTTGGTGGATGCCATGGGCGAGGAGCTTCGCCAACAGGCTGAAGCGTTGGCGTATGGCTGTGGGAATTTTTTACGGCAAGCATCGGGACAGCCTTCGGGCGTCACCCCGGGAATGGGTTATCCGGGGTGGCAGCAGCCGTCTGTGAGCGAGGGATGCACCGATCCCTAGGGACAGACTTCGGGAGTGAGCCAGGGATATGGTTTTCCCTCTGTACCGGAAATGGGTGGTGATTGGGGACTGCCAAGCACCATGGGCCAGGCTCAAGCGCCGTGGGAAGATTACAGTGCGCCCTCCTTCTCTTTGCTATTGGATTCAGAACCCCAACCCCTCTCTCAGAGTCAAGTCACGCAAGACTGGGGTTTCGGAAACATCAGTCTGTCCGAGACACTGCCCATTGTCCCGTGGGCAGGACCATCTATTGCCGAAGGCGGGCAATACCCTCCCGTTGACCCCCCCCGAGGGAGTGCAATATCCCCCGGTCGACCCCCCCGAAGGAGTGCAATATCCCCCGGTCGACCCCCGAGCGCAATATCGCAAAGGGCATCCGTTGAAGCCCCTAAAGCCGCATAAATGCCAGATAATCAGAGAGCGTTATTTTAGCGGCTACCGGCATGACAAAGCGTTGTATAGTGTGGATCATCCGGAGGGCATGGATTACAGTTGCTCGTGGGGAGAACTGGCCTCCCTGGCTCCGGGGAGTTGGTTAGACAACGGTGTCATCTCCACCTACGTGGAGATTCTGAAGGAAAGGTGTCGGCAGCAGCCGACCTATCCGGCCATTTTTTTGTTGGATGGCTTTTTTCATAGCATATTAGTGGCTGAATGGCGGGAGTGGGTCGAACATAGGCGGAAGAAAAAGTTGGCCCAGTGGAGACCGTCCGCTAACCTACGAGTGTATCTTAATAGGGATAGTCCGGTGAGCGCAAGTGTTGCCGATGTGTTTCTAATCCCATTTCTAGGGGAAAGCCACTGGTACTTGGTTTGCTACGAACCAAAAGATAAAGTCGTATCGGTGATCGACAGTCTCCACGACGATACTCTCCGTATGCATGTGCTGCAGATGTACAGAGCCCAGTTGGACTCATTGGTAATATTACGATCGCTGTATAATGCTCTGATTCTATCTTACCATAAATTTTAACTCGTGTCTTACGCCATTTTCTGTTTCTCGCAGAATATTTTTTGTGCAATGGTCAATGGTGTCTGTGGTAACCCCGTACCGGCGCGGCCAAAACTCGATATGCGATTGAAGAAGAGGAGGCCCAAGCAACGTAACACTTCGGACTGCGGCGTCTTCCTTTGCATGTACATGGATTTTATTTGTCGCTCTGAGAGCCTCAAGGCGGCCGTCTGGAGCCAAGCAGAAGCTGAAGCCTATAGATATAGAATAGCTTGGCAAATTATGAAAGGCCGGCCTAGAGCGGTTAGGCTTATAGAAAATCTGGCTAATGATGAGAATCCGCCCCAACATGAGGACCCCAGTTGAAATTGTATCATAACAGTATTTTTTACATAAACCATGATTCATTGGTGTGATTTGATTTGTGTTGATTTCTGTTGTCGATTACTGATTGATTGATTTCAGTTGTTGGTTTTTTGGCCTCATTGGGAATGATTGAAAGGTGGAAAACGAAATGGTGCAAAATTTTTCTAAGTAGTGAAGTTTAGTCAGGTAGACAATTTTTTTAAATCTCCTACTCTGTCCGCTATACAATCTAGCAGACTAATGTAGGTAGAGAATTTTTCTAAGTGTTGATGGGTGGAGCTTTCTGCTATTGCGTCCGCTATACAATGTAGCGGACCAGGTAGGTAGAGAATTTTTCTAAGTATTGTTCTGCTGTGCCGTCCGCTATACAATTTAGCGGACCAATGTAGGTAGAGAATTTTTCTAAGTGTTGATGGGTGGAGCTTTCTGTTGTGCCGTCCGCTATACAATGTAGCGGACCAGGTAGACAATTTTTTTAAATCTCCTGCTCCGTCCGCTATACAATCTAGCGGACTAATGTAGGTAGAGAATTTTTCTAAGTGTTGATGGGTGGAGCTTTCTGCTGTTGCGTCCGCTATACAATGTAGCGGACCAGGTAGACAATTTTTTTAAATCTCCAGCTCCGTCCGCTATACAATCTAGCGGACTAATGTAGGGCTTTCTGCTGCGCCGTCCGCTATATAGTATAGCGGACATAAATGAAGACCAAAAGTTATTCTGCTATGCCGTCCGCCACATTGTATAGCGGAGGTAAAAGTTTACCTTTTTACCGTCTGCTACATTGTATAGCGGACTTAAAAAAACCCAAAAAAATTAGGTCCCTGCATATCCGTCCGCTATACATCATATGGTAAAAACATTCCAGTATTTGGTCGAAAAATTATTAGGTAAAAAATTATTACAAATGTCAAACTTATACAAATGTCTATCTTGCCATAAAAATTATTACAAATGTCAAACTTATACAAATGTCTATCTTGCCATAAAAATTATTACAAATGTCAAACTTATACAAAAAATTAAAGGTCCACTGCAGCTTGTCCGTCCTCATCTTCGGCGTCATCTTCTTCCCCGTCTTGCAAACCCCCTGGACTTATCCCCAGTGCCTTGTAATGGTTCCGCTTGTCGTGGTCAGTCATTTTGTTGCACAATGCACACCTTCGCAGCTTTTTAGGTTGAGTTGCCGTTTCAATTGAGCTTTTCATCCGCGTAGATCTCTTGCGGCCTTTCGTTTGCGATATAATTGGATCCAACGGCCGGATATCATTGTCGTCTTCCTCCCCCGGCTCGTCGTCTTCTGATCCCGTCGTAGGCTCGGTGTCAACCGCGTTGGTGACTGAAGCTGCTTCCAACTGGTCGACGATGGGCTCTTGTTGCTGAGCTACCTCGAGGAGATGTTTATAACCGACCATTGTAGCAGCACCCTTTACGGACAAACGGGTGAACATCGTCACCAGATGATTATACCGCAACGTCTCTGATTCTTCAAAGTCAGTATACGGGTGCTCCGGAAAGGAAATGGTACCGTGCAACCTGTTTGCACCTTTCGTCCACCGTGGCAAGACGTATTTATCGGGGATTGTCCTGATATTCTTCTGGGTGAAAAACCGCAGAACGTGTCTACACAGGATGCCATGGAACTCAAACTTCTTGCAAACACATGTCACCGAGTCCGTCAATGTGTCGTGGCTCACCGTATACATTCTGCGCAGCTTCTCAGGGACGAGGTCATTCACGAGCGAATAAACCTTGTACTCACGCGTAGACATTTCTGCCACCTTGTTTATACTGTATCGTCCGGATTTTCGCAGCTCTACTTGGTATAGCAAGAAGATCTCCTTCGTATAGACTTTGGCACCGTTCAGCTCCAGCGGGGTCTCGAGCAACCTTCTCCTTTGTTTGTACGTTGTTGCAAAGTCGGCAGCCCTTTCTTTTACGAACAACGAAGCTACCGCTTTTTGTGCAGATGTAACGAAAGTCTTCAAATTGGTAGCTGTACCCACATAACTATCGAACGTGGCATTCATAAATTCACTCCTGCCCGTCGTTTTCATGCCCGCTAAAAAATACCTCCTCGTGTAAACGCCAATCCATTGCTCTTTGCGCTCGTACAAGTGCTGGAGCCACTCGTTGTCTTGCAATGAGTAATCCCGAACAAGCTTTTCCCACCTCTCCTCGAATTCCTCAATCGTTAACGACTTGAGGACGCACTTGTCAAAATCCTGTTTAAAGTCTGGATACTTTGCGTACACGTGATGCAGCCGTTCCGGGTATTTGTTGCTTATGTGCCAGGTGCACAAGTTGTGCCGAGTGTCTGGGAAGACGGTCGCAATAGCCTTCTTCATTGCCAAATCTTGATCGGTGATGATCACTTTGGGTGCTTTGAAGTTCATTGCTTCCAGCCACGTCCTAAACAACCATTCAAAAGAACTCTCGGTCTCGTCCCTTAACAAGGCGAACCCGAACAGGATGGAGTGATAATGATGATTGACCCCCGTGAAAGGGGCGAACGGCATCGAGTACTTGTTGGTACGGTATGTGGTGTCGAACGTCACGACATCCCCAAAATGCTTATAAGCAAGCCTCGAACGACCGTCGACCCAAAAAATTGTGCTAACTCGATGCTCGTCGTCAAGTTTATAATCGAAGGTAAACTGCGGGTCCTCCATCTGCATCCGTTTCAATAGGCTCATTGTGGCTTGAGCATCATTGAGGTCATACGCGGCTCGTCTATGGGTTCGGACCGCGTTACGAACGTCTGTCGTGTTAAAGGTCAAATTTTGAATTCCCCCAGCCTGTTCAGCAAGAACATTAATCATGTCGGTAGGTCCTAGTCGCGCATTGCTCATTGTCTGAATCAGGCTCCTTGCGACCTTACCCATCTTCTTGTGTTGATGCATCTGACTCACCTTAGAAGGGGTTACTAACGGGTGATTGTGTGCCAGTTCCAGGCTGGTAATAAGCCAATGGTCTTGATTGGGTTTGTAGCTTACGAACATCTTGACCTGGCAATTTGTGCGCTCAAAGCAGTCCCGTCTTCTACGCGAATATCCTATTTCGTCATCACTGTCATCATTGCCTACGCGTGTCTCATTTTGCAATGGGTTTCTGCCCCTATGACACTCGTATAAGCGAGAGCATATCCTTTTTGTTACGTTGCTTGTTCTTGTGGTCTTTATTCTAATGCCAAAACCAACCCTCAATGAATACGCTCGAAAACATTCTTCAGCTTCTTCCAACGTAGCAAATGTTCGTCCTAGATACGAATCACTAGCATCTACGGGGACGTTGGAGCTCGACACAAAATCAGACATTGTGAAACAAGAGCTGTGTAGAAATAGACTACGCTTAACAATCAAATGGCATTTCTAACTGAAAATATTACCTAAAAATTACCTTGGCGAATAGACCAATTTAGGATGACAAACATACCGTATGCATAATCTCAAAAGTGTCTCCAAATTTACAATTATTAATTTATTGAACATAACAAATTTAAATTAGTAAGATAAATAGACGAATTCATCATGCCAAAAAATCGAATTAAACTATAATGAATTAAATATAAAGTTAACAAATTATACCTTTTTGATGAACATCATGTCTAGAACATCACAAAAAAATCTAGAGTATAAAATCATAAATTGATGAATACAGTGACAAATTTTTAGAACATCAAGAAAACTTGAAGCAAACTTACCTTGCTTGAGCGAAGCTTAAAGCAAGTGTTACTCGAAGCTTGAAGGCAGCTGAAAATGGAAGCGAGTCCGAAGGAGAAGAAAATTGTGCTGAAAGAAAATTGAGTAGGTTTTGGGGATGGGCAATACTGTCCGCGATACTGTGTAGCGAACAGCATTGCCGACAACATTGACATGTTCAAAAATAAAAGTACACACAAGTCACAATTGTGTCAGACAAGTCACAATTGTGTCAGAATTGTGCAATTGTGACAGTCGTCCGCTAGACAGTGTAGCGGACTACTTTTTGACGGACGATGTGGGCCCAAGAATGTCGTCCGCTACACAGTGTAGCGGACGGGTGAGCGAGGGCAAGATGGTAAAAAGGTCCGCCCGCTACACTATGTAGCGGACGACTGACAGAGCTGCAAAAAAAAAAGGATTTAGGCCGTCCATCCCTTCGGGATGAACGGCCAGATCGCGCTAGCAAGATGTCCTATTTTGCTAGCGCTATCAATGGATCAGCTCCTATATATATATATATATATACATGTGTCTCGGTTGAATATTGGTAATAAAGGATGGGAAAAAAATCGAATGGATTCTTGTTGGAATGTATTCATATATACAGTGTGTGTTCTTCGGGTTTGGGGATTTGATTCGAATGGTATGTGTTTAATTGTGTGTAATTGATGTGTATAAATTGGGTTAGGGCATTAACAATTGGATTGTAATGAGTTTAATTGGTTTAAGATAAGTTATTGAAGGAATCCATGTGTAATTGTGGGATGAATATACCCAGGTATGCAGCTGATTGAACGAGGAGGAAGACATGTGTGTGTTCTGAAGGTGTAATAGTGTGTGTTCAAATTTGAACAGTAGATGTTTTCGTCGCTAAAAGTGAAAACATAATTAACAGTGTCTAATAAAAAATTTTAGAAATAGTTGGGGTCAAATTTAGCCAAACTGCAAAAAAGAGACCCAAGTTATTTTTGGGAGACCTACATCATGGAAAAATTTTAGATTTTTTTCAAGGTCGGAAAGGGAGTTAACCGATGCACGAATCTTAGAACTTTACATTGAATTTTACAATATCAGACTAGCGCAGTTTAGCGCAAAAATTTCATGAGAACTCTAGGATGCCGAGAAGTTTCACTTTCCAAAATTTTGGGTCGTTCCGAAGTCATTAGTTATTTTTGGCCGAACAGACTTTTAAGCGCTCGGTCCAGACAACAGTTCGAAATTTTCGGACAAAAAGTTTTTAGCCCAAAAATGACTTCAGGATGCTAAAAATAGAGTGTTTTAAGATGTTTTTGAGATTTTTCGGGTGCCGAAAATCCCCAGGGGTATTTTGATAATTTACCACACCGAGGGGGGCATTTTGCTAATTTCTTTCACTGGGGAAAATTTTAAAGTTAGGCATGATTGAGGATCAGGATTTAACACCCGTATGGTTGATTGTTTAGGTTTCGATAGATAAGAGCAAGGATCGGCTTTTAAGCAAGTAGCAGAACAATTTGTCAAGTCAGGTAAGTACTCCTGCTATGTTCCTATGTACAACTTATTTTTCAATATATATTTACGTGCATACATGACTTTACCAAATGAAAGTTTTAAGTTATTTGTTATACTTTGCCTTGTGAAATTGGTTGATGAGAAATGGAATTAAAATGGCCATGGTATATGTTGTGTTGTTTTGAGAACGTTGTGTGAAGCATTGTACGGTATTGAGAGGATAATATTGGTTGATGTGCCCCATATCCACAGGGGAAAGTGGATTCCAGGTTCTGGTCAACGGGACCATACGTTGGCACACGTACAGTACTGCTGCATCATGATTCTTCGCCCCTGCATCCATAATATTATTTATCCCGGTGGAGGAGGGATTTTGGGTCCTAGTTAGTGGGACCAAACACTGACCGCAGCATACTATAGAAAAGTGAGTTGGGGTTTCATTCGATGTTAAACATCATTGTGGAATCGTTATAAAATCGTTTTGGAAGATTTTCCTGCAGGCATGATTTTCTTACTAAAGTATATATATGTAAAGTAACTCCTGTGGAATCAATACGAGTTTTGAAATGAAGAATCCATGGCATGTTTATTAGACCCCAAAACTTATTTTAGGAACATGGTTTGCGTACTTGCTGGGCTGTCGCTCATTCTTTTATTTTTCAGGTGATAGTCTAGGAGAGGCAGATCCCTATGAGCAGCACGAGGGAAGGGCGCCAACTTAGGTCTCTTCAAATGCTTCATAATTATTAGCAACATGTAACTAAAATTTTTGATTCAATTATTGAGGAATTTCTAAGTGAGGCTCTTAGTAGTGAACTTTATTATGTAGAATTTAGCAGTTGAGTTGATTTATAAGTACAAGTTATGGTAAGGCCTGGCAGAGCCCTTGGTAGGAGTGCAATAGGCCTGCGGCCGGTCACGGACCTGGTTCTTGGGCTCACCCGTGCATCTGGTCGTGACAGAAATGGTATCAAAGTCGTTAGATCTTGTGGTATTAAGGATATTGGTATATGATTCCGTAGGCACAGAACCACATAGTATAGGTAACACGATTCTGTAGAATTGTATTTTGGTTAATGAGACTGGGGTAGTATGAGGATGGAGTTAAGAAGTCCGCCTTTGACTTTTCATTGTGTTGTTCGTTAGACACGTGTTAGAATAATGTTGATAGCTATTAATTACACCAGTGTGGTCCGCACTCATAGCACTGGTAGTGGTGATAGTACAGAGGGCACGAGGTCCGATAAATGAGCTTCTAACAGTTTGTATATACTGAGCATGGATTGGTTATCCTCTAATCTTGCATTCGAAGATTGTTAAAAGAAACCCTAGTAGCATTTGGAAAGTTCATAAGGTATGAGTAGTAGTTCAGTTGGTGATTTGATTTACGAGTAAGAATGGTGTTTTGGAAAATGACTGGTGTTAAGACTAAAAGTTTGGTTCAAGGGTATGAGAAGAAATTTGGGATTCTACTCTATCATTTAGTTCATTCTCTTGTATATTGAACTCGATTTCGACTTAATTGAATGCCGATCTGCTCTGAGACGTCAGAAAATATGTCATTCTTATTGAGTCATCTTAATTTTTTCGGGATATGTATCTGCTTCTATCGAATCTATTTGGACTTGACGGGATAGTATCTGATCCACTAGCCCAGGAGAAGCTACGAAACCTATCAAGGACCAATAACCTTTACTGATCGTAATTGCTTCGAGTCCTTGGGTTAACTTTTGCTTCATCATACCCATAGCATTTGGGTTTGTACTCATCATTTTTGGAATGTCATAAAAATGTACCGTAAGCCTCGAGAGCCAGTAAATGTTTGTTGTATAATCATTATTGTGTCTTTGTGATTGGCGTTGGTTAATACATACCAAAAAGGTAATATGTTATAATTGCCGCTTGTAATCAATTTAGTTATCAGTTTTACTGTGGTTTATTTTCAAATAATTTTTGGGAACTGACAATATGTTAAGTACATGTGTCTTTACCTAATTTAGGATTGGCATAGTTTCACATGCCCTAAGATGAGGTTTTGTAGGCTCCTAAGCCTCAGATAATCTGTAAGAAGAATAGAGTATAAGAAGGTGGATTAAGTTTAGATAAGCTATTCGATGATTCAGTATAATATTGAGATCTGGGTTGAACACATGATGATAGACCATATGTTTCTTGCTTTTAGAACTGTATAATTATAAATGTTTAACTGAGACAGATGATTGAAGGATAAGTCTGTAAGATTTGGTAAATAATGAGATCGTGAATCGGAAATGATGTAACAACTTAGGGCCTTAAACTCTAGTGGGAAAATTGGAATACATGGGTATGCAGAATCTTAGGTATGCAATACATAGCTATGTTAAGGTAACACGTTTCTCAGTGATGAACTTGGCAATAATTTGGACTTGTTGTTTTGAGGTATTAGAGTATGCTATGAAAGCCTAGTGGCTACAGTTTGTCGTATGTTGTGATGTGTAAGTGCTTATATGAATTGGTTACTCTACTCACGTTAGCCTTGGTAAACCCCAGGTCATGTGTGACCATAGTTTAGTATTTTAGTATGCGTTGATCTTAAGGTTAAGCTTACAATCCTTAAGTAAATTGTGCAAAGATGGGATCTCTGGTGTAGTATCAGCATAAGATAGGGGAAGTCTATCGTATTAGAGCTTGACTTAATCTGTTTGATATGTGCGAAATTCAGAGCAGTGTAGGTTCTGCTTAGTGGGTTTTGTACCCGTTAAGTCCTCGTTCCTGAAGTTCTGGAATAGTTAGGGTGAAGTGATTACCTGATAGAGTTTCAGTTTAGTATTATGATTTGAATTTAAACAATTGCGTCTGGGTATTTGTGGGACAAGAATCTGAGTGCGAAGGTCAGAGGTAGCCTAGCTACGATGCGATAGTTACCGGAGTGGCTTAGCGGAAACATAGTGCCTGAATTTTATAAGTGATAGGATATTCGAGAGCAAATTTTGAGGACGAAATTTTTATAAGGTGGGGAGACTGTAATATCTCGGACTTTGGAAGCTGTTCAAAATAACCAAAGGTGCTTCGAAAAATAAACGGGCATTAATTTTGGACAATGCTTGAGTACTAGTACAGTATTGAAGCTTAAAAGAATTTTTGAAATTCTAAGGGCATTTTTGTAATTTTTGGAAAACTTTGGGGGCATACATGTAATTAATATTTTAGCAATGAAAAATAATGAAATGAGCGATAGTGTATGTTTTAGAGACATCTAATTAAATTAATAAAGATCAGAAAAGTTTTGGGAAAAAATACAATTTTCGAAACTTTCGGGGCCAAAATGCAATTTTGGAAATTGGATGGGCTAAAGTGCAAATTTGGAAAGTTTGCAAAATGTATCACAATTTGGGGAAATTAGACCATGCACGGTGGCCACCTCCTGGTTGCATTAAGCTAACTCGGGGTTAGAAATTATAGAATATATATTTGGGAAAAGATTTAATGGGGTTAAATATAAAAGGAAAACTTTGGGGTAGAAAATAGAAATAAGAGAAACTCAAGAACACGGCTAAAGAACATGAGCAGAACAACAGGAAGAGGAAAAAAAAAGGGGAGGAAAAAGGAGAAGAGAGGAAAGGGAAAATAAAATAGTCTTGAATTCATCTGGGTATGGCTTTGAACCCTAAATCGTGAAGTTCGAGAAGAATTGAATGAAATTTTGGTTAAAAAACATGTGACATACGTATGTACATATATATATACACATGTCTCGGTTGAATATTGGTAATAGGGGATGGGGAAAAATCGAATGGATTTTTGTTGGAATTATGTTTATGAGAACTTCAAATGGAGAAAGAAAGGAAACTAAGTAGGGATTCGTATTTGGTGGGATTTCAGTGTGTGTTTGGAAGATTTAGTGTGTGCTCTTCGGGTTTGGGGATTTGATTCGAATGGTATGTGTTTAATTGTGTATAATTGATGTATATAAATTAGGTTAGGGCATGAACAATTGGATTGTAATGAGTTTAATTGGTTTAAGATAAGTATTTGAAGGAATCCATGTGTAATTGCGGGATGAATAGACCCAGGTATGCAACTGATTGAATGAGGAGGAAGACATGCGTGTGTTCTAAAGGTGTAATAGTATGTGTTCGAATTTGAACGGTAGATGTTTTTCGTCTCTAAAAATAAAAACATAATTAACAGTGTCTAACTCAAAATTTTTAAAATAGTTGGTGTCAGATTTAGCCAAAGTGTAGAAAAGAGACCCTAATTATTTTGGGAGACCTACATCATGGAAAAATTTTAGATTTTTTTCAAGATCAGAAAGGGGGTTAACTGATGCACGAATCTTGGAATTTTACATTGAAATTTACAATATCAAACTAGTGCGGTTTCGCGCAAAAATTTCATGAGAACCCTAGGATGATGAGAAGTTTCACTCTCCAAAATTTCGGGTCGTTCCGAAGTCATTAGCTATTTTTGGCCGAACATGCTTTTAAGCGCTCGGTCCAGACATCGATTCAAAATTTTAGGGCGAATATTTTCTAAAATACTTTTTAGCTAAAAAATGACTTTAGGATGCTAAAAATATAGTGTTTTAAGATGTTTTTGAGATTTTTCCAGTGCCGGAAACTCCCAGGGGTATTTTGGTAATTTGCCACACCGAGGGGGATATTTTGATAATTTCTTTCACCTGGGAAAAATTTAACAGTCAGGCATGATTGAGTGTTAGGATTTAACATCCGTATGGTTAATTATTTAGGTTCCGATAGATAAGAGCTAGGACCGGCTTTTGAGCAAATAGCAGAACCATTTGTCAAGTCTCGTAAGTACTCCTGCTATGTTCCTCCGTACAACTTAATTTTTAATATCTATTTACGTGTATACGTGACTTTACCAAATGAAAGTTTTAAAGTATTTGTTATACTTTGCCTTGTGAAATTGGTTGATGAGAAATGGATTTAAAATGGTCATGGTATATGTTGTTTTGAGAACGCTGTGTGAAGCGTGGTACGGTATTGAGAGGTTTATATTGGATGATGTACCCCATATCCACAGGAAAAAGTGGATTCCGGGTCTTGGTCAACAGGACCATTCGTTGGCGCACAATACTGTTGCATCGTGATTCTTCGCCCTTGCGTCCACAATATTATTTATTCCGGATGGAGGAGGGATATTGGGGTCCTAGTCAGTGGGACCAAACATTGACCGCGGGTTTCATTCGATGTTAAATACCATTGTGGAATTGTTATAAATCGTTTTGGAAGATTTTCTTGCAGGCATGATTTTCTTATTAAAGTATATATATGTAAAGTAACTCCTGTGGAATCATTACCAGTTTTGAAACGAAGAATACATGGCATGTTTATTGAACCCCAAACCTATTATAGGAATATGGTTTGCGTACTTGTTGGCCTGTCGCTCATGCTTTTATTTTTCAAGTGATATTCTAGGAGAGGCAGATCCCTACGAGCAACACGAGGGAAGGGCGCCAGTTTAGGTCTCTTCAAATGCTTCATAATTATCAGTGACATGTAACTAAAGGTTTTGATTCAATTATTGAGGAATTTTTTAGTGAGGCTCTTAGTAGCGAATTTTATTGCGTAGAATTTAGTAGTTGAATTGATTTATAAGTACAGGTTGTGGTAAGGCCTAGCAAAGCCCTTGGCGGGAGTCCAATGGGCCTTTGGCCGATCACGAACCTGGTTCACAAGCTCACCTGTGGGTCTAGGTCGTGACAAAAACTATATGGCGTCACTATTGACTAGAAATAAGGACGATGACTCGGTCTGAAACATGTAGCTTTCGCTTTTGCAAGACACTTGATTCCCTTGCCATTTATGAATTCGTTTGACCCTTCCAAAAATTCATTGAGATCAGGCCGTGAGATTGAACATAAATTAAAATTTTAGTTTTTGATTGGAGACATCAACGAGCACTTATAGTAACTTCCTTTGGGATTAATGACCACGACGTCATTGAGATCAAGCAATAAGATTGACAAAAATTGAAAATTTGGTTAGATGATTCTGCCAGAGTTGGATATTCTTTCTTGCAGTTACTCTTATGAAAGACCACATCATACAAAATCCGTGTCACCTTCATGCCTGAACACCAGGTAATACCCTTCTTCTACACAATTGTCCTCGACAAACTCTATTCATCCATTCTAAAAAAAATCTGCCATTACCATCACTAGCCACTTTTTCTCTCCCCTTCTTAACATGGGTTGCTCGAGTTTCTCCTCTCTTAAGTACTTGAAAAATGATTCAGGAACCTTTTGCACCAAGATTACATAAAGCATGTGGGTCTTTTTGTTTGCTATATATGTATACATGCCTACATTTTGTATGTGAAGGGAAGGAGGGGGGGGGGGGGGAGGAGAGATAGGAGATTGAGGCGTACAACTCTAGTTTTGAAACATGAACTTGAAGAAGTGAGCCTTCTTTTGAGCCTTCTTTGGAAGGACTTTCATGGCTTTCGGTCTAAAGTATCTAGTGGCTCTTGGGCTTGACCTTTTAAGTACCATCACTTCTTTGTTAATTATTATAAACAAAGGGTATATATACATCATACATGCTCCTTGAACTTTAATTTAAGGTTCCAACCAACTAATTAATGTCCATAAGAAAGAGTCTTGAGCGTGAAAGCACAATGGAACTAATCGTCTAATTGGGTTCGAGTTTGATTCACCTGAGCAGTAGGCTTTGGGAAGAGCTACCTTTTTTGGCTTCATAGCCAAAAATTACTAGCAGTGGCTACACGATACACGAGAGCTAGTGAGGAGGATGTTACAGGAGGGTGCACTTGACGTTTGTGCTTGAATTTTTCTGGCACCAAAAGACATTTGTATATATATTGTATTAATTTATAATAGAATATGACTATTGTATATATACATGTATTTATTAATTACTGATTTAGGATTAAATAAGACCCAAAATTAGACTACTGTGTATATACATGTATATATTAATTACTGACATTTGTGTGGTTTGATTTGAGATAGGCAATTAAAAACTCAAAATTAGACCCAAAAAACGTAAAAAAAATAAAAAAAGAATTGGCATATATACATGTTGTACCCCAAACCTAAAGGTTGGGCTTATGATAAATTTAGCTGATTATTAATTTCATAAATGATAATTTTTTTTAAGTAATACTAGATGATATTTTGCGACGGTTGTTCTGAGCGGTATCATTTAGGATGTTTAGCAACATTCTTTTCTTTAATTGATTAGAAGTTGCAATAAATGAATCTTGTTGTAAGGTAGACTATAGCAGGTTTATTTATTTAGCGACAAGTTCATAAATAATTATTTGAGTTCTTTGCAACGATTTTCATACGCAATATGTAGGTCAATTTGCATAGACGATATTTTACCGGTAACCTTTAGCGACTAAATTTTTAGGAATTATAAGTTATAATTTACTGATAGTCATTATCAATTGAGGTCTTTAGATAAGTAGCGTAATGATATTTTTGGAGACCTTTAGCGACAAAATTGGAACATTAAACATTATGATTCTGAATTTTTTTAAAAAAAAACCATACGTTATAAGTAGTGGCGGAGCTAGAAATTTTGCTCGAGGTAGGCACTTACTTCATAAAACAATTAAACTTGTAAAAATATTTGTAGTCGTCAATGCATTTATCAACATGAATATGAGTTCTTTACCTTTTAGTGAGAGTTCTCTTTCATTCTATTGTGACTTCCACTGAAATTCAGTAATTGCCCAAAGTTTTCAAGGTAATCGACATGAGGTGGGGGCACTGCTGTCCAAACTTCTTTTCTCTTCCTTTTTCTTCTTTTCCTCCTCGATCGCATCGTCCAACTTCAATCCTTCCTTGGTAGCAGAAACCAGCTTCTTCCTCAGTCTTGGACGGAGAGTTCCCAACAGCCCTTTCTTCTTCAGCCTTCTCGCTTTCACCAGTGGTGTAGAAGATGTCCTTCTGGCCTTCTTTCATCCTGATGATAAAATCTTTCAAACTGGTCAACCCATTACCACCCTTCTTTGAGTGGTATCGAAGCAAATAAACCAATTTAGCATGTTCTAGTTGTCCTCCTGGGTTACCCTACTTCAGATTCTTTGAGAATGCTTCATAAACCTTTGTATAGTCCTATTCTCTGCAATCTCATTAAACATCTTAATGCATTTGTTCACAAAATTCATCCTGTTAGCCTTCAGAGAGCTTCAAGGAGCAGCAGGGGGGCACGTGCCCACCTGTGCTCCCTGCTAGCTCCACTTCTGGTTATAAGTTAACAAATGCAATATAAGTGATACTAATTTAGGTCTTTAGTGACAATTACCGTGAGCGACTTTTTATTATCAACTTTTAGCGACAATTAGTGAAGCAGGTTAATAAAGAAATAAATAAATGAATAAAGTAAATTCAAAATCTGATTTATTTGAAAAATAATAGACAACTCATTTTTTTTTTTATGGGAAGGAAATAAGAAAGAGAACAAGGGGAGGAAAATTAGGGCGGATGTAAGGAGAAATTAAGGCTTACCTGAGCACCTTGCTTCTTCTGTCAAAGCCTAATCAAAAGACAGAGGGAGAACTAGAGGAAGGGGGGGGGGGGGGGGAGAAGAGGGAGAGAGAGAGAGAGAGAAGAAAAGGAGAAGCTGCACGGAAAAGAGAGAGAAGACCGACGTTGACGAAATCCAGCGAGTTTGAGTTTTGATTTCAATAAGCATCCATCCCTCTTATTTTTGCTCTTAGTTTACAGTATTTTAGTGTGTTTAGAGAACTGTGATATGGGGCGGCGAAACTGTGTGTATTGTGGTGAAAGGGAGCGGGAAATAGCCGTGAGTTGTGCAAAAAAAAAATGGGTGTGTGAGGCAGTGAGGGGCATGGTAAGGGCAGCCATGGTGGCTGCCATATTTATGTGAAGGAAGGGCTGAAATGAAGTAGTCATGTGCGGTTGTGCACGGCTGTGCGAAGGTGTCGCATGTGGGTCGAACTGCGTGTAAGTGGGGAGGGATTTTGGTGTGTGAATAAGTGGGTGCGTGGTGTGTGTGAGGTGAAATATGGGCTGCAAAACAGCCCATATATGTATGTGTTATGCGTGTGATTAATGTGTATTGGGCAGAAAAGGAAGAGCACTGTCTCACGACAGTGAATGTGTTGTGTGTGTGTGTGTTTACCCATTTGAGTATAACCATGAGTGCATGAGTGTGTGTTTTTGTGTGTGTGTGGAAGAGACAAGAAGGAAATGGGTATTGTCGTTTTTTTTTTTGGTGTGTGTGTGAACCTCTGTGTGTGTGTGTGTGTTGAGCAAGGAAAAAGGACACAATGCCTGAGGCAGTGGGTGTGGAATGTGTGTGTGTGTTTGTGTGATTATGCAACTTGGGTTAGGGGTGCAACTTAGACGGGTTGGGCCCGTTAAAAACCAACCTTTTAAGAACCCATCTTAGCCCGATCCAACTTGGGCTTTTTGCAAAAAAAACCCGAACCCAACCTAACCCAAGTAAAAATGCTACGTTTTAGATTTCAACCCAACTAACATCTATTTAGTCTTGTCTTTCATTTGTGAAATGAAAATTTCTGCTTAACACGTCTCATTATCTAAAGACTAACATGACTCGCATTTGACTTATCAGATAATACTTTAATCTTTGATAAATGAAAAGTTTCATTTATTTGGTCAAAGATGAAATACAATACTATAAAGAAATATTTCCAGATCAATAACTAAAAAAGCACATGACCTGAACATTACAAAGTAATAAACTCTATTCTAATAAAAAAAAATACTATAGTCCTCCTTAGATTAACAAGATAAATAAACATCAATATGTGTAATGGGGGAAACAAGCAATAAGGTATAACACTTAATACAATAATCCCCACCCATTTCAACTCATCCATGTCTTTAGACCACATGAGAAGTTAAAAAAAAAAAAAGAAACCATAACAAATGGTTCTAGTATTCTGAAAGCAGAAATAAAATCTCAAGTCACTTTGTGAAGACACCGAACCTTGCCACCAGACTTGGTAGTTGCCGCCTCCAGCACCAAAAAAAAAAAGAAATGATGAGAGAAGAATGGGTGACCAAGGGAGTGAAAAGAGTGAAAGACAAAACTTTTTTTTTTTCCCCCTATAAGTGAGTGAAAGACAACTAATGTCATAGTTCCGGGTGACATAGTAACTAATCATATCTAAGGCATCAAATTGTAATTGCAAAGGCCTTTCTTCCAGCATAATTAATCATGAACACACATTCCAGAAACTAAAAAATCTGACACATGCATCTTTTGGACCTTATAGAAAAGCATTGCATAGTTCTGTGTGAAATACTAATGAATCATATCTAAGGCATGAAATTATAATTGAAATGGCCTTTCTTCCAGTATTAACGCTGCGAAGATAAATGCATCAATCTACAAACAGAAAAATGTGTCGTTTACATTTTTATGTCAAACAATCTATCCAATCCACCCATACACTAAAAAGTAGAACTACGATCCTCAAGCACTCTCTAGATTTAGTTAGCTCTGGGTATCACGTCACATTCTACACAAAAAATCCTATGGAATATCCCAAGAAACAATATCACTCTAATCCTTGCTATAAATCTTTTTCCATATTGTCTTTTCTTGTTTGCTCAGTGACACCATCCCAGTCCATTTTAAGAAATCAAAAAAAGAAAACTAAGTTGCATTTCAAGATGCAATTCTGGAAGCAGTATTCCAAACTCGGTAAAGGTCTAAACTCCTACACGTAAAATCCTCCAAATCAACCTAAGTAGTTATTGGTTCCATAACGAAATTCATGCGATGCACTTAATTAACTAAGTTAATCCCTTCCTCCAGCACTAGACCTGATTCCCCGGCATCGTAGTATTGTTGCTATAATAATAGCACCCTGATCCGTAAAAATGCTAGATGAAAAAGATTGACTGGCCAAATGCAGAGCAATTTGCTTTCTGGAAAGTTGGACTGTGAAGTAATTAGTGAGCTTGATAAATTAGCGTTTCTATCCTACGGAAAAAACATTTCTAAGTCATTTATTAACCAAGCAAAAGGTCCAAACACAGCATAATCAATCACGAAGTACCCTAAAGAATATATATTCCTGAAGTCTTCAGAATAGACAAGTACCTCCTCTTTTATCCTTAAAGCCTCAAATAATGCAGGCACAAATCCGTGGCCTTCCTGCTCGGGATGCTTTTGCTTTACCTCTCAATTCACAATTGTGTTGTTTCAGGCTACGAAAGAAGTACCAAAGTTAAGTAGAGTGCATAGGAAAAAAAGTGCAAACTAATATTAGTGTGCAGTATGAAAGAAAAAAATCACCCTATCAACACATGCTGAAACTAACACCACGATAAAGCATGTTGATGGCAATAGGCAAATTGTAAGTAATCACTAAGACATGACTCAAAAATGGGGAAGTTTAGAGGGTATATGATCTCTTTATTACTGTACCAAAATAGACTACACAGACGCTTAGTGCAAAGTTGCCATGAAATTTCTCATTCATCAGAATGAAGAAATTGCAAGGGCACGCACGATATCTTGAAAGAGACTGAAGAATCTAATGGTTGAGGAATCATACAAGCAAACACAGTACGATAAACAGGATGCTATGATTCATCTAGTAAAAGAAAACTTACGAGCAAGAAAAGGAAATTCAAGTTAAATTCACATAAAAATTGACATTAAATCGGAGTCTCAGTCATCCAGTTGAGCATCATAATATAAGAACCCCAGTAATGCACCCAACTATACACACGCACACCCAGAGACAAGAAAGAGGAATATACCAGCGAGAGAAATTGGTGTTGACGCCAACGTAGGTTTTGATGGGGGTGTTGGTGGAGAGAATGAGATAAACGGACCACAATTATGGCGGAATTGGCTACACCAATTTGGGGGAATTGGCTACAGTCTGCCGACTGTCGGGGAAGGAGAGAATGAAAGATCTTCAGACTTCAGACTTCGGTCTTTTCTTTTGGGTCAGGATGTGTTAGTTTGGTTGTAATGGACTTGACCCAATTTAATTCATTGAAATGTTGACCCAATTCAGACCAACCCAAACTTAAATTCGTTGGGTTTGATGTGTCAAAATTTATCCAAATCTGGGCTGGGTTGGTTAAAGTCCATTTTAAACTAGCTCATATTGCAGCCCTAACTTGGGTGTGTCGTGCATGTGAGTGTGTTAAGGTAGTGCATGCGTGTGTTGAGAATGATGTGTTTTAATGTATGCTTGTGTGCATATGTGTGTTTGTGGGTCTGTTGGGCGCAATGGAGTTTGTGGGTGTGGAGGTCATTTATTATAGTGCTCACTGTGACATTTTGTGAGTGAGAGTGTGCTTGTGTGAGTGTAGATTGTGTCTAGTGCAGTGTGTGTGAGTGTGCTGTGTGCTCGTGTGAGTGTGTCTGCTGTGTGGTTGGTTTGATAGGTGGGTAGTGTGTTGGGGTAGGTACAAGGGGAAGGAGAAGAAAGTAACAACACTGTTGCGGTGCTGTTAAGTGTGCATTCCTGAGGAAGATAAGTGTATTATTGGTATTGAGTTAGCGTTAGGCACGACGCCAACATTCAATAGTGTACGGTGATTATTAGCACATAAAACTTCACAGTATAATATGCTAAGCTATATTAGAATTTGTGGCAAAAGTTTATAATTTTTTGAAATCGTATGTATTTTTAGTATTTTCTATAATTTCAGATTTTTGAAATTCTTTTGGAGTCTTTAAACTCATGAAAATTTCCTGAAAAAATTAGACTAATGTTTTTATAGTATAAAGAAGTACCAAATTAAGTTTGGTGATTTTTAGAGTTGATTTGCTATAGTTTCCATATGGCATTGTTTTTAACAAAACGAATAATTTAAAAATAGATTCGATGCCTTTTAAATTCTGCTTTTAATTTTTCTAATTTTTATATATATTTTAAAGAGTTGTTATAAAAGGACTTTATTTTCAGTTAGAAATAATTATGGCTATTCATGGGTTTTCTTACATTTAAAGAAATTATTTTAATTTGGAAATATTCAAAAATTCAGAAAATTCATATTTTGACTTTAATAATATTTTAAGCTATAAAAGCGTTTTGTTAAAATTTATTATGACTTTGGGATATCGTTACGCATTAAGAAGCGTACAGGATTTTCGGAAGTAGGGTGACCGTGTGCGAGACTCGCTTTGAGTTGAGCGATTTCAGAGTTATAAGTGAGCACGTGGTGAGAAGTTAATATTAGGTTTATAGTATAGTAGCATAGATTGTGTTCTAACAAATGGATTCCCAATCTAGGTTTATCCAGAGAATTTTGATCGAGGTTCCGTGGCATTGCATAGCTTGGATCGAGGTAAAGAATTTTATCTGAATCCTATTTCATCGCTCAGATTTCAACTATTTTATTACAATAGTATTATAAACTTTATCGAACTCTGATTTTATGATTGATATAAAAGTGTAAGGATTTTCTCCCCGAACCCTCAATCATTACTCTGATTTCAAATGCTTATCATAACAGTTTTTATAAACTACATTGAATGTTGATCTTTATGATCGATATGAAAATATTTTCAATTGCCCGTGAACTCTAAATTGAGTCGTACAGAGATCGTTTGAAATTCATGTTTCATTCTCATATGTTTATTGATTCGACAATCGTAAAACATTTTGAGTTGTACTTATCTCTCACTACAAGAAAAATGACTTTTTAGCGACGGACACTTCCTTTGTTAAAAGTCCGACATCCGTCGGGAAAGAGTTTTAGCGACAAACACCCGTTGCTAAAACTCCATTGCATACAACTCCGTCTCTAAAAGTTTTGCGAGGAAATTTTTCAATCTGTCGCCTAAAGTTACCTATAACGACGGACGTACAAATACAATTTCCGACGGATTTTTCATCACTAATTCTATTTTTCGTATTTTAATTTTTTTTGGAAAATAATTTATTATCTAAAATATTTAGTGACAAAATTCCGTCGCTAAATGTTTGTCATTTAAAATGTTAGCGGCGGAATTCCCACCTCTAAAAGTCGTTCATTTAATAATAGTTAGACTTTGAGCGATGGAATATAGTCCGTCGCTAAAAGTCAAACTAATTTTAAAAAAATTCATTTTCATTTTTTAAATACCTAAACCTATAATCATAATTCAATAATTCACAATCCAACAATAAAATGTATACAAAATTCAAGAGGGCACGGGAGCGGGGTACATTAATAGAGTACGGGAGGGGAGTACAAGTTGGGGGGGGGGGGGGGGGAGGGAGCGGGATACAAAGAACTAGCTAGGAGGGGAAGGGCTGATCAGGATTTGGCGAGTCCGGGATCTGATGGATCCTGCTAATCGTTCCGTTCACAGAGGCACTGTGATCTGCATCCGGCTCGGCATGACCGACAGCAGTGGCCTGCATGTAAAGGCACAGACGAATTAATATCGATAGTAATCAGATATAGTGTTCAATAATTAAACGTATATAGTGGTTATACCTTATTATACGCCGTGATCCTCCTATAAACCTCCGCAGCAATGTGACGGACCTTGTCCTCATGTAACCACGAGCGCTCCACGGTCGGTGTTAGCGTCTGTGGAGATGTAGCGGGGGGTAGAGACGTTTCTATCACGGCACGTGCAGTCATATCGGGTAGGCCGCGTACGCGGCCTAATTAAAACTAATTAACCCTAATTAAACTCTAGTTTACAGTAAGTATTCCTAATTAAATCAAACTAACTCCGATTAGCCCTAATTAAAACTAATTAACCCTAATTAACATTAATTAATCCTAATTTACTGTTACTTTAATCTCTAATTAACCTTATTCACTGCTGATTAACCTAATTAAACCCTGACACTAAATCGAGATTGTCAAGTAAACCCGATGCTTTTGGTTGGTAAGTAATGGACTTAAAAATTTCCCTTAGCTCGTCATGTTGAACTATCTCGTCTAAGATCTTATCTTCTGGGACTTCAAATAACACTTTCAGCTCGCAACTCTCCATGTCTGCTGAAGAGAAGACTTTCTGAGACAAAAAGTATTTCTTAGTCTGTCCCAGACATTTCATGCTTTCCATTGTTCCTGAGGCAATTAGATGGTAAATATACACAATTTTCTTCAGACCAATCCCGTATATATGCCCGATATCTGGCTTGCCTTTCAACTGATGGATTGCACCAATATCAAGCAACACAAATCTCAACGCCCCAACCAAATTTATGCCTCACATAGCTTGCCTTTCAAACCACATGTAGTTCGAATTAGCCCTCATTAGCATTAACCCTATTTTGCTCGAATTAGCCCTAATCGGCCCTGGTTAGGGCGTTGAGAGATCTTTTTACTTGAAATTGGTTGGAACCCATCAGTTGAAAGGCAAGCCATATGTCGGGCATACATGATTAGTCAGAAGAACACTATGATTTACCATCTAATTACCTCAGGAACTGGAGGGCAGAAAATGTCTGCTATAGGTTGAGAAAGACCTTGTCTCAGAAAGTCTTCTCTTCTGCAAAAATGGAGAGTTGCGAGCCAAAAGTGTTATATGAAGTCTCGCAAGATAAGATCTTAGACGAGATGGTTCAACATGACGGCTAATTAGGGTTAATTAGGATTGAGGCACTTTAAAATTCGTTGAGTTCATTCGCAGAGTTTTCATTGTCCCACCTGTGATTGAGTCTAGAGTTTAAGAGTATAGTTAGGGTTAGGTAGTATTTAGGATAATTAGGAATATATTAATAGGGTTTAATTAAAGTTTAGTTAGGGTACGGTTAATTAGGGTTAATCGGGGTTAATTACGTTTACTTACAGTTAATCAGGGTTATTTAGGTTTAATAATAGTTAATTAGGTTTAATTAGGGTGAATCAGAGTTAATTACAGTTAATTAGGTTTAATTAGGGTTGATCGGGGTTAACTAGGTTTAATTATGATGAATCAGGGTTAATTATAGTTAACTAGGTTACCTAGGGATGTGTTAAGGGTAGAGATGTCAAAAGGGCAAGGCGGCTCGCGGGCTGGCCTGACCCGCCCATTTTTGGCCCGGGCTGGGCCAGCCCTCCAGTGAATAGTAGCGGCCCTAAAATAAAGGGCTTTAGACCTGGGCTCGGACCAGGCCGAGGTTTCACCCAAAACAGCCCGGGCCAGGCCCGGCCGGAAAAAGCCCGGGTTTTGGCTCGGCCGGAAAAAAGCCCAAATTCAGCCCCGAAATGAGGCTCGGATTTCTATGCTTTTATGGCCTCGAATTTGGCCCTATTCTGGCCCTAAAGTGGGCTGGCCCACTTATTTTCAAAATTTGTTTTTCCTCCCCTTTTCCCCCAATGTCCATATTCCCCAATAATTCCAAAAATTCCACTTTTACCCCCCCCCAACAATAATATAACGGCTAGTTTAGGGGGTATTTTGGTCCAAGTTAATTTTTCCAAATCTTTTTAGGGTTTTTACACTTTTACCCTCCCCAACAACTATAAACGGCTAGTTTTAAAGGGCATTTTGATCTTTTGTGAACTTTAAAAAATCTATAAATTCACACCCTTCCTTTCAAATTTTTCACACCAATCTTCTTATTTTCTCTTATCTAAACATTCTACATTTCTACAAGCTTTGCTACTATTTTTCTCTCCAATTACTACTCTTGCTAATTACTACTCTTGTTTACTAATTAGTACTCTTGCTAATTACTACTCATGTTTACTAATTACTACTCGTGCTAAATTCTAATTACTAGCTATTCCTCTTATTCATTTGTTACTCTCTAATTATTTTGTTTACTAATTAGTAATTACTGAATTCTTATTTATTAATTACTATTACCAAAAAAAATTAATTACTAACTTCGGCCAATTTTGAATTACTAATTACTCTTATTCCTTAGTTACTCTTTAATTCTTTTTAATTGTTATTTCTAGTTACTTATTACTGCTCTAGTTTTATTTTTCAATCTAGTAAAAAAGTTTAGCGTCAAATATGGCTAGACTACTGAAGAAATTCAAGCGTGGATCATCATCACGAAAAACACCACCACCAGCACAAGCACCACCACCACGGTCATCACGAACACCAATCCAAGCACCACCATAACCATTCATTCCTGGACGAATGAGTACAGGTTGTATGATAGATACCTAAGCCAATTGGGAGTTCAATAAAAACATTCCAAGTATTGATTACACGCCTTCACAAGATAGCCCGCATTTTAGTCAAGGACGCAGCTCGGTTGGCGAAGCTACTACTCAGTGGCATGATGTTAACCTGATGAGTGGTCATGATGGATAAAGGCCGAGCAATACTTCCAGTAATCAGCAAGAAGTCCAAAAGGTGAAAAAAAAGAAAGCCTAGTGTTGGAATCATTTTTTATGAAATTACGGTGGAAGGTGGCGCCCGAAAAGCTCGATGTAAGTACTGTGCTAAATTAATTGCTATTGGTTGTGGTAATGGACATCTTAACAGGCATTACCCTCAGTGTGCACCTCGAAGCGGCCACGTCGAACCTACCCAAACACAATTATCTTTTGACGGTAAGTTGTTTGTTTATAATCAGCGAGAGCAAAGAGACGGTCTCGCTGAATTTGTTATTCACGATGAACAAGCCTTTAGTTTTGCCGATAGTGCTAAGCACACTAGATATATGAACACCCACGTGCAACCTTTGTATAACAAGGTTCATGGAAACACAACTAGATCCGATGCACTTCGGCAGTATAAGGCTGCTAAAGCACGCCTGATCGATTATTTTAATAATTTTGACGGTAAAGTTAGTCTTACTTATGATATTTGGCAATCTCCGTTTACTTTTGTTAGTTATAGTTATGTGACGGCCCATTGGATTGATGAAGACTGAATTATGAACAAGAGGATAATCGCTTTCGAACTCTATGTTGCTACTATTATAATTAATGCATGTATCACGTTTAAATTAAAGAATAAGATTATGAGTATTAATTTTGATAATGCTACTAACAATACAGCTGCTGTTGATGCTTTAGAGGAGAGCCTCAAACCTGTAATTTTTGGTAAATTATTTCATGTTCGTTGTGTTTGTCATATAATTAATTTAATTATTCAAGATGGTTTAGTTGCTGCAGGAGATATTCTTCTCAAAATGAGGGGTATGATAGCGTATGTTTATAGTTCGGCTCTGAGAACACAACAACTTAAAGCGTTGTGTATTCAATATAATATGCCTCGTAGGAGACCACTTACAGATGTGGTCCATAGGTGGAACTCTACATATCATATGCTTTTACATATTCTGGCATACAAAGAAGTCTATACATATTTTCTACTAACCTTGTTCCCAGCCGGCTTGCCAACTCACAAGGAATGGCAGATGGCTACATACCTAGCTAAATTTTTGGAGGTATTTTACACGTCTACCAATTTATTGTCTGGAACGTACTATCACACCTCTCTTCTCACTGTATTAGAAATTCTCAAGATGGCTACAATATTAACAAAAAGGAGATATACAGGACCCTTTTGGGAAATAGTAAAAGTGATGGATAAAAAGTTTAATAAATATTGGAGTGAACTGCCTGTTGTTTTTTCTGTGGCTACTTGTTTAGATCCTAGGTTAAAGTTGCATGGCGTGAACTTCTCGATACAAGAGATATCGAGATTAATGTGCTACTCAGTAGAGGACACAACCGAACTCAGAGTGAAAGTGAGCAAGACATTTGAGGAACTGTTCAACTTCTATCGTAATTCTGTTGACGTGCGCGGCCGAGCTTCATCATCGACTACTGAGAGGCATTATTCGCCATACTTTAAGGGCTTTAAACATCTAGTAGCAAAACAACTACCAGGTGAAGGTACTTCTAATTCGTCGACAGGTTCGTCTACTTTTTTCTCGTTTAATGAGATTGGTGTATATTCCAATGCTGATCATTATTCTGATTTAACAGTGCAAGAACATGTTAATTTTAATTTGTTAATTTTTGGAAACAAAACAAAAACATGTATAAAACTTTATCCCAAATTGCAAGGGATGTACTGCTGGTGCAAGCCTCCACGGTTGCTTCAGAGTCGGCATTTTCAGCGAGTGGGAGGGTTTTGGATGACAGGAGGAGTCGTCTTAACCCCGAGTCGCTCGAGCTATGTGTATGTCGAAAGGATTATCTTGATGCAAAATACCGTGACCAAGATAGACCGATTGATGATAGGAAGAACAGTGACTCAGACGTTGAAGTACTTCCGGATGATTAGGTAATTTATTTTTATTTTCCTTTTCTCAAGTTTTAAGAATAAAAATTTTCACAAAATATAGTTTTTTTTTCATATATATATAGATTTTAGAAGCAAGATAGATATTTTTCCATATATATAAAAAAAAATATAGGTAACTTCGCCTGTTTGTTTACAAGCAATCGGTCCCAAGCCTGGATAAAAGGAGAAGGGCCTATGAACACATTTATCTTCAATTTAACTCTATCAATTTTAATATTTGAATGTTGTTTACACACATATTACAACATAGTTTACTGTACACTGTTTACATAAGTTTTTATCTGATTTATTGCTAATTGTTTAAATTGTTTCAGCTCAGTTTCTGTGATAGATTATTGTGTGCGTGTCTAGGGCAATTTAACGTTGCTACTATTTGCTTGCATACACATAAGGTAAAAAGTTTGTGCATATGGCTTCAACAGATGTTTATTGAAAAAAAGGAAAGAAAATAGAGGAGAAGATGTGTTTCCAACCTATTCTGGTCGCACCCAAAGGCCCACTGGGGTCCCATTTTCCATGACACGTCCGCACACATACATTTTCAACGCTCACAACCGGTCAAAACATGCACGCTCAAGTCACGTGCACTTCTCACTTTCATTACATGACTTTGTCACCAAGAAACTCATCATCGTGCGACGCCACATCACGCTTTGACCGTCGCACTTCGCAGGTCGTCCGTCGATGCACCATGGCACTTGCCCAAGGAGGTTGGCCTTGGCCTCCCCCTTGGGGTCGACCTCGGCCTTGGCCTTCCCCTTGGGGTCGGCCTCGGCCTTGGCCTTCCCCTTGGGGTCGGCCTCGGCCTCCCCCTTGGAGTCGGCGTCGGCCTTCTTTGGGGTTGGCCTTGGCCTCCCCCTATGGGTTGGCCTTGGACTTCCCCTATGGTTTGGCCTTTGATCTCCATACTTAACACCTTCACTTCTCTTCAAGGGACCATACACAACTCCGCGACCCCCGTCGTCTGTCACCCGGACGTCATCTCCGCGACCCCCGTCGTCCGGACGTCAACTCCGCGACCCCGTCGCCAGTCGTCCGGACGTCGCCTGCGCGCCAACTCCACAACGCTCATCGTCTGTCGCTCGGACGTCGCCTCCGTGACCCCCGTCACCGACGTTCGGGCGTCATACTCCAACACTCCGCCGCGCCCGTGCGCCGCGCCGCTGATACAGCCGTTCCCCCAGGCTCTCTGTCATACTACCTTACTCCCGCACACCATACGCACTCTGTCGCGCCCATGCGCCGCGCCACTAACACAGACGTGCCCCCGACACCTTACTCACTTCATCGCGCCCATGCGCCATAATCATGTCATCATGCCCCCGGGCACCACACCCATTCATCACACCATGCGCACCTTGCCTTGGTCATGGAACATGCTTCAACCCCCTCTCCAGAGTGTATATCATCCTACGGGGATAGGCGACTCCTCCGGGACACTATCTCTGCCAAGGAGCTCTTCAACTCCCCTTCCACCAGGCAGACGGCTCCTCCGGGATGCTACCTCGGTCAGTCGGGTAGACGGATCCTCCGGGATGCTACCTTGACTCGCTCCGAATGCTCCGGCACAAGGACTCACCCACGGGGATAGGTGACTCCTCCGGGACACTCTCTGTCAGGGAGCTCTTCAACTCCCCTTTCGCCAGGTAGACGGCTCCTCCGGGATGCTACCTTGACTCGCTCTGAGTGCTCTGGCACAAGGACTCGCCCGCGGGGATAGGCAACTCCTCCGGGACACTATCTCTGCCAGGGAGCTCTTCAACTCCCCTTTCGCCAGTTAGACGGCTCCTCCGGGATGCTACCTCGGCCAGTCGGGTAGACGGCTCCTCCGGGATGTTACCTTGACTCGCTCCGAGTGCTCCGGCACAAGGACTCACCCGCGGGAATAGGCGACTCCTCCGGGACACTATCTCTGCCAGGGAGCTCTTCAGCTCCCCTTCCGCCAGGTAGACGGCTCCTCCGGGATGCTACCTCGGCCAGTCGGGTAGACGGCTCCTCCGGGATGCTACCTTGACTCACTCCGAGTGCTCCGGCACAAGGACTCACCCGCGGGGATAGGCGACTCCTCCAGGACACTATCTCTGTCAGGGACCTCTTCAACTCCCCTTCCGCCAGGTAGACGGCTCTTCCGGGATGCTACCTCGGCCAGTCGGGTAGACGGCTCTTCCAGGATGCCACCTTGACTCGCTCCGAGTGCTCCGGCACAAGGACTCACCCGCGGGGATAGGCGACTCCTCCGGGATACTATCTCTACCAGGGAGCTCTTCAACTCTCCTTCCGCCAGGTAGACGGCTCCTCCGGGATGCTACCTCGGCCTGCGGAATAGGCGACTCCTCTGGGACACTATCTCCATCAGGGTGCCTGCGTGACTGGCCTACGTGCTCTGGCACTGGGGGCTTGCGTCGGCACCCCTAGGGACTATGACCCCCGGGTCACTCCGAGACGGGAGCAGGTCTTCGGAGGGCATCGCGCCTAGTTCACCTGGTAGTTGGGCGTCGGGTCTTCCCCACCGCTGCCAGGCCTGTGGGACTCCACAAGGGCTCGAATTGGAAGCTAGATCAAGGGGGTTCTCTGGCCACACCGATGCGGTGGGAGCCAGTCTTTCCAGACAGACAGAGCGACGCTGTGCGGGGGAGGCCGGATGAATATGCGATTCGACAGTCCGTGGAGCACCGGCACCCGTGGACCCCCGGTGACGTGTTACTCCCGGGGAGCGCCACGTGTCAGTTAATGACATCATCATCTCAATCTCTATAAATAGAGGTCTTGAGAATTCATTTGAGGAGGAACATAACGGAACATAAAAGTTGGACTTCTTCTTCACTCTCACATTTTCACTTTCTCACTCTAGAATCCTAGAGAGAGAAACATACAGGACCTTGACTCTGGACCTAAGCATCGGACTGTGACTGTCATCGTGTATTCATCTCGCGCCATCACCCTCGCAGCACTGCCACCCTCAGGCTCTGTCTGGGAAGCCCTTGATCTCTGCCCTTGTTCCACCCTTGCTGTGTCTCACATCAACATACTTGGAAGCTGACTCGGACTGCAACCTTTGTGGCACCTCCACGTAGGTACGAACCCACTTTTCTTGGCATCAAGATGTTACTGTATTAAAAGAAGAAAGAAAAGCCAAATACCATGCAAACATTTACAAAAATTTAAAGAGCTACTGTATTAAGCAAATAGATATAATCGTCATTTTCTATTTACCAAACTTTCGAAAAATGCTACTTATAAAATTATAATGCTAGTAGGCCAAAAAAGACTTGTTAATATTACACCAAATTAACATGTATCAATCTCAACCTTAATTTGATGTATTCTTGTTGGCCATCGACGCAGGTGAATAACTGGAAAAAAAAATTTGGATTGGGTCCGGGCCGGGCCCTAAGTATTGGGCCTAGGGCCAGGGCTTGGACTGGGCCCATATATCCCAAATTTTAAGCCCGGCCCGGCCCATTTTCCATTCATTTGGCCCGGCCCCTGCCCATTTTCATTGGAGGCCCGCTGGGCCCGGGCTAAGCCGGCCTAAGCCTGACCCATTGATATCTCTAGTTAGGGGTTAATCGGGACTTATCAGGGTTATCGTGTTAATTATGTTTACTTAGAGTTAATATGAGTTATTTAGGTTTAGTCAGGGTTAATTAGGGTGAATCAGAGTTAATTATAGTTAATCAGAGTTAATTAGGATTGATCGGGGTTAACTAGGTTTAATTAGGGTGAATCAAGGTTAATAAAATCAACAGCAAGAGCAACAGCATAACTTAGAGCATTTGAAATTTTGAATTGAAGTGACATTCATAAAATTGTGGAGACATAATCTACTTCTGAGATTCCATTATGCATGCTCTATATTTTCAGAAATATACTCAATCAGACGACAATAAAAGTAGCACATCCAAGAAAGTAACCAGTAGAAATCTAGAAATGGGCCCTAGTCATGAACTAAATAGACACGAAACGCCAAAAACATAACTTAGAAATACTTGCGAGGTCAAGGCGGTGACATTAGTTTAACAACTCATAAACGTTATTTTAAGCAACTAAAAAAGCATTTCATTCATAAGCAACTAAAAGACATTTCAACCTCCCAATCTTAAAACTAAATGACCAAACAGGCTCAAGCTAAAGTACATGGAGAATTCTAGTGGCAAGTTTGAACAGTAACCAAACTCGTAAGCAACTATATTGATTTTTTAATTACCTAATGTGATATGCAATTAGTTAATTTTGGTTTACTTGAGAAAGATGCGCACTATGTGTCATATTGACGTTTAAACCAAAATGAGTCTGAATAGACCGTAAATCCTCATTTAATCAATTTCCAAGCAAGCAAAACACCAATATAATGGTGTTTCTCAAATGAAAATGAATGTTTAATTACCTAATTGGATATGAAATTAACTATGAAAAATGAAATTAAGTCACATATCTCAATCCAATTAGGTCACAAATCTCAATCAACAATCTCAAGTGCTCAATCTAACAATCTGAACTGCTCAATCAACAACTTAAAATCCTCAATCAATCAACAACTTAAAATTCCTTCATGAATACCCAAATCGGTGCATAATCTTCTGTATGTAGATGTTAATATATATATTAACAGCTACACACATACATTAAACCAAAATTAGGGTAAAATGGACATACCGGCGACAGTGGCAGTGGCGGTGGTGGCGCGGCAGTGGAGGCCTTAATTTGCACAGGAGAAGTAGCTTTGCATGGCGTCGTGGGGGGCTGTTGCAGGGGGGAGGGGGGCGTCGCCGGAAGGGGGGTTGTCGCCAGATGAGGAATCACTGGAGGGGGAGGGGGGTCTCCAGGAGAAGAAATCAGGGGTGAGTGAAAACCAAAGAGAGGGAGGGAGAGAGAGAGAGAAATGATAGTTTTTTTTAATAATAGAACATTTAGCGACGGATATATACCGTCGCTAAAAGTCCGTCTCTTAACTCAAGACTTCCACGATAGAGGTTTTAAAGACGGAATATTCCATTGCGAATGGCTACCTTGGAGAGTTTTAGTGATGGAATTTTTAGCGATGGAACATTTCCGTCGCTAAAACATTTTTTACAACATTAAAAAAAAAGGGCCGAAAATAGAAAATTTTTAAAGACCTTTTAGCGAAGGTAAATCCGTCGCTAAAACAACTTCGGTGAAAATATTTACCCGTGGAAGATCTGTCGCTAAAAGTTGTTGCCGAGGAAAGATGGTTCGGACGCCACGTGAGGTGCCACAAAGGATGCAGTCTGCGTCAGCTTCCAGGTATACAAAGTGGGAGACAGCAAGGATGGAGTAAGGGCTAAGAGCAAGGCTCCCCAGACAGGTCACGAGGGCTGGCAGCGCCGCGTCAACAGGGAGACGACGAGCAAGGGTGACAGTCAACAGCCGACAATTCGCATCAAGGGTGCAGCGTCAATGATCCAACGTCAGGAGTCTGAATGTCTTTCTCTCACTAGAAATCCAGAGAGAATGGGTTTTAGAGAGAGAAAGTGAAAATATCAAATGAGAGAGAAGTCCTTGAATAAGCTCCAGAATCCACTATATATATGCACAAATATGCATGTGTCATCAGCTGACACGTGTTGTCCTCCGGGAGTGACACGTGGCTGTAGGGGGTCCCGCAGTATTGATTGTCCGTCGGAAATGCCGATCCCCGAGTTCGTGCTGCCATGCCCTTGCAGCGTCCCTCTGCCTGTCTGAGGAGACTGACCACACCGTGGTAGCATGGTCAGAGCAACCCATTGCCCCAGCCTCCAGTCCAAGCCCTTACTGAATCCCACAAGATGTGTCATGAGACGCGTCGAGATCCTGGCAACGATGAGGGTTGCCCTTGTACCCAACTGCCAGGCATGCCTGACGCGATGCCCTCCGAGGACGTGCTCCCGTCCCGGAGTGACCCGCGGTTGATTGTCCTGGCGATGTCGATGATCAATGGTGATATGAGCGCACATGCTCACAGCTTGATACTCAGAGTCCGTAGCGGTGGCCCTTGTGCTAGAGTATTAAGCGCGGAGCCCCCAAGAGCCCGTCGGCTGATTGTGAGGGCGAGGGCCGGAGCCCCTGGTTGATTGAGCGTACGAGGGCCGGAGCCCGTCAGTTGATCGAGCTGGCGAGGGCATTATGGTTACGAGCCCGTCCTGCCGCGAGGGCCGGAGCCCCGTCAGTTGATTAAGCCGGCGAGGGCATTACGGTTGCGAGCCCGTCCCGCCGCGAGGGCCGGAGCCCCGTCAGTTGATTGAGACGGCGATGGCTATAAGGTTACGAGCCCCTCCCGGTGCGAGGGCTGGAGCCCCGTCACTTTGATTGAGATGGCGATGGCTATAAGGTTGCGAGCCCATCCCGGATGCGAGGGCCGGAGCCCCGTCGCTTTTGATTGAGACGGCGATGGCTATAAGGTTGTGAGCCCATCCTGGATGCGAGGGCCAGAGCCCCATCCTTTTGATTGAGACGTCGATGGTTATAAGGTTGGGAGCCAATCCCGGTGCGAGGGCCGGAGCCCCGTCGCTTTGATTGAGACGACGATGGTTATAAGGTTGCGAGCCCATCCCGGTGCGAGGGCCAGAGCCCCGTCGCTTTGATTGAGACGGCGATGGCTATAAGGTTGCGAGCCCATCCCGGATGCGAGGGCCGGAGCCCCGTCGCTTTTCATTGAGACGACGATGGCTATAAGGTTGCGAGCCCATCCCGGATGTGAGGGCCAGAGCCCCGTCGCTTTTCATTGAGACGGCGAGAATGAGTGTTGTTGGGGCGAGAAGCCAGTGTCGTACAGCAAGGTCCCCCCCCCCCTTGCAGGGCAATGGAGGCCGATCCCTTAGGGGTGGCCGACCCCCTCTTTTTGTCAAGGTGTGGCCGACCATGGGGTGGCCGACCCCTCTTTCATTAAAGAGGGTTGTGGCCGACCCCCATTGAGTGGCCGACCCCCTCCTTCACCAAGGAAGGTGTGGCCGACCCCCTCCTTCACCAAGGAAGGTGTCGCCGACCCCATTGGGGTGGCCGACCCCCCTCGGGGGAAGGCACACTTGCGATCGTCGTTCGGATGTTTGAGGCATTGCGCTCTGACCGAGCAATGATGTCGAGCGATGTTGACCGTCAAACGGGTGACGCGTCGCGCCACTGGGATCTCTTAGTGGGCCCCGGGGGTCGGTCCGAATAGGTTGTGAACATAAGCCCCTACATGCGGGGTGCGCAGAGGGGTAACCCGAGTGGGCGCCGCACGCATAAACGATGTGTGGGTGCGCTTGGGGAGCGAAAGATGGTTGTGGCGAAACAAACAAGGTAGAACGATGTTGGTGGTGGAGGAGAAGAAGATGGAGCGTGAGAGAAAAATAAATAAATAAATTGAGATGGGCGGTTGAGATTGAAAAGTGGCCCACCCCTATAAATAGTGAGGAGGGGGGCCAAAGTGGGCAAAAAGATTCATTTGCACTTTTTGACACAAGAAAGAGAAGAGTGAGAAGAGGCGACATGGTGAGAGAAAGGAAACAGGTGGCCGAGGGGTCGGCGGGTGACGGGGGTCGGCGGGGCCAAGGGGTCGGCGGGGTTGGGGAGAAGGAAAGAGGAGGGGAAGGGAGAAGGGAAGAAAGGGGAGGAGGCTTTTCGGGGAGAGGGGGGTCGTCGGGGGAGGGGGTTCGGCCATGAGGGGCTCGGCCACCTCTGGTGGGTCGGCGAACACGGTGGAAAGAAGGGCAGAACGACGGGAGGAAAGGGAAGAAAGAAGAGGGGGGGTTGGCCGCACGAGGTGAGTCGTCCACCCGTGGGGGGTCGGCCACCCCTGGTAGCTCGGCGGTGCACTTGGGCTCGAGAGGTGCTTCGGCTGGGGGAAAAGAAAGGGAAGGACGCCGAGAGGAGAGGGGGTCGGCGGGGCCCAGGGGGTCGGCAGGGGCAGGGGGTCAGCCGGTGAAGGATCGTTGGGGGCAGAGGGACATCGGGGCCAAGACCACGCCTGCCAAGCCTGCACTGGCTCCGAAAAAGTTGAAGCAGAAGGTAGCGGCAAAGCCGCGAGGTGGTGCGACGAGCGCGGGGCGACCGCCTCGAGTTGTGACGACAGAGCCAGTGTCGGCGCCGCCCACATATGATGAGGCCGCAGCTGCATCCGGTGGTGAGAAAGGGTTACCGTTAGATTTTGACGATGCGTTGGTGAGGACATTTGATGCGGAGCCGAACAAGACGAATACAGTGCTGGGGGTGAAGGGGGTGGTACCGGCCATACCTGACCGGGAGTTGTGGAGGGAGTTGGCCATCCGGGTGGCTGATGGCGTGTTCACAGTGCCCTGGAGTGGTGTATCGATGGGCGAGGAGTCGCGAGTGCCGTCGCCATATGTGCGGGCGCCGAGTTGGGAGGAGGCACCCGTGCCGTCGCCTAGGTATGTGCCGGGATTGTTGGTGGAGCGAGAGGATATACCTTGGGCACCTTTAGTGTTCAAGGGTCATGGTGTGATGCCGCTTGGATGGGACTACTGGTGTCGGCACATGATAGATTCGCCGCGGTGGGGTGCACTGCTGCAGACATTGGGATTGTGGCCGGCGGTGGATATTTTGGGGAGAGGACTGGAGCTGTACAGAGACACGCCGGGGATGACCCTGCTGTTGTCGAGGTGGAGCGCTCAGACGCACACATTTATGACGGAGTTTGGTGAGATCTGGCCCACATTACTAGATGTGATGATGCTGACAGGGCTGCCGATTAGTGGAGAGCTGGATGCGCGTGTGACGCGACTTACCGGGGAGGAACGCGTGTTGCAGACGCAGTTGCTTGACATGCTGTCGGGGACGAGGAATCATCGGAAGGGGACGTATGGCGGGTGGCTGCGACTGTTTTATGGTACGGCACAGTCGAGGTCGAGCTAGAGATCGAGCGGTGGGACGTATTTTGTGATGAGGCCATACCACAACGATGAGCGATATGAGATGGTGGCCTTCCTGACGATGTTCCTGTCGAGGTAAACATCGCACTTTCCGTTGCTTGTACGTGTACTCGTGTAATTGCATTTGTATGCCTGATGTAAGAAATTGCTGTGTGTTTGCAGATATGTGTTCGAGGGGACGCCGGAGGATGGTATTTCTCCGAGGGTGATTCCTTTGGCAATTCGGATAGCGCAAGGGAAGAGCGTCGGGTTGGCTTCTGTTTATCTGGGCACCATGTTTTCGCGGTTGGATCAGTTCGTGAATGACGTGAAGCGGTTGCATGGACGGTACCAGGTGGCGACATATGTGGACTGGATGTTCCTGCAGAGGTACATGTATGAGTGCTTCCCCGACTATCGCCCGGCTGACTACCCGTGGGAGCATCCGGTTCCGACGATGAGGAGGGTGACGCACGAGGGCAGGTCGCGTGAGGTGGCGATGTGGACTAGTGGTTCACGTGCATTTGCATGGGCGGGGATCAAGAGGCCTGATTGCCGCTGTTACGGTTGTTAGACTCGCGCGAGGCATTCTTGGTGCGTCCGTACAGGGACATGCACCCTTCATATGGAGTACCGCCCTGGTTGCATGGACAGGAGGTGACGAGGGACTTGACCAGGCGAGGCGGCTTGGCACCGGCAGATGTTGCGTTGTTGGTAGCATATTTCCCAGGGTGGCTGCCAGTGATGACGGATGATGGGGGGAAGCCTGCGGAGAACTTGTACTTTGTGGCCCGCTATTGCCCGGATCGACTATCGCAGGCGTTCGGCTATGATTTGGAGCCGCCGTGTGGGTACCGCGGCTCGTGGAGCGTGGCGACCGCGTTTGGGTATACGCGGTATGACAGGATTCGTGACTGGCCGACATCGGTGACGGAGTGGAGGCGGCTGGGGATAGCGGCTATGGGGGCAGTGACCGTAGAGTATGCTCAGTGGTGGGAGCGACTGCGGGGGAGTTGGGTGAAGTGGTTAGCACAGCCATCCCGCTCACGTCGCGTGGTGGACATGTTTGCATGTGACAGGGCGTTGAGCTTGATATCGATGACAGCTGCGAGGCAGGCCGGCATGTTGGCGTTGGTGGCGGGGAATACGGCGGCGGGCCCTGGGAGAGATTCTGATGCGGAGTCAGAAAAAGAGGGCGAGGGATCCGAGGAGGACGTCCCGGAGGAGGAGCATGAAGAGGAGCCGGTGGTGGCGGCACTGCGTGTACCAGGGGCCGGCAAGGGGCCGCTTTCGGCACTTCGGGTGGGCATGATGGAGAGTGCTCGTCAGGCGAGTGCAGGCGCTTAGAGTTCACGACTAGCAGGGTTGAAGAGGCCGCGAGAGGCGTCAGAGGATCCAGCGGTCGAGGTAAGCCTTCTAATAGTCACGTCTTCATTAAGTTTTAGTTGTTGATATTAGATGTAAAACAAAGCTTATGTATTGACAATTCTTTGTTGACAGGAACATGAGGAGCAAACGGTGGAGAAAGCCGGTGATGTCGGTATGATTGCCGCTGTAGAGGAGGCAGAGGCGGTTAAGGTGAGCGAGCTGGCAGGCTGGGGTGGACTGGCGGTGGCTGGTACATCGGGTATTGATGTGAGTGGTAGGGTGAGTCCGCTGCCAAGTGCCGAGGAGAGAGTGGAGGATGCGTATGGTGGTTCAGTTGACGAGTCGCTGATGTTTGACGCGAGCGGCTACTGGTGGCCAGGGACAGCGACGGAGACTGCCGTGGTCGAGCGGGAGGAGCTAGTGGCGTTGGAGCCTGCGGTGGTTGGCCTGGTTCCGTGTCAGGAAGTGGAGGTCCCGGTACAGCCAGTGCAGTCGGTCGCGGGAGCGTCGTCGGGGTCAGCTGCAGAGGTGAGTGCGATGCTGATGGCGATGCACTCGATGACTGTCGGTGTTCAGGTTGCGGTGGGAGCGCGGGAGAGGCCCGCAATGTCGGTGAGCGGCGTAATTGGAGAGGCGAGTAGGGGATTGTCGAGTGGCCAGGAGGATGTGGTAGCGTGGGAAAGCCTCCAGCTGCCATCTGAGACAGTGCGTCGGTTGGAGTTGGTGAAGGCGGCGTACCCACAGACGTTCGAGGGAGTGACTGTGGCGAACCTGGTTCTGCAGAGATGGTTGTACTCGGGGTTCGTAGAGTGGTTGCTGCCTCTTGCGAGTGTTCCCGCAGCGGGTTGGACGACAGAGCTTGTGGAGGGAGCGGTGACAGAGTTTGTGCCATTCACCTCGCTAGGCGTGCAGCTAGATTGGTTGGCCGAGTTTTTGAGATCGCCGATCGATGGTGGAGGCGTGGGCGAGAGGATGGACTCGGTGCGCACGGAGGAGGTGTTGCTCGAGAGGCGGCACGCGGGGTTGGAGGCGGAGTGGTCAGAGATCAATGAAGAGTTGGTTGTGATTGATAAAGAGGTAGCGGAGATTGAGAGGCAGCTGTCTGACTTGCAGAGACATCTGAGTGATCTCCAGAGGCGTCGAGCAGATGTGGAGGTGCGAGAGGCCGAGCGTCTGAGGCGGCATGCCGAGTTCGAGGCGGGGTGGTCAGCACTGCAGGTCCAGCGCCAGTTGTTGCAGGCATTGAGCTCCCACCCAGTGGCAGCTTTATTATCTAGTTTTCTGTAGGTTTACGATAGATTTTATGTCTAGGCAATGCCCGATAGTGGCCAACAACTTCTTATGCATTTATATATATCTTGCCGGTACATGAAGTGTAATTTCATGCTGTCTTGTTAAAAATTTGTCATGGATGCATGGCATGACCGTTGCATGTTGCGATTGTGTGTTGTGCCTGTTGGTGTCCCCCCCCCCCCCCCCCTTTTTTCTGTGCCGAGGACAAATGCTTGATAATCAGAAATAAATGCAAAAGCATAGGTTGAGCAAAGATGTATGGAGCGCAAAGACTGTATATTGATGATGTCCGGATCAAAGAAATGCCATTACACAAAAGTAACTCGTAATAAGTAACATAAATTATAGGCCAGTACATGTGAAATGTACACAAAATGCCAGGCTAAGTATGCTGAACTACAAACGTCGGACCGGGGGGTGGGGGGTGGGGGAACAAGCTGCGAACTGATCATGCATAGTACTTCTTCAGGTAGCGACTGTTGACAGGTGCAGTAAGCTGTCCGTCATCCGGGTTAAGCAGGAGGTAGGAGCCGTTGCTTCTGGCTGTATGTATATCAAATGGTCCCTCCCAGTTGGGTGTGAACTTAGGAGCCGACAGGTTGGCCCGTACATGCTTGGCGTCTTGGAGAACAAGGTCGCCTTCCGTGAATGAGCGAGGTTTGACAGTCTTTCCGTAGGCGCTGACAAGTTTTTCATGATATTTCTTCATTTGACGCATGGCGTTGGCCCTTTTTTCATCAAGGCCCTCGAGTGCCGCCATTCTGGTTTCTTCCTCCTCGAGACCGCTGTTGAGGGCTAGTCGTGCCGAGGCGACTGCAACCTCGACATGCACTACACATTTGTCTCCGTAGACAAGAGAGAAAGGTGTGGCCTTCGTAGCTGTGTGTCTGGAAGTTCTGTAAGCCCAAAGGGCATGACTTAGCTTTTCGGACCAGGAATTGTTCGTGTCATGGACCATGCGTGCAAGACACGCAATAGAGTCTTGTTGGAGGCTTCAGCTTGACCATTGCCTTGCTGGTAATACAGAGTTGATGTGGCGTGATTGATGTCATCCGCTTCGGTGAGAGTCCGAACATCCCGGTTAATGAATGGTGTGCCATTGTCAGAGATAATACATCGCGAAATGCCGAAGCGACATATAATGTGATTGCGTAAGAAGTTGGCGATGGCACCCCCCGTGGCTTTGCGCAAAGGTATGGCTTCGACCCACTTCGTGAAACGCTCCGTCGCGACCATGATCCAAATGTGACCCTTCGACGGCGGATGTATAGGGCCGATAAGGTCAAGAGCCCAAGAATGAAACGGCCAAGGGGCCACGATCATACGAAGGTCGGATGCTGGCATATGCATTCTGTTGGCGTGCCTCTGGCATGGTTGGCAGTGTCGGACATGAGAGATGGCGTCAAATTCCATAGTTGGCCAGTAGTATCCTAACCTGAGCAGTTCTGCATACAACTTTTGAGAGCCTTGATGCTCGCCGCAAGCACCGTTGTGCACTTCATTGAGTACCTCGATTGTTTGGGTACCCTGCAAGCATCGCAGGGTGCGCCCTGAAAATCCCTTGTGAAATAAATCGCCTTCCGTCTCGAAATACTTGACCGATTTGCGCTTGATAGATCGTGATGAGCCGCGGTCAGGTGGCAGTAGTCCATGGGATAGATACTGCAGGAAAGGCTGGCGCCAGTCACCCCCGACATTGATTACAAAAGCTTCCGTACTATCTGGTGCATATAGGTATTCCGAACAACCTTGTTGTATATCCAAAGCATCCTTGGCCATGGATGGCCAAAAGAGACCCATCCGCTGAAGACGACGGTAGAGTGGCGGTCCGTCGAGAACGCAACACTTCTGATGCCCGGACTGCAACTTGTGTTTTGCTTCTGCCGGGGCCAAACATCAGGCCAGAGTTCCTCCGGGACATTGCTTGTACAAGACGTCTCCCAACATTAAGAAATTTGTGAGGGTGGAGACGGAAGCGAGTGACGATGCTCTAAATTGGTCAACGATCGGTTGCCTCCAATCATCGGTCGTAGCGTCCTTCGGTACTAAGTTCAACGCTATGCATGGCACTGTTCTTTTGATAACGGTGAGCATGCGCTGTTCACCATCAATGTCTATTTTGGACGCGATCGTGGCCAGGCTGTCCGTATGTCGATTGTGGCACCTGTTGTGATGTTCATATTGGACATGGCCAAGCCGTCCCTCCAAGTGTTGTACTAGGGAACGATAAGGTGCCAAGGCCGGCTCCTTGACCGTGAACTCCCCATCGGCCTATTTCATGATCAAGTTGGAGTCGCCCTTTATATACAATGACTTAGCCCCCATGCTGATGGCTAGCATGAGACCGATGACGAGGGCCTCGTATTCAGCTTCGTTGTTAGACAACGGAAATGCAAGCTTGAAGGATAGGGATGTTGTGACACCTTCTGGGTTTCGAAGGACAATGCCGGCACCTCCTTGCCGGAGGGGAGCTCCATTGGGTCCTTCGCTAGTGGCTGAGCCGTCGAACTCAAGTGTCCATAATTCATCGATGTCAGAAAACAGGGTCGTTTCTTCCCCTGGGAGTTGATGTGAAGTTGGCTCATATTGTTGGTGCGGGAAGAAAGCCAGGAGGTCTGCGAGTACGTGGCTTCGTAAAGTCGTAGGATTCTTGATGGAGAGGCCAAACTCGGCCAATAGTAGCAACTAATGAGTAAGTCGACCTGATAGAGCGGGGCGCGTGAGCATGTACTGTAGCGGGTCGGCCTTGGTGACAAGTGTGATCTGGTGTGATAGGAAATAATGCCTGAACTTCTGCGAGGCATAAACCAAGGCGAAGCAGTGTTTTTTGAGCTCGGAGTAATTGGCCTCGGGGCCCCTGATTGATCGACTGAGATAATAAACCGGGTGCTCCACCCCATCCACCTCTTGGGCGAGTAATGCCCCTATGGACCTGGGCGTGGAGATTAGATAAAGCAAGAGTGGGATACCCCGCTGCGGTACTATCATAGTCTGCGGCGACATAAGAGCCGCCTTGATCTGTTCGAATGCTTGTTGTTGGGGCGTACCCCAACTCCACGGTGCGTTCTTGCGCGTCAAGTGCTGAAAGGGTGTGATGAGTTCGGCCAAGGCAGGGATGAATCGTCGGAGGTAAGACACCTTGCCGAGAAAGCTCTTCAACTGTTTGGTGCTCTTGGGTGGTGGCATTTCTTGAATAGAGGCGGCCTTAGAGGGGTCAACGTCGATGCCCTGTCGACTGACCAAAAAGCCAAGGAATTTGCTGGATGAAACTCCGAAGGCACACTTGAGCGGGTTCATCCGCATATTGTATTGGCGACATCGGTTTAAGACTGTTCGAAGGTCTGTAAAATGCTCGCCCTCATTCTTGGACTTGATAATGAGATCGTCAACATAGTCTTCTACTGTACGGTGTATCATGTCGTGGAAGATAGCTGTCATGGCCTTCTGATAGGTAGCACCCGCATTCTTGAGACCGAAGGGCATAACCTTCCAACAAAAGTTACCTATAGGGGTGCGGAAAGCTATCTTGGCACAATCGTCGGGGTTCATCCGGATTTGGTTGTAGCCCGCGAAACCATCCATGAAAGATAAGGTTTTGTGTCTGGCAGCTGCCTCGGTGAGCATGTCGATGTTGGGCAGTGAGAACTCATCTTTGGGGCACGCCTTGTTCAAGTCCCGAAAGTCAATACAAACGCGGACTTGGCCGTTCTTCTTTTGCACAGGAACAACATTAGCCAACCAGATAGGATGAGTGATAGGTTCAATGAAGTCGGCTTGTAGAAGTCGTTCGATCTCTTGCTTTATCTTTAGCTCGAGCTCGGGGCGGAAGGTTCGCGGATTCTGTCGAATCGGGCTGAACCCTTTAGCAATGTTGAGATGGTGCGTTACCAAGGCAGGATCTAATCCGGGCATTTCATTGTAACTCCATGCCAACACATCACGATATTCGCGAAGGAGGGCAATCAGTCCCCCTCTTCGGCCCGGTGCGAGTTTCGTGCCAATGTAGGTCAGTCGAGGTTCCTTGCCCAGATCAGCCAGGTTAATTTCTTCAAGATCTTCCGCCTGCGGTCGGGGGCCATCTTCATAGTAGGGCGGGGCAGCGCCCGGGGTGAGCTCGCGATCTGGCGGACAATGCTCGGTAGCGCAACACCATTCTGTCCTTGCAGGTAGGTTGGGGTCGAGGCGGTCAGACGGCGGACCCTTCGTAGCCCCGGGACACCGTCATAACTGGTAGATCACCCTTCCATCCTGAATGACGCAATGGAAGGCGGCTTCGAACTTGTGTTTCTTGGGCTTGGGGGATGAAGGCGGTGAATCGGGCATGGTAGCAGGTGGCACTGTCGAGGTTGAAGCTTTGTTTTTGCTGCCTTTCTTGGACTTAGACTTGGACTTAGCTGGCTTGTTCCCACATAACTCGTCCCAATTTGGGAGTTTGGTGGAGTGGATGTGAGTAGCATTCTCACTATCTGCAGCAAGTTCGGTGAAGAAGGAGGCCTCGACGAAGTAAGATTCGGCACACTCAAAAAGGGCCCTGGTGGTGGGGATGGTTACTGCTACCTCATGTCCCGCAAGACCGGCCACCAGTTTCACACACTGGTGGTACGTCGAGGGAACAACCTTGTTGGTATGAATCCACGGTCGCCCAAGTAGGAGGTGGAATGAGGACTCGCTGTCAATTACATGAAATGTAGTGTCGCGACGGACAGTTCTGACCATAAGGTCGACGGTGATGTGGCCAAGGGTGGACTGGGGACCCTGCCCAAAGCCAGTGATTTTAATGGGGTCCCGAATGATCTTTCTTATTGGTATGCCGGCCTGCTGCAAAGTGATGAGAGGGATGATGTTGATCGAGGCGCCGCAATCCACTAAGGCGCGACAGAAGCTGGTGTCGTTAATAGTGCACTCGAGATACAGTGGTCGATTATGGTGCTCAACTGTTGGCGAGTCCTCGTCCGAAAATATAAATGCAGTGGAAGGGACATGTCTGAGCTCGGCCTGGGCAGCGAAGCACTCGTGCCCGAGGCCCGTGGTGATCTCGATCAAGCAATCCGAGAGATAAGTCTGTGCTGCGGGTGAAAACCCCATTTCATCAAAGAAGGCTTTGATCTTTGCCATTTGTCCAGCCGAGGACACTGGCTGAGGCGTAGATGGTACGCAAGTTGTAACCATAGGCGAGACTTCCGTAAAAGCTTCGGGGACAAGCGGCTCGACATAGTCGGTAGCAACCATGAACACCTGATGCTCGTGGTTGTTGTTGTCATGGTTCGGGTATGGCTCCTTCCGTACATCGCGATTCTTCCGCAACTGCAAGTCACCCGACGCGATCTTCCTTACAAAGATAGATCGTAATGCATTGCAATTCTTAAGAGAGTGGCCAAGGGCTTGGTGGTAGGGGCAGTAGTTGGCCCTGGTTCTTTCTTCGTCTGTGATGGGGACCCGTACAGGTGGCAGTCGAAAGTTGTTGTCATTGACAACCCATTCTGTCAAGAGTTGTTTCACCATGTTCAAATCACATGGAAAAGCAAGCGGAGTCTCTTGTTGTCGTCATTTGTCGGAGTGTTGATCCCTATCCGGGAACTGACGCTTAAAGTCGGTGTAACTACTGACGTTGCTATTGTTAGTGCTGTTACGCTGGGCGCTGGATGTGTCTGCTGAGGCCAGCAGTGCGTTCTGTGGTTGAGGCCTCCATGATTTAACGGGCCCGACCGTCTCGTAAGTACGCCGTGCCGCTTCTTTAAGATGTCCCCATGACTTCAACTACAAGTTTTCGAGGTGCACCCGGTAGACATCCTTCATATTCTTGATGCATATGGGCACCAACGTCTCATCCTTACTGAAGTCTGTACACTCGAGACACTTAAGATAAAAACGGTGCACATATTTGGTCAAGTCTTCGCCGGGGGCCTGGCGGATGCTGGTGATGTCGACTATGGTGACGCGCTCAGCCTCATAGTGGAACTTGTCCATGAAGAGTTGGACCATCTCGTTCCATGAATGGACTGTTCTCGCGGGGATCTGATGGTACCAAATATAGGCCAAGCCTGTGAGGGACTTGTGAAATTCCCTCAATTTCAAACTATCGCCCGATCCGTACTGCTCCAACAAACCGGCGAATCTGGTTAGGTGCTCACAGGCGTTGCCTTCACGTCCGTTAAAGAGCACGAAAGTGGGTTGCTTGTACTTGAGCTGGTAGGGGATGATGGCTATCTCGTCAGCATATGGCGTGTGGCCTGTCAATTGGTCCGATGAGCCGTGCGTGGATTGGTGTGACAGCCGGCGAAGGAGTGCATCAAAGTCAGTCTTGGAAACATAGTGAGAGGGCGGCTCTTCCTGGCCGACTAAAGGTTAATGGTCGGTCGGTATTCCACGCGCCCCAGAGTCCCCTGATGGTGCAACTTGGTGGGCAGGAGCGGTTGAAGGGCGATACACAGCGGGTGTTGATGCGGGCAAGTGGGGAGTGGCATGGGTGGTCAGACGAGACATGTCCACCCCTTGGCCGGTCAGTTGATGCTGCTCCACCGGGTAGGGGTTAGGCTCCATCTCAATGGACTCGTGAGTTTCAGAAGAGCTCCTGGCCGGTACATACTGAGGCATAGCAGCAGGGGAGACTTGTTGCAATACTGGCCCAAGGTCTGGCTGAAGTCTGTGTGGCAGCATTACGGGTGCAGCGTGTCAGCTACGGGCGGGGAAGATGTCGCGAGTCCTACCGCCAGGGGTTTGGAAGGTTAAGGCGGCGGTGGTCGTGACATTGGGGCCTGGGCAACGTCAGGGGACGGCCCAGGTCCTGCAGGCTGGACCGACAGAACAATCTGCTGCGAGGCCATCGCCTGTATGGATTTTTGCATTTCCAATATGGCAGCCATGAGTGAAGCTTGAGAGTCCTGTATGTTGGCTATGGTGGGGGTGGACTGCTGGATGGCCGCGTTGACTGCCACTTGCACGTCAGGTGCGGGAGGGTCTTGGGTGCGTACAGCGCTAGTCCCCTCTTGGTCGTCAAAGTGATGCTCCTCTCGGATGGTAGGGTTGACGCCTTGGCTGGTTGCCCTGGTAGCTTTCCGTTGTACATGCATGGTCGCTTGGGTGTGGCAGACTACACCACGATGCTCACCTCCCCAGCGGATCGCCAAATATTGCCAAGGAAAAATGGTTCGGATGCCACGTGAGGTGCCAAAAAGGATGCAGTCTGCGTTAGCTTCCAGGTAGACAAAGTGGGAGACAGCAAGGATGGAGTAAGGGTTGAGAGCAAGGCTCCCCAGACAGGTCACGAGGGCTGGCAGCGCCGCGTCAACAGAGAGACGACGAGCAAGGGCGACAGTCAATAGCCGACAGTCCGCGTCAAGGGTGCAGCGTCAATGATCCAACGTCAGGAGTCCGAATGTCTTTCTCTCACTAGGATTCCAGAGAGAATGTGTTTTAGAGAGAGAAAGTGAAAATATCAAATGAGAGAAAAGTCCTTGAATAAGCTCCAGAATCCACTATATATAGGCACAGATATGCGCGTGTCATCTGCTGACACGTGTCGTCCTCCGGGAGTGACACGTCGCCGTAGGGGGTCCCGCAGTATTGATTGTCCGTCGGATATGCCGGTCCCCGAGTTCGTGCCGCCACCATGCCCTTGCAACGTCCTTCTCCCTGTCTGAGGAGATTGACCACACCGTGGTAGCATGGTCAGAGCCACCTGTTGCCCTAGCCTCCAGTCCAAGCCCTTACTGAATCCTACAAGATGCGTCATGAGAGACATCGAGATCCTGGCAGCGGTGAGGGTTGCCCTTGCAGCCAACTGCCAGGCGTGCCGGACGCGATGCCCTCCGAGGACGTGGTCCCGTCCCGGAGTGACCCGCGCTTCATTATCCTGGCGATGTCGATGATCAATGGTGATATGAGCGCACATGCTCACAACTTGATACTCAGAGTCCGTAGCGGTGGTCCTTGTGCTAGAGCACTAAGAACGGAGCACCCAGCTGATTGTGAGGGCGAGGGCCGGAGCCCCCAGTTGATTGAGCGTACAAGGGCCAGAGCCCGTCAGTTGATCGAGCTGGCGAGGGCATTATGGTTGCGAGCCCGTCCCGCCGCGAGGGCAGGAGCCCCGTCAGTTGATTGAGCCGGTGAGGGCATTATGGTTGCGAGCCCGTCCCGCCACGAGGGCCGGAGCCCCGTCAGTTGATTGAGCCGGTGAGGGCATTATGGTTGCGAGCCCGTCCCGCCACGAGGGCCGGAGCCCCGTCAGTTGATTGAGACGGCGATGGCTATAAGGTTGCGAGCCCCTCCCGGTGCGAGGGCCGAAGCCCCGTCGCTTTGATTGAGACGGCGATGGCTATAAGGTTGCGAGCCCATCCCGGATGCGAGGGCCAGAGCCTCGTCGCTTTGATTGAGACGGCGATGGTTATAAGGTTGCGAGCCCATCCCGGTGCGAGGGCCGGAGCCCGGTCGCTTTGATTGAGACGGCGATGGCTATAAGGTTGCGAGCCCATCCCGGATGCGAGGGCCGGAGCTCCGTCGCTTTGATTGAGACGATGATGGTTATAAGGTTGCGAGCCCATCCCGGTGCGAGGGCCAGAGCCCCGTCGCTTTGATTGAGACGGCGATGGCTATAAGGTTGCGAGTCCATCCCGGATGCGAGGGCCGGAGCCCCGTCGCTTTTGATTGAGACGGCGATGGCTATAAGGTTGCGAGCCCATCCCGGATGCGAGGGTCAAAGCCCCGTCGCTTTTGATTGAGACAGCGAGAATGAGTGTTGTTGGAGCGAGAAGCCAGTGTCGTACAGCAGGTTCCCCCCCTTGCAGGGCAATGGAGGCCGTCCCCTTAGGGGTGGCCGACCCCCTCTTTTTGTCAAGGTGTGGCCGACCCCCATGGGGTGGCCGACCCCCTCTTTTTGTCAAGGTGTGGCCGACCCCCATGGGGTGGCCGACCCCTCTTTCATTAAAGAGGGTTGTGGCCGACCCTCATTGGGTGGCCGACCCCCCTCGGGGGAAGGCACACTTACGATCGTCGTTCAGATGTTCGAGGCATTGCGCTCTGACCGAGCAATGATGTCGAGCGATGTTGACCGTCAAACGGGTGACGCGTCGCGCCACTGGGATCTCTTAGTGGGCCCCGGGGGACGGTCCGAATAGTTTATGAACAAAAGTTTTTAGCGACGAGGTTACTTTACTATAATGTACTGCTCATGATCAATATTTCTTATTTCTGTTTTATTGCACCTGAAGTGTTTTGAAATGATTATTGATTTAAGGGATTGAATTGATACTCGTCCCTATGTTTATATCAAAATGCATTGCTTTTATTTGAAAAATCATTTTAAAAATTATCATTTAACTATAAATGTAACGATTGTCCGAATTATTTTGTTGTTTTTAAATGTTTGATCGACCTTACTGGGCTCTCAAAAGCTCACTCCCCATTGACTTCCTTTCCGTAGGTGATCATCAACAATAGGATATTTGAGGTGATTAGAGCCTGAATAAGAAGTTGACTAGAAATGTTATTATTTCTTTCAGTTAAGTCCCTGTGAGGGAGGTAATGTTGAACTTAGTTTCTCAAGTATTTAAATTTTAATGTTTTATTTAAGAACAATATAATTAAATAATTGATAAATTATAGAAGCTGTGATACACATCGGGGTTTCTTGTTGAATTTAGAGAATCAAATGATTAAGTGATTGATCGATATATATCAATCGCTAAATGACGAACGTTGACATAAAAATAAAATACGTAAGTTGACATAAATGGTAGAAAAAGAAACCACCAATGTATAATGTACGAGAGCAAGTCATCATCGTACTAATGATGAAAGCTTCTAAGACCATGACATACTTTGTACTTTCATCAACTAATGCTCTTTAGATCATCAAATAATATCATCTTGACCATGTCATCCCTGACTTCGTCTACTTTTTTTATCGGCAAAATATTAGAGTAAGACAAAAGAAAATGAGCTTACGAGCGAAGAATTTGCATGAATAAGCAAAGTATAAAGTATTTTCCCTTGCACCGCAGTGTTGCTGGTCATGAACTTCGCTTTTCATACATTAGAATCATTTCACAGTGTCTGCAACTTAGACCATTTGACTTACAAAACTCCATTGTTATAGCTCATCACAAATTAAAAAGAGTTTTTTCAGTTATTTTATATGCTGCAAAGGAGTGTAATATTATGGCAAGGCTAGTTGTGTGCAGTGTCTTTGTGGGTTAACGCAGTTCGTATTCGATATAAGTAGGTTGGTTCTTATCCTCACTCTACGTTGGATTTAGCAACGAATCTTAAAAACGAAAACCATGTTGATTTCAAAATGTACTTTCTTCCTTTAAGAGTAACAAGTTTGCATCACATAATGATAGTACATCTAGCGCTACTATAACATGCGTAATTATAATTTAGACAAGTATGATGTACATAAATTCACGTATTGCACAAGTGTTTGTTTTTTCTGTTGATGAACGTCTATACTCACCAAACACCATTTGTTAAAACTATCTGGTGTCACAAATGACTAGAAATAAGGACGATGACCCAGTCTGAAACATGTAGCTTTCGCTTTTCCAAGATACTTGATTCCCTTGCCGTTTATGAATTCGTTTGACCCTTCCAAAAATTCATTGAGATCAACCCGTGAGATTGCACAGAAATTAAATTTTTAGTTTTTGATTGGAGACATCAACGAGCACTTATAGTAATTTGCTTTGGGATTAATGACCATGACATCATTGAGATCAAGCTATAAGATTGTACAAAAATTGAGAATCAGGTTAGATGATTCTGCCAGAGTTGGGTATTCTTTCTCGCAGTTACTCTGATCAAAGACCACAGCATAAAAAAAATCATGTCACCTTCATGCCTAAACACCAAGTGATACCCTTCTTCTACACCCTTGTCCTCGACAAACTCTGTCCATCCATTCTCAAAAAAATCTGCCATTATCATCACTGGCGACTTTTCCTCTCCCCTTCTTAAAATGGCTTGCTCGAGTTTCTCCTTGAAAAATGATTTGGGAAGCCTCTGCACAAAGATTACGTAAAGCATGAATCTTTTTGTTTGCTTTATATGTATGCGTGCCTACATTTTGTATTTGAAAAGACAAGGGAAGGGGATAGGAGACTGAGACTTACAACTCTAGTTTTGAAGCATGAGTGAATGAAAAGAAGTGAGCCTTCTTTGGAGGAACTTTCATGGCTTTCGGGCTAAAGTATCTACTGACTCTTGGGCTTGACCTTTCAAGTACCATCATTTCTTTGTTAATTATTATAAACAAAGGGTATATATACATCATACATGTTCCTTGAACTTTAATTTAAGGTTGCAACCAACTAATTAATGTCCATAAGAAAGAGTCTTGAACATGAAAGCACAATGGAACTAATCGTCTAATTGTGTTATTTGATGCATTGCAGGAGGGGTTTGAGTTTGATTTGCCTAAGCAGCAGGCTTTGGGAAAAGCTACCTTTTTTTTGCTTCATAGCAAAAAATTACTAGCAATGGGTACAATACACGAGAGCTGGTGAGGAGGATGTTACTGGAGGGTGCACTTGACCTTTGTGCTTGAATTGTTTTGGCATCAGATGACATATATATATATATATATATATATATATATATATATATATATATATATATATATATATATATATATATATAATGTATTAATTTAGAATATAATTTGACTACCGTGTATATACATGCACTCGTTTAGGATTAAATAATTGATGATAGATCAGCAGTTACTTTAGTATTGTTGATTAGGTTGCTTTGTAGATTGTGTGGTTTGATTTGAGATAGGCAATTACAAACTCAAAATTAGACCCAAAAAACCTAAAAACTAAAAAAAGAATTGGCATATATATATATATATATATATATATATATATATATATATATATATATATATATATATATATATATAGATTCAAATGCCAATGGAATATAACGAAAACTAAATTCAAATGCAACGTATAGCTGAAAGGAACCTTAAAGGCTCTACATTAGGCATAAGTGCATATTAAGAGATAATAATATGCAACTAAATATATGAAAGGGAGAAACATAAAAGGAGACGTAAATTAATTGCCTGCATTATCCAAGAGATTTTTGTTTGCAACCTAAAGCTTTACTACTTTCGAGGTGAAAAATCCCGTGAAATCTATTTGGAAAAAAAATTATAATATAGCAATAAAAATCAAGAGATAATTGTAAAAAGGATTATAATAAACCTTCTACCCAAAAAAAAATAAAATGAATATGCACCAACTTTCATATTCTTCACTAATGCCTATAGAACGCAATCTAGAGTCAAAGCTACTTAAGAATCTCCAAGTGATCATGGGGAGAATGCTGCATGAGTGGCCAATTCACAGGAACCCTCAGTGGCTAATGGACTAATACATCCATACCTAAATCTCCCCGGCATACATCATCATTTGTGATGCAATCTTGGTCAAGGAGAATGGTTGCGGCAATGACAATAATGCGCATTCACAAGAATTGGTACCACTACTTCTGGACAAGATTGTTCCCATTGTGATATGTGCACAAACTACTGTTGGCCTTTCATTGCAATTTCCATGCATTGTCACTGGCTTGTTGATTGCTACTTAGGCTCTGATTGATTTATGAATGTATAGGGGGGTTTGTGTGTGTGTCTGACGTGGGTGTTCGGGGGGTTTTGGGGGGTGGTGGTGGTGGGCTCTGTCTATATGGGTGTTCAGCGGCCTGAAAAATGACTTACCGAGTTTTAATCGGTAAGTGGTTTTCCGATAGTTTGATTTTTAAAATTAAGTGTAATCGGAAATTATTTTCCATTGGAAAATCTTATGCGTCCACCGAACACCAGAAAATACAAAAAACCTTCTCCAAAAAATATTTTCAAGAAAACAAACATAGTCGGAGGCCTTTACGTTTACCATACCCGTTTTCTGTTTTTTGCAATGATAACAAAAAAAGATTCTTTTTTTGTATACTTTTACCATTTTCTATTTTTGATTTTGATAAAATTACTCAAATAATTACAAAAAATTGAAAAGACCTTCGAAGTGTTTTAAGCTTTTTCCACTCAAACTTAACCCAATGCAAGAAAAAGTAGTTAATTTTTTTTTGGTGAAAATGATAAAAGTACGAGAACTTATTTTCTAGGGGAAATGACATATGACCCCCCTCGTGTATCTCGGGTTTGCAAATCAGCCCTTCGGGTATTAATTTTTACAATTGACCCCCTTTATCTATCAATAATTACACCTGGCTAAAATTTGACATGAAACTCCAATTATGCCCCTAACATTCACTAAAATGCCAAAGTATATATGTTACATGAAAAAACAATCATATGTCATCTGCTTCCGAAAGAAATCAAAGAAGAGATTTGTACTCAGAAAGCCCGATCAAACTTTGGTCCACCACCGGGAGAGCCATTTTAGGGTCGTTGCTGAAATCAACAGCCAGCGCCCCCGCCCCCGCACATCACGCCCTCGATGTCCCTTTCCCTTATACTCGTAGCCATTATCACCGGCCAACGCTGATCTGGGCTTGGTCGCTATGGTGGTGTCCTGATTTGAGGTGGTGGCTGTGCGATTGTTGGTTTAATTTAGTGGTTGTGAGCTGCTTTTGTGATGTGGTGGTAGAGTACAATACTGGATTTGGTGGTTACGGCTATTTTGAGGTGGTTGGGCGTGGTTGTGGTGGTAGCACACAGTGGTGGATTGGGCGGCAATATGAGCACAGTGGTGGTTTGGTGGTGGGTTCGGTGGTTGGAGTGGTGGTACTTAAGTTGGTGGTTGTGGTGCTTAAGTTGGGGGCGGTTGTGGGTGCGGCGACGACGGTGGTGCTTGAGGAAGAGAGATGAAAAATTGAGGAAGATGAAAGGAATAAGAATTATTGGATGAAAGGGTAGTTATGTCCTTTTCTGTGTCAACTCAACAATTAATTGGTTAAAATTGATCAATTATACTCAATTGCAAAAAATTGATAGTTCAAGGGGTCAATTGTAAAAATTAATACCCGAGGGGGTCAACCCGCAAACTCGATATACTTGAAGGGGGCTGTTTGTCATTTCCCCTATTTTCTAATTGAATAGGAAAATCATGAAAATGAAGATAAAAATGCAAAATGAAAACAGAAAACGAATATGATAAACGTACGGGCCTCCCACTTTTTATCCACCTTTTTCCTTCAGGCCTCGTAGTAATCTTATTGTTGTTTTCGAACACGTAGGCTTGTAACGAAATAAAAACAGGAATAGTGTGACACATTTCCGCCCTCAAGGGATCCATGGAAGTACTATTGTTTCTGTGTCTTAAACTGACTCCAAGTTCATCATTTCGAGCCACTGTAGAAAGAAGTGTTTGATAGACAAACTTTTCATCCCACGTTGGCCCTTGCACAAATCGCCATTTTACTTCAAAACGAGGACTAAGAGGAGGACCTTCTTCAGGGCCATCAATGGCATTTTCTTCCCTTTACCCAATAATTTGTCTATTTTAATGTTCTAGTGCAAGCCGTCTGCTCACAGCTACATATTAGTTTGATGGCAAGCTCCTAATTTTCTTTTATTTTTTCCCTCTCTCTCTCTCTCTCTCTCTCTCTCTCTCTCTCTCATCACACGACACGTAATAAGACTTTGTTTTCTTTGTTTTGGGTAAAAAACTATGGATATATTTATAACAGTGGAAGTAGTTTACCTAGTAGGATTCCTCCGGACAAAATTCTACCGTACAAATTCCGATATAAAAGGGGAATGAGTAACCTATTATGTGCAAGAAGCCAGAGAAAGACATGAACATGGGGAGTAGGAGTTTCCAGAGTAGGGGCGGATCCAAAAAGTCCAACCAGGGGGACCAAAAGTCATAAAAAAAAATTACGGCTAACATAAGAGAATTCGCACCACGATTAAATACATTAAATACAAAATAGATTGCTCAATTTGACTAATAATCATATAATTTTACCATTCCTAGTGATTCGTTTAATTTGTAAAGTTAGTCAACAACAAACTACTAATTTTGCATGAAGGAAACTTAACTCTTATTGTATATATGTATTTTTAATGATATTATCAATTGTATGATGACAATAGTCAAGTATAAGTTCACACACTATAAGAATTTAAATTAAAAAAGAAAAAAAAACTAACCTCGATATATTAGTGTTTCCTTTAAAATTTGGAGATTTAGAATTTGGAAGAATGAAGATGGACAAGACAACGAGAAAGATAAAGATTACGACGGCCGGTGGCACAAGAAGTGAAAAACATAACAAAATGAAATGTAATACTACATTAATATATAATATGGTTGCATTTTAGTAAATATTTTAAGCATAACTACACATTATTTAAAACAACTAAAAAAATTTCTCAAACGTTGGGGGGTGCCATTGCCCCCTGGTCATGCTTGTGCTCCGCCTCTGTTCCAGAGGGCATTCTTGGAGAGAGAGGTCTGGGTGGGAACGCCTGGTTGGGACCGTAAAAACCGGTAAAGAGATATGTGGGATTGTGATTAGACCCATTTAGTTATGTTTGGATTGTTCTCTCTCTTGGAATTAATGTGAGAGGTCCATGGAATTTATAATTTAGCATTTGAACTTTAAAATTTAATAATTACCTAAAACTTAAGGCTTGATGGATTGTAAAGTTTGTGTTTTCTTGTTTGAATTAATCCCCTAAAATCTGTATGTACTATTTCGGTCAACCTGGTATAGGATCCAAGATCCACCCCGGAGGGTTCACATATTATGAAAAGAAAAAAAAGAAAAAAGAAAATTAGATTATAGAAAAAAGAAGGTGACACATTCGTTCTTTAATTGTTTTTCTTTTTTTATTTTTTCTTTTTCACATTCAACCACCCCATTAATACTCTGGCCCAGTAAAGATATCCCAGGGCTTCTGAGATATTTCTACTAAATATCTGAAAGGTCATACATTCTGTAGCGAATTGCCCATAATGGACCTTATATACATGTGGCTAAGAACGTAAGGAAATCAATATCATCGTCGTTTTGTTCAGGCTTTGGGGTCGTTTTGAGGCTTTTGGCCACAACTTCACGATTCACAGCCATAATTGTAGGACATAGAGCTATCAAAATCACCGATAAATCTTCCCACTACTCCATGACTGTTTATTCTGGTAAGGTTTGAATTGGTGTTATGTATTTCTACGTTAATCCCCCCTGTTTTTTCCTTTAGTTTTTCCCTGGTCGATGTAATACCCCTAAAGAAGCTCCTGTTGGGATTGGGAAATTTGACCTCAGAAAATATGACTGAAAACGTATATCCTCACATTTCTTTATAATCATTTACGGTCACAACGATTGTTGAAAGTTACACAAACACCTATGTGCTTGTACATAGATATGTATAAGCAACGAGACATTAAAAGAGTAGCATATAAAACTTTTCTTAAGATTATATTGAGGTTGACATCTTGGGGATGCATGGCACTCTATTAATACCAACGGTAAGGTAGTTTTAGGCCCTTACTTTTGATAGATTTTGTGGGATCCCTACATTCAATTCGCTCACTTAAGGAAGAACACCTATTTGATAGTTCTTTCAAGACCGCCCCAGAGAGATCTTTGAGCTTGCTGAAGCGATCGTAGGTCAGTCCAGTTGGTACTTTAACTAGAAGAAACAGGTTTTTACCAACCGATTTTTCCCAACAAAATAGAAATTGTCGCTAGATGTCATTTTACCGATGAACTTTGCTGATGGATTGCGTTTTGTTGAAAACAAAAAAGAAATTCAGTGACGAAATATTTCGCCGGAACAAACTTTTACCAGCAAACTTTAACGCCGGAATTTTTGTGACGGAGCACCTAATCTATTTTTTGATTACTTTACTTTTCAAAAGAAATGTTCTTTTCGATTTTCAGCTATGCTATTTACTCACGAATTATTATCAACAGATTGGTCCATTTGTTAGCCTTTATTTTTCCAAAATCCTAACTACTTTTTCTTACACAGCCGCACACCCCTTCCCCTTTCCTCCAACAGCCTCACTCCCACTCCTCCCCGCCTGCCTCCTCTATTCGAGTTGATTGTAATGAGATTTTCTCACCAATTATAAAGCATAGCTCTATTTGAATTATTTTTTTTAGATCTGTAAAAGGAAGTGAAATCTATTTGAATTATTTTGTCTATTGTGGATATGTTTGACTTGGAAATAGAACAATTAATTTGAAAACTACTTTCTCTTATGAAGAACTGATTTACATGCAGCAACCTAAAGGGTTTATAGAACCTTGTTTGCAAGTTGAGAAAATATTTTTATGATTTAAGAAATATCCTCGTCAATGGTACAAGTGCTTTGACTTATTTATGTATCACATGGATGTACTGGTTGTGAGTATGATTGTTGTTTTTATTTGAAAGCACTTGTTGATGGATCATAATTTTTTATATATAAGTTAATGGCTGCAAAGGATAAATAAGAAATTGCTTAAGTGAAGGCTTTGCTGAGTGCAGAATTTTAGATGAAGGATCTTGAAGCTTGCTAAGAAGATATGGAGATCTCTAATCGAGGGTACAAGAAGCTATGAATAGCTAAGAAGAAGTATATTTGAAAGATGCTAGAGAGATTTAGGCTTAGTTTGACCAAAAAAAAAAATTTGGTTTTCAATTTTTAAATTGAAAAAATTAAAAAACAGCTTAATTTTTTTTTTTCAAAAACAAGTGGGTGTTTGATAACTCAATTTTATTTTTGGGTGTTTGATAACCCAGTTTTTATTTTGAGTATTTTTTTTTTTTTTTTGTGGTTTGCGGTGGCGGTGGTGGGGCTTAACGGTGGTGGTGGCCGGTGGCTGCCGGCGGCGGTGGTGGTGGTCTAAAAAAAAAACCAAAAGTGAATAAAAATTCAGTTTTTGGAGTTTTTTTTTTACTCTTCAGTTTAAAAACTGATTTTTTTAATTGGAGAATGACAAAAAAATGGTTACCAAACGCGTTTTTTTTTTCTTCTAATTTTCAAAACTGGAAAAAAAATAAGTGTCAAACATAGCCTTAGCATGCTTGAAAGCTAAACAAGTGAGGACATCGTTGGCTGCCTATTTTACGTTATATGCACAGCTAAGCCTGAATACACAGAACAAGGTGGAGCTTATGTAAAAAGTGACGTACGCAAATACAGTAAGTTGTCTTATATGCACTATAATTTGTATGAGGCCTGGCATCTCTCACGCCGTTTGTGTTATTAGTAGCTATATGGAAAATCCTACTAAAGAATATTAGAATGCTGTGCAATAATTTTTTAATGCCTCACAGTGTGGTTGATTTTGTTGATTCAGCTATGTTACAAATCTTGATTCAAGAAGTTCCATGACTGTTTACATTTTCAAGTTTCGTGGAGGACCTATTTATTGGAAGAATGATCAACAATAGAAGCAGAATACATAGCAATGACAGAGGCATCTAAAGAAGTTTTGTGGTTGAAAGTTTTGTTGAAAAGCTTGGTTTCAAGCAACGTAGTATAATTCTGCATTGTGACAATAAAAGCTCAATTCACTTGGCAAAAAACCCAATATATCATGCAAGAACCAAATACATCGACGTGCAATATCACCGAATCAGGGAGTAAAGTAATTCTGGAAAAACAAATTTGTCCGAGATCCATAACCATGAGAACGCGGCTGACATGGTGACGAAGCCGATGACCACAAGCAAGTTCAAGCATTGCTCGAATTCAACAATCTTGATCATTTACACAGCATTGTTGTTGGCATGGAAATGGAACCAACAAATTGTGGGTTAATTTTACGCTACACCCCGTACTTAGGGGTCAGTTGCACCCAGCACCTTATGGTTTTAATTTTGGCACCCAGCACCAAAATTTTGAAAAATCTTGGCACCCAGCACCAGATGATGGTCAAGAGGCACTTTGACCACACGTCTGTTAGTTTTTCAGGGGCAAAATAGTCTTATTGCCCCTTAAAGCATACATGTCATCCAGTCAGCTACACATGGCCCAATTGGGCTCTCCACGTCACCAGCTCTGGACTTCTGGTCTCTAAACTCTCACCTATAGCATCTCCCCATCAACAATGGGATGTTGTCTTAGCACCACGCCCCCCAAAACAAACCACCCACATTCCATCCCTTCGACCCACCACCACCACCATTTGCCTAAATCTGGCTCCGATGGCAGAGACCCACCACCTCCACCGCCAATACTGGAGGAAGAGACCGTGAAAGAAGTCCTCTCAGAAACCCCTATCCCAAAATCACCAACACCGGTAGTAGCAGACAGCACCAAACGACCCAAAGTCCAAGAACCCAAGGTTGAATCACTGACTCCACCAAATCCGACGGACGAGATCGTCTCTGAGGTCTCTGAGATCTGCAGCTTCTCGACTACGACGGTGACCGAGGTGAGGGACGACGACGGCGGAGAAGTGACCCAAAGGGTTCGTAAGTGTCCCGCGAAGATCCCAAGAAAATGGCCGTACTCTGGCAAACTCCCCAGAACGACAGAGAGGGGCGCCCGGTCTCCGGCCAGAAGGTTGGCTCCATCGTCGGTCCCGACGAGGACAATGACGGGTCAGCGGTGGAATGCGGGGCCGGCTAATGGCATCCGACGGGATCCCAGCGAAATATGAATCCAGGTAACCGCACCGCAATAGGCTCCGTCGGCTCTATCTCCCTGCGAATCGCCAATCGATATGCCCCCCAATAAACAGTTGGGAAATTCTGTAATTGGGGATTAATTGAGGGATATGTGGAAGGAGAGAGAGAATAAGGGTTGTTGGAGGGAAATGACGTGGACAGCCAATTGGCCATGTGTCACTAACTGGGATGACATGTAAGCTTTAGGGGCAATAATCCCATTTTGCCCCTGAAAAACTAACAGTCGTCTAGTCAACAGGCAGTTTGACCGTCATTTGGTGTTGGGTGCCAATTTTAAAACCCTAGGGTGCTGGGTGCAACTGACCCCTAAGTACAGGGTGCTGGGTAAAATTAAGCCACAAATTGTAGCGAATGTGACTGTGAACTTTCGAAGGCAATATTATATACATTTGGTGGCGCACCTACCACACGTGCAATTAGAAAGAGCCTAGAAGTAAGGCTTTTCATCCATTCCCTGTAAATATCACATAAGTGAATGAGCAAAAGAAATGCTTGTAATTACTTATCTTTCATGAGAGATAATATTGAGTGGGGTGTACGAGAGGTTTTATCGAGTATTTTTTTTTTTTGGATTAAACTCTTGGAAAGTGTGAACAAGTTTACATATCCTATGAAAGTAGGTGCGTTATAACTGAACCACGTTAGATATTGTATCGATATATTCTTTGCACCTACTGCTTTATGTTATAGTTTTCGATGCTATATTTTTCACTACATATCAATATTTTCGCTGCAATGCAGAGTTGGAAGAAGTTTAAGCGCTGTTGTGTGGGTAATGAACCCCCAAAAATTATAAAGCCATTGTTTTAAGATTAAGCAATGCCACCCTGGTTTCACTTTTGTAGTTACTTTCCCAAATGAGATGTGGGTGACGGTTTAGTTCTTGCGATCTGGATCCAATTTTAAACTTGTCATAAAAGGTATGTGACGAAAATAAGTGTTACCACAAGGTCCTGAGAACAATAAAGTTAAGCAAATTTTGCTCAAGTCTAAACATCTTAAGCAACAAACTAACGCAACAAAAGTCCCAGAATCACATCTTTGTGGTTTCAGCTGCAGCTTTCGCGTGCTGCCTCCTCATCTGTGCTTATTTTCTGCCTTTTTACGCCTTATTTTGATTGGTGATACAAGTATAAACACCCTTTCGGAGGACCTCTAGACATTACGGAAACCTGAACAATTGTACTCATTTATACTATACATGGCCCCGTTTAAGGGTCTCCGGCACATAAGGTCTAGGTCCGCAATGATGTGAAAAAGGCGATGTTGTGGTCATATCCAAGAGTTGCTTCTGTTGCAGTCACACTTTGTCTGGGGCTTGGTCTTGAGAAGCAATGAAGAAAGGTGTGAAATGCGGGAGGGTGAGAGAAAAGGAAAAAGCAAGGAATTACTTTATGTTTGAGTTCTGAAAAGTAAGAGGAATTTTCTGGATATAATATACTCTTTCTTTTGACGAGCAATATATCATAACCCATCAATTGAAAGACAAGCCATATGTCCGGTATACAGGATTGGTCAAAAGAAAACTGTGTATATTTATCATTTAATTACCTCAAGAACAATGAAGGGCAGGAAATATCTGCGACAGGTTAAGAAAGACTTTTTGTCTCAGAAAATCTTCTCTTCAGCAGACATAGAGAGTTGCAAGTCAAAAGTATTATATGAAATCTCGGAAGATAAGATCTTAATTAGACAAGATGGTTCAACATGACAAGCTAAGAAAAAAAAATTAGTCCCTGACTTACCAACCAAAAATACCGGATTTACTTGAGAATCCTAAATTGGTAGATCGTTATATATTAAAGATTTAAATATGATGATTTTCTCAACTCAAGTTGATTATAACTAAATGATTTTTGTACCGAACTTAAATAGATAAAAGTAACTGCAAATCAGTGGAAATAAAAGGAAATTGTGGACATTTTAGGCTAATTTTCAACTAGATACACAGTACTGGGTCATGTATAAAAGCGAAACATTTGGGCTCATTAATATTAAGCATCCTTGTACCTCTAAATCTTCCAACTTCAGTCGATGGTTGGACGAACCATGAAGGGAACTCCATTCTCTCACCCTAAAATCAAGCAAACAAGGTACTGGAACACAAGAGAGCTAAATAGGGTTAATTACAGTTAATTGGGTTTATATAGACTTAATTATTATTATTTTCAATTAAGAGCTAATTAAGGTAAATTAGAGTTAATGTGTTAATTAAAGTTAATTAGGGGTAATTCGAGCTATTTATGGTTAATTACAGTTAATTACGTTTAATTAGACTCAATTAGTGTTACTCATGATTTAATTAGGACTAATTGGGGCTACTTAGGGTTAATTGAGCCTAATTAGAGCATATTACGCTTAATCATCCTAATTGAAATTAATTAGGATTTGTCTACGATTTATCAGGATAATTAATGTTTAATAAGGTTAATCAGGGGTGATTAGGGCAAATTAAAGATTAAGTTAACAGTAAATTAGGATTAATTAATGTTAATTAGGGCTAATCTGTGTTAGCTAGGGCTAATTAGGATTAATTGGAGTTAGTTGGGTTTAATTACGATTAATTAGTGTAAACTAGAGTTTAATTTAAAATTGATTAGGGTTAATCAGTTTTAATTAAGTCGCGTACGCGGCCTGCCCGGTACAACTACACGTGCCATGATAGGAGCGTTCCCACCCCTCGTTGCCCCTCCGCAGATGTAGATACCGACCATGGAGCTACCATCGTTATACGAGGACAAGATCCGTCGCATTGCTTCTAAGATGTATAGGATGATCATGGCACATAATCAGGTACAATCACTATATACGTTTAATAAATATTATATACGACTGTTATCGAGATTAATGCGTCCATGCCTTTACATGTAAGGCACTGATGCTGGACATGCAGAGACTGATTCGGATCACAGTGCCCCAGTGGGCAAGGACGATCAACAGGATCCAGATTCGAAACTTGCTGACCCCTGATAAGCCCTTCCCCTCCTAGCTATTTGTATCCCACTCCCGTGCCGTTACATATAAGGCACTACTGCTGGACATACAAAGCCGGATTCGGATCATAGTGCTCCTGTGGACAAGGACGATCAGCAAGATCCAGATCCGGGACTCGTCGACCCTTAGTAAGCCCTTCTTCTCCTGGCTATTTGTATCCCGCTCCCGTACCCCCCCCCCCCCCCGACTTGTACTCCTCTCTCCTTCTTTATTGTACTCCGCTCCCGTGCCCTCCTGAACTTTATATACATTTTATTTTTTTATTAGTATAGAATACATTCTTTATATATATGTGTTGTGTCTGTTTTAGGGTTAAATAATTTAACCCCATTGTGCATTGAGAAATATTTGCTGGATTGAGAATGATTGTTGAGAATTCGTAATTACAAGTTTGGGTATTAAAAAATATAAAAATATATATTTTTTAAATTAGTTTGACTTTCAATCCATCGCTAAAAGTCTTACTTATTCTATGGATAAATGACTTTTAGCGACGGAAAGTTTGTCGCTAAAGTTTTAAATGACGGGCTTTTAGCGACAGATATTCTGTCGTTAAAAGTCATCAATTTTTTAATATATTTTAAGCGACGGATGTTCCCTCACTAAATGTCTGTCGTTAAAACTTTTTGGCGACGAATTGTTCCGTCGCCAAACATTTTATGTAATAAATGATTTTTGAAAAAAGAAAATAAATTAAAATACGAAAAATATATTTAGCGACAGATACGCCGTCGCTAATTGTATAAATACGTCCTTCGCTGAAAGTTGACTTTTAGGCGACGGATTTCAAAATTTTATCGCAAAACTTTTAGTGATGGGATTATAGGCAACGGACTTTTAGCGACGAGGTGTCCGTCGCTAAAAAATCTTCAGCGACGGATTTATGACTTTTAGCGACGGAACTACCCGTCGCTAAAAGTCCTTTTTCTTGCAGTGAAATCAACAAAAACCCAAGGCTAGTTTTATTGTCAAAGCATGCGTAACTTTTTCAAAGCAATGTCTATTTTATCAAAACAATATCCACACACGAACACACATGAGGCATGCGCGCGCGTGTGTGCGATCGATTGGTGGCCTTCGGCGTGCGACTAAGCAGTGGTGTGTTGATATGTGTGTGTGTGTGTGTGTGTGAGAGAGAGAGAGAGAGAGAGAGAGAGAGGTGTGCCCCTGCTGTGAAAATAAACTCTTTAACCTTGGCAACATCATAGAATAAGATCCCCATCAACATATCATTAGATTCATAGCCATTACTTAACAGATCTTGAAAATAACCTCCCCATTAGAGAAGAAAATATGCTTCAAAAGCTTGACAGCATCCCTTAATACTCGTCCAAATTTTCAGTAAACCACCAAACTTTATATACATCAGATACTTAGGTCCAGTTTCAGAAAGGTTGTCCCTCAAAACTGAATCGTACTTTTTCTTTTACACAGTTCAACGTTATTATTATTTAAAATTGAAAAACTACCCTTGTGCCGCAGTACATTAATGGCATACATGGACGGACTTATACAAACAACTCTAGTGTGTCACTAACTTGAAATGAACTTATTCTTGAACTGATTACCACTCTTCCAAATGGCTCGGTACAAGCTACTAATTAGTATACGTTACAAAAAAAAAACTAGTTATTAAGCCATTTCATGGGACAACCAACCAAAAACTTCTAGAAATCCATACACAATGAAAATAACAAAAAATGCATCAAATAATTTCCTATTAATGCTACTAGAGAAAAAAATAGTCACCAGTATGCACGTGAGCACCTAACTTTGTCACCAAATAGTAAATATACAACATTTTGCGGCTATTGCACTTTTTGTTGACAAATAGGCATTTCCATGGGAGTAGATAAAGAGAGGCATGTACATTGGGGTGAGAGATGAGGCAGTCCACAACGGAGGCGAGGGTCCGAGCCACCGGCAAAGCGTCGCCGGCGAAGCCGCCAATGGACGCGCCTACTCCCGTTGGTACTATCATTACGCTCGTGTAGTCCCTTTTGAACTGCACGAAAAAGCCCCCCACAAAAACAAGTGTCATTGTACAAACATACATGTCTAATACCCGTAGCAACTTTACAGAGTGAAGTGAAGGGGGTTTTGTACCTTGTTTGGGAGATGGGAATTTGAACATGAAAATCGTAGTTGGTTTGGTGCTGAAGATACGACGAGTGAGTGGCGGGGCCTACGGGGACTATTCCGGCCGGCGAGGGTGGGGAGCCGACCGCCGGGACTCAGCAGTGCCATTTGTTTTGGTTTTTTGAGGATTGAGTTTCCCTTTTTTTTGGTGCAATGAGGATTGAGTTTCCCGTGTTCATGTTCGGGGTTCCAGAATACTTGGGTTTGTGATATGTGTGGGCTTTGAGAGTGTCAGAAAATGACTGGGCTGGGCTTGATTTATTGCTCTCTCCATTCTAAAATAATTTATTGGTTTTTTTTCTTTTTCGTTTTTTGTCTCACAAAATTAATCAATTTTCAAGTCGGAAAGATTTTGCATGTGACTTTTCATATTTACCATATTTACACTTTTTTAATCTATTTTTGTCTTCACATTTAAAATCTTTCATCAACCCATTTTTCTTTCATGCATACTTCTTTCTCCTCTCTCTTTAGGAGTCAAATGAGAAACACACAATATATGACTTATACCATTATTTTGGGACGGAATGAGTATTTTATTTTTGGTCAAAGGTCAACAACTTTTTATCTCGTTTTTCTTCTTTTGATATCAAAAAATCTTACTTACGGGTTACAGAGGGAGGGAACAGACAAAATCGATTGCGGGGTAGGCAACCCCAGCGGTGTCTCTCAAAAGTGGCAACTTAACTCCTCTACGAGTTAATTGAGGTAAACAAAAGCTTCTTTTCGATTCGCATGCATGTTGGCAAGGTAATCTGCAATTGGTTCCTTTTCTAATAGCATGCATGACACTGTGATTGGTCGCAATTTGGCTATGAAAATCCGACTGCACTACTTTCATTTCACGTTCAAAATTCTAGAGTTTAAACTGTGGGTGGTTCTCAAAGCCAAGATTAAGACTTTTTGACTTCAAAGGAGAAGAGAGTAGGCTAATCACGTCGTACTAAATACTGTCTTTTGGTTGTTTAGGAATGGAAAGGTTGTTAGTGTGAGGGCTTCAGTTAAGTGTGAGGTTGCTTTGTGCTATTGAGAAGTGATTTTGAATGAGCACTTGAAGAACTTGCTTCTGTAATATATATATATATATATATATATATATATATATATATATAGTGTTTTTGGAACTCTGAAAAGCAAGTCGAATCACTTTTTGTGGAAGATAAAATAACATTGACATGTTGTTTAGAATTTCTTTGCACGTTTACTCTGAAATAAAGTAGTATCGAGGTTTAAAAGGTTATATTACACGACGTTTTCAGTATTTTTCTAGCTGCAACTGCATATTTTGCACTCCCTTGAAGACACTTCAACAAGGACCTAATCAAATTGTGGTGGCTCTTTATGTAACTCCTTCCGAACGGAAGTTGTAGCACTTAGGAAGGATCGCCTGCAAGACATTATCAAAAAGAAAGGACAGAGATCAACTGCCATACTACAAAGATAATGTGATAACTTTAATGACACTTTTTAGTCGGTAAAAGTGTTATATCATCGCTATTGCTTGACGTGAAACAAATTAATAATATCTTTATCACTTGCCTTCTACAATCTAGAACTCAAACTTCATTTTTTTTCCAAGTTCATTAGCTAACATGAAACATAAGCAATGAAAAATAAATCATAAATGGTTAATGAACTAAATTTACCTTAACATGTGACACGTTTGTAGGTTTAATACTCAAACTAACCAAATTAGCTTTTTTATGGTAATCTATGGCATAATTCTAATGCATACGCCTTGTTATTAGTTTCTCCATTAAGCGGGAGGTATTCTGGCAGTTCACTTATTTTCAGAGTATCAAAATACAACTCAACCACAACGTTAAGGAACAGATTTGCAACAGAAACATGTATGCCCAAGAAAATAAGAACCATTGTCCCCTTCCCCGGCCACTGCCCCCTTCTGGCCACTAAACCCAAAATCTGATTTGTAGTGATTTACAATTGTGGGATTTGCCTGGCCACCGCCCCCGTCACTGGCCACACATACTTGATCCCCTTAACCAGGATTACACCACCCCCCCCCCCCCACGCCGAACCAGGGGCGGAACCAAAAAAAATTTCCAGGTGGTGCAAAAATTATATTGAATGCACCAAAATTTTTTATTAAAATAATATTAAAAACAAAGTGAACTTCGATAATTTTTTCAAAGGACTAGTATGACAAATTGTCCAAATAATGTATGATTAATAGGATGTCTATAATAACGATTTATAGTAAGATACTCGATAAATTTTTACGTCACTCTTAATCATCAAAGTTAATCAAAACCGTGCAGACCCTTATCCAGTTATCCATTCATATTTTTGTTAAACAATTCAATATATCACATGCATTACACAATTTTTTTGGTTGAATGATAAATTACAATTTACAAGGCACAATATATCACATACGTTGCACAATTCAATATGTTATCACTGATAACATAGACTCACATTCACAAATCACAAGGCACAATGTCCACCGAGACACTGAGACAGATCACAACTCCACAAGCAGTCGAAGTCGCAGCGTGGAGCCCTTCAGCGTCGTCGCGGTGTCGCCTGAGTGGCTTCAGTCGCTGTCCCCGGCAGGGGTGAGGGGCCAAATCTAGTCGGACTTTGGAGTAGCAGTCGAAGAGCGGAGCTCGTCGCGGCGTCGGCAGGTTGCCTAAGCAGCTTCAGTCGCAGACTCGCGGTCGTCGGCAGGGGCCAGATCTGGTCAGAGTAGCCTCGTCAAGGCCTGAGCTCAGTCCACCGTTGGGCATTCACGGTCCTCACGGAGTCACGATCACGGTAAGAGAGAGAGAGAGATAGAGAAAGGTGACTGCCGAGTGTGGGTCTCGGGGAACGGGGTCTCGGTGCGATTTCCTAAAACCAAAATTTTTTTTTCAAAAGTCAGGGGGTGCTTCAGCCCCCCCTTGTCACCACATAGATCCGCCTATGCATCCAACCCTGCACACACACCCACCACCTTTCCCACCCACATGCCTCTTCCTCGGCGACCGCGCCCTTCTCGGGCCATACATAGATGACACACATGCACACATCAAGTCAATCTCCCCTCCAACCCAAACCCACAACCCTCACCCACTTTGCACACACATAGAGAGACACACAACTATAGCCCACCACATTCCCGGCCACCAGCCTCTACCCCAACGACCACGCCCTTCACCGGCCACACCTTGACGACACACATGCATAAATAGTCAATCCCCCCCCCCACCCTAAACCCACCACACACACACACATCCCCATCCATGGCCCACGATGGTCCCCGACCACCGACCACTTCCCCAATGATTGCCCCCTTCCCCGACAACATAGACACACACACTAATGACTGCTAATTTACCATCCAAATCACATGACTGGCAATTTAACCAATTTGCACTTAATACTTTTGGGCATAATTATGCAAACCCTAATTTTTTTCCAAGAAGTTGAATGGAAAGTAAACGCATACAATGTTTGCCATATGTGGATGCAAAAATATATTATTTTGGTAGTTCGAGTATGACCCAACAAACGTGCCATATCTTGAGTATTTACGATGACCCTAATCATAAATTATAAAGAGCTATTGATAATGTCACTCTAGTCTTCGTCGCCCGCATTTAACTTCAAGTACATATTTTTAATAGGGTAATTACATGCGGCACTCCTGAGATTTACTTAAAACTACACACGATGCCTAGTAAATATTTTTATTATACTAAGTTACACGTTTTTATTTTTCAGTTAATAGAGTTAACATATTCGATGAAAAGACAGTAATACCGCTCATAAACAAATAAAATTATCAAATTTGTCATCCTCCTCTCCAAACACCATCCTACCCCCACAGCGGCTCTCTCTTTCTCTCTCTCTCACTCTCACACACACACACACACCCATCCTTGAATCACCACGGCTTCACTGTTATCTCTCTCTCCCCCATTGCCCCGCCACCACCACCAAAAGTGAAACCACCAATGCCAGATCTACAACCCAACCACTATTACAAGATCCACCTTGATCAGTTTCGTGTACATGAATTTTTGGGATGGTGGTTATAGATCGAAAGATTATAACGTCGACTTGGGGGCAATGGTGGGTTTGTTTCAAGCAGTGGTGGCAAGGCAATGGAAGGGGGAGGGGCAGTGGTGGTTATGGTGGGTTTGTTTTAGGTAGTGGTGGCATGGCAATGCTAGGGGTGGGGTAGTGGTAGTTGTGGTTGAAGATCGGCAATGGTGGGTTTTTTTTTTTTTTTTGTGCAGTGGGGAAAGGCCAATAGAAAGGGGTGGGGAAGTGGTTGTTATGGTTGAAGATCGACGGTGGTGGGTGTAATATCCCGCACTTTTTGAGCGATTTTAAATAACCATCTGTCACAAAAAATGAATGGACAATTTTTGAGCAATGCTTGGAGATTAGTAGAGAATGAAATGTTAAAATGATTTTAGGGCAAAAGTGTAATTTTGAAATTTTTGGGGTCATTTTGTAATTTTGGAAAACTTTAGGGGCTAAATTGCAATTTTTTAAAGTTAGACATTATGTGTCAAATTTTGGAAAATGGATCATAAGATGGCGACACCTCCTACTTAAATTTTTGGTGACTAATCACTTAAATTCTAAGCTAATTATATGATTACAAAGAAAAATGAATTAAAGAGGGAAATTCAGGGGAGGAAAAGAGAATTAAGGAAAGAAAAGAAAAATAGTAAAGAGAAAGAAGAAACAGAGAAGATGAAACAGAAAATAAGGGTCGCGGGCAAGCTGGAGAGAAGGAGAGAAAAAAAAGGATGAAAAGGAAAGAAGAAGAAGAAGAAATGAAGAAAGGAGAAAGAGATAGGGGGAAAGCTGGGTTCTTTTTCGGAGAAGAAGACCACAGTGGAAGAAACATGGCTCAGCAGAAAGAAGAAAAAAAAAAGAAGAAGAGAAAAGAGGAGGGAAAATTAGGGAATTTTCGGAAGGTAATTTCCTTATTTGTTTAGTGTGTGATTTAGTGTGTTAGTATGATTTCTAGTGTGTGTTAATGTTTGTGTATGCGTGAAAGGGGTGAAGGGAAGGGGGCAGCATCAGCAAAGGGGATACTGCTGTGTTGTTGCGTTTGAGTGTGTGTGTGTTTATACTGTATGAATTTCGGTGGGTATGTTTGTGGGTGATCATGGGTGTATGGGTGTATATATATGTGTTATATAGAGATGCTAGTATGTATTAGTGTGTGTGTGTGTGTGTGTGATAGAGTGTACGTGTGGGTGCTTCCGGTGAGTGAAATTCTGTGTATATATGTATAGAATTCAACATATTTGTGAGTGTAGTAATGTGTTTGAGTGTTTTGGGGTGTGTGAGTGTGTGTGTGTGTCAGCAGAGGGGTAAAGGAGGAAGACAGTGTGTGTTGTGTAAGGTGTTATAGTGTGTGTAAATCATGAACAGTGTTTGTAAGTGTCGCTAAAGATAGGGATTTTTAGGTAATTTCTTTCCCAAATTTTAAAGCATGCTTAGAAATTTATTTTGATAAAATGAAAAACAGTAACCCTTACAATTTTCATGAGAGCTATGATTTGCAATTTTCTTGGATTTTTCCATCTTCGTGAAGAGCGCTAAATAATTTTATTCGAAAAATAAGTTTTGGTGAATTTTAAAATAGTAATTTAAGTTATTGAATTTTGAAACTTTTACAGTAAGCTTATGTAGCTAAGATATTGTGTTGTCTAAAATTTCAAGATTTTTTTATGTTGTTTGCTATTTTTTTTAGGGATAATACCATTTTAGTCCCCTGAACTATCCCCGCTTTTTTATTTTGGTCCCTAAATTCGTTAAATCGGTCCCTATACTTTGTTCCATCATCAAATAGAACCCTCCGTTAGGATTTTTTGTCAAAAAAGACATGTGACGGGCACAGGGTCATTTTTTGAAGGGTATTTTCGGAAATAGACCGAGTCCCACCCAGTAATTATTCCCCCCTCTTTCTTCATCTCTCTCTCTCTCTCTGCTTGTTTCTCTCCCTCTTCCATCTCAAACGCTACCTTCCATTATTCCTCTTCTACTTCTCGGGCTACGTATCGTGATGGCCTTCTTCAAAGTTCAAGAAAGGACTTGCTTATTCAAAGCTTTCACCATTTAATGCCCCCTTTGAGTACTCGGATTCGCAAGCGAGTACCCGGATCTCAAGAAAGTCAAGATCCTCAACTCGGAGGCGGCAACTGAGGAGGTTGTTGTTGTTGTTATTGCTACTGCTGCAGCTGAGTCGGCCGCTTTCGCTTCTTCTTCTCGTAGCTGACCCCCCGTTCTTCGCTTCTTCTTCGTGGATTTCGCGGAGGTAAAGCCGAACGGCGCGCGCCCCGAACAGGTTCGACTCGGGCTTGCCTCCGTTCTCCTCGAAGGCGGCACAGAGGCGGCCGATGAGGGCATCGAGGCTACCCCAGGCCTGGCGGAGGGGGCAGGGGCAGGGGGCGGGTGGGGAAGGGTGGCCAAAGAGAAAGGGCAAGGGTGGGCATGGACCTTAGTCTTCCCGAACTGGTCGAGATAGCGGAGGAACTCGAGGACGTGGGCGCCGCTGTAGCGGGCGAGGGAGAGCGGCGGCCGGTGGTTGCGCAGGTACTGCCCGAACGTGTTCCAGTCCCGGCGCTTCTAGTTCTCGTACCGACTCAGGTCATGGGCGACGTCGACGATGACAATGGTGATTGTGAGGCGGAGAACGATGGATTATTACTGTGATTTGTAGAGTTTGGAGGGTCCATTTTCGAAAATACCCTTCAAAAAACGACCCCGTGCCCGTCACGTGTCTTTTTTGACGAAAAATCCTAACGGAGGGTTCTATTTGATAACGGAACAAAGTATAGGGACCGATTTAACGGATTTTAAAGTACAAGGACCAAAATAAAAAAGTAGGGATAGTTCAGGGGACTAAAATGATAGTATCCCTTTTTTTAGTATTGTTTGTCGCGAGCGCTCAATCGGATATCGTGTAGCAGTAAAGCTTTACTGTTACAGTATTTTACTAAGTTATTTTTAAAGGCTATTTTTGAACATATTTTGATAAAGTCCAAAACATTAACCCCTAATATTTTTACAAGGCGTACATTGTGGAAAATTTTGAGAATTTTTAGTGTCTACAAAGGATGCTAAATTAGGATATCAATTAAAAGAAATTCCCAAATTATTTGACATAGAAAATCAAGTTATTTTAATATGATAATTTTAGAGAAACCTTATATTTTAATATAATAATTTTAGAAAAACCTTATATTACTTGATTTTAGAAAATCAAGTTGATAGCTAATTTTTTCAGAACTAGCTTCTGAGCACTCGGTCCGGACACCGGTTCGGGATTTTCGGACAAAATTTTTTTAAAATAATTTTTTACCAAAAATGACTTCATGATGCTTAAAATAGTGTTTTAACGTATTTTTTAGATTTTTTCGAACCCTGGAATCCCCCAGGGGGTATTTTGGTAATTTGCCACCCATAGGGGTATTTTGGTATTTTATCTGTAAAAGGTATTTTCAAGTAAATTCACATATGGTAAGGATATTTTAGTGGTTTTACTTACATAAAGGCTGTTTTGGTGATTTAAGTATGAGGGGTGTTTTGATAATTTTACACGTAAGGGACATTTTGGTAATTTTACATACTCGGTGAGGGGGCCATTCTGAGAGTGTGCGTGAGTCAGTATTGAATTCATCATATCGTAGTATATATTGTATACTAATAATTGGATTGTTTCGTTTAGGTTAAAGCAACAGATTTTCTAATTAGACTAGCTTAGCTTCATATCCAGGTAAAGGTTTCTATTCGAACCTTGGGTAAGGACATCTGTCCAAGCCCTAATTTCGATAAATGGTGCTTGTAAGTATTCTTTCGATTTGCTTATAGCTATTGTCAAATACTGAGATACGTATTTGATATCAGAATGTTATTGCCAAGCAAACCCTAAATCGATTGTTTGGCCATCTTATTGATGCTCGCCTTGTATCACATGCTGATAATTGTTTGTATTCGTTCTTTTAAATTGTTGTGCCTAAATCCGATAACTATTTGTATTCATTGTTGCTATTTGTTTGTAGTTATTCTGAGGATAAATTGATATCATCATGTTTAAATGTCGTCAAAACCCTAATTGATTTATGTTATTTGAATTCATGTTGATGCTCGTTTTTATCGCATGTCAAGCATGGAATTTCTTGTTGATTTTGTGATTGTTGTCTTTTGTGTTGATCTGGGGGTCTGTTCTATGGGGAGGCGTTATAAAGATGGATTGTTCCTACATGGGTCGCAGGCTAGTATCGAAATGAACTAGTTATCGTACATCATGCATATGTACACCATATTGTGCATCGCCTGAATGACATTGCCTCTACCCAGGATTATTCTCTTCTGAATTTGGATACATTGTATCTTACGATGATTGTTTTGTAAATGATTGTTTCAAACGGTTTGTGCTTGTTTGAAACCCCTTTCCAGATTGTCTTTGAACCGTTTTAAAATCCTTTGGGAAAACCATCATTGTATTTTAGAACGATGGCTTTGAAAATGATCTTCAAAGGATCGTTTGGTATCTATTTATAATTGATTTTGATCATTTTGGAAATCATCAAACTATTCATGATTGTTTGAATTACTTTGAAATTTTATCATCGATTGGACTCTTGAGTCATTTGTAATTCCTTCGGTTGTCCTTGAACGAACTTACTGAGCTCTCAAAAGCTCATCACTTCGTTTCCATTCTTTAGGTAATGATCAGCTATAGAATGCTCAGGAATGGGTTTATAGTCTGTGTGAGTTTCTTGTGAGCCCACCACTACTGTGTAATGAGACCCCTGCATAGGTCGATGCAGTTAACTCGTTCTATAAGAACTTGAGTTGTAAAGAACCTAAGTTTTAATAGTTTAAGTTTAAACAATTTTGTAATCTTGTATTTTGAAGAATTTGAGTTTATGTCTAGTTAGATGCTTTGAAGTATGTGTCAGTAAACAAGATTTGACAGGTTTGATGTGATGTGGAAGGTTAACGCTCCAGGAGTTCAGGGCGATGAAGCTCCTAATTTTTGGGGGTGTTACAGTGAGTTTGTTTTAGCAGTGGGGGTGGAGCAATGAGGGTGTGTGTGTGTGTGTATTTGCCTCTACGTGTGTATGTGTGTGCGTGGGCAGTGCTTGGGCGTCGGTGGCAATGGTTGGGTTTTTTCAAGTAAAAAGAGGAGGAAGACCTAAAAGTGATAATTTGTGTTGCATAAAAACTTGTTTACAACCCGAGCAACCCAAAAATTGGTTAATGTATGGGTGTCCCACATTGGTTATTTAGAGAAGGTCGCGACTTAGCCATAAGTATATAAGTCGTCTTGTCCCCTGTTGGTTATTTAGAGAAGGTCCCGACTTAGCTCTAAGTATATATATGAGTCGTCTTGTATTGTTTTTTAGGGCCAAGAGAGAAGAGTTGTTTCTTGAGAGGGTTGTTAAGAGAGATAAAGATATGTAATCTCCATTGATAGACATAGTGAAATAGCTGTTACTACCATGCAGTAGGCTTTCGCCAAACCATGTAAATCTTATGTCTCGTGTGCCTTTATTTTCTGTTATTGTTTTCGATTATGTTCTTTATTGCTTGGTGCAAAATCTATCATATTATTTCACAAGTGGTATTAGAGTTGAGGTTTACGATAGATTGAAAGTACCTTGCGATGGCTCCAAATACTTCAACGAAGTATGATTTCGAGAAGTTTGATGGATCAAAAGATTTCAATTTATGGAGGATGAAGATGAGTGTTGTTCTGATTCAACAAGGATTGTTGAAAGCGTTGAAGGAAAATCTATGGCTTCCTGAGATGATGTATGTTGATGAAAAAGAAGACATGTGGGAGAGAGCCCATAGTACCATATTGCTGTGTTTAATCGACAACGTGTTGCAAAAGGTTTCTCAAGAAATGCTTGTGGTTAGATTGTGGCTAAAATTGAAGATCTTGTACATAACAAAGTCTCTGATACATCGCCTATATTTGAAGTAGCGGTTGTATACTCTGCGAATGAAAGAAGGTACATCGATTAGTGATCACCTTGATGAATATCATAAGGTAATATTAGACCTACAAAATATTGATATCAAGATAGAAGATGAGGATAAAGCTTTACTGTTGGTGTGTTCTTTATCTCCTTCGTATGAACATCTTGTTACTATCTTATTGTATGGGAAGGACAGTATCTCCATGGAGGAGGTTGAGGCTCTAATAAAATCTCAAGAATTAAGGAAGAAGGTTATAGAAAACACGGGAGAAGAAAAGGGTGATGTTTTGATGGCTCGAGGCAGAAGCACTGATCATGCTGGCTCTAGAAATAAAGGAAGAACGAGGTCTCAGTGAAAGACTAGAAAATTAAAGTGCTATCATTGTCATAAGGATGGGCATTATCGAACGGATTGTCCTGGGCGTAAAGGGAAGAACAAAGATAATTTCAAGATGGCTAATGTTGCTGGAGTAGTAGAAGATAATTTTGAAGGTGCGGATCAGTTATTATCAATTCCTCAGATAGAGGGTGAATTCTTAATACGGGTTGCTCCTGTCACATGTGCCCCAATAAGGACTTGTTTGCCACTTATTGCTCATTTGATGGTGGTAAAGTTCTTATGGAAAATGATCTAGCCTGTAAAGTGGTTCAGATAGGTTCAATTCATATTAGGATGCATGATGGTATTGTGAGAACTTTGATTGATGTCAGACACATTCCAGAGCTGAGAAAAAATATGATTTCTGTGGGTACACTTTACTCCAATCGTTGTAACTATCAGCTTGTAGGTAGAGTTATGAGGATAATGAAGGGTGCTCTTTTTGTGATGAAAGGCTTGAAACAAAATAATCTCTATTGTTACAGGATAACACAGTTACAAGAGCAGCATCAGCTTCATCTTCTAATATAGATTCTGACATTACCAAGCTATGATATATACATCTTAGGCATATGAGTGAGAGGGGTATGGATGTGCTGAGCAAACAAGGTTTGCTGAGAACTAAGAAAACATGAAAACTGGACTTTTGTGAGTATTGTGTCTTCGAAAAACAGTGCAGGGTGAAACTCAGTCGGGCTGTTCATATCATGAAATGTATGGTGGATTATATCAATTCTGATCTTTGGGGTCCTTCTGTGGTTCCTTCTAAGGGTGGTGGCAGATATATGTTTACCTTTATTGATGACTTCTCAAAAAAGGTCTGAGAGTACATTCTAAAAAAGAAGAGTGATGTCTTTGTTCAGTGGAAGCAGTTCAAAACGACGATTGAAAAACAGACCGGTAAAGAAATTAAGTGCTTGAGGACTAACAATGACGTGGAATTCTATTTGGATAAGTTCATTGAGTTCTACAAAAATGAAGGCACAGTGAGGCATCGCACTGTTAGAAAAAAGTCACAGCAGAATGGGGTTGCAGAATGGATGAATATGACTTTCTTTTTAAAGGCTCGGTGTATGCATTTTCAAATGTCGGCTTATCGAAAGAATTTTGGGCAAAAGCTGTTAAAATAATTGCATATTTGGTGAATAGAGATCTCCATCGGCTGCAATTGATTGCAAGACTCCTAAAGAATTTTGGTCTGGTAAGCATGCTAATTATGAAAATTTGAGGATATTTGGTTGTCCTACTTATGCTCATGTTAGTGATGGTAAACTTGAGCCGAAAGCAAAGAAGTGCATTTTCTTAGGCTATGAAAGTGGGGTAAAATGGTGTCCTGATTCTAAGTCACCCAGGTTCTTAATTAGCAGAGATGTGACCTTGAATAAGTCTAGATGCTTTCGAAGAATGAGGAGTTGATTGGGAAAGACCACGGTGTCGGGGAAAAGGTGGAGCAAGAGGTTCGAGCTCCGGATTCTTTGCATATAATTCCTACATATGAGGAAGATGGTTCACATTCTATCGAGGAGAATGAAGAACCTCAGAAATAGCAATATAGCATTTCCAGAAATAGATCGAGAAAAGAAGTTCAACCTCCTTAGAACTATGGATATGCGGATACGTTTGCTTATGCTCTTAGTGTTGCAGAGGGTATTAAGGTTGAAGAGCTCGTTATATATAAAGAGGCCATCAAAAGCACGAAATCAGCGCAGTGGACAATTGTTATGAGTGAGGAGATGGAATTTCTTCACAAGAATCAAACGTGAGAATTGGTGGAACTGTCTATGGGCCAAATACTGTAAGTTGCAAATGGGTCTACAAGAAGAAGGATGGATTCCTGGAATAGAAGATGCAAGGTATAAAGCACGCTTGGTAGCTAAGGGTTTTACTCAAAAAGAAGTTATTGATTATAATGAAATATTTTCTCATGTAGTAGAACATACTTCGATAAGAGTATTGCTTGCTTTAGTTGCTATGTATGACTTGGAGTTAGAACAACTAGATGTCAAGATGACTTTTCTACTCGATGAGTTGGAAGAGAAGATATTCATGCGTCAGTTAGAGGGATGTTTGATCCTGGATAAAGAAGATCATGTTTACTTGTTGAAGAAATCCTTGTACGGTTGGACACTTTCATGGGAGAGAGAGGTTACACCAAGAGTGCCTATGACAATTGTGTGTATCACTAGAGGCTCGCGGATGGTTCTCATAGATACTTTCTATTTTATGTTGATAACATGTTGATTGCTGCAAAAACAATGTCAGTTATCAACAGTTTGAAAGAGCATTTGAAAAGGTTATTTGAGATTAAAGACTTAGGTGTAGCAAAGATGATATTAGGGATGGAGATTCCGAGGGATCGATCTGCAGGAATTTTGTATTTGTCCCAAAAAAAAGTTCATTGACTACTCATTACTGCAGCATTTTGGTATGGAAAACTCCAAACCTGTGACTACTTATTTGGCTGCACGCTACAAGCTTTCAGCAGCTGATTCCCCACAGACCCAGAAGAAGGTGGAGCACATGGCGTGTGTTCTATATGCTAGTGCAGTGGGCAGTCTCATGTATGCTATGGTTTGCACGAGACCCGACATTTCTCATCTAGTCAGTGTGGTTAGCAGGTACATGGGTAATCCTGGGAAAACTCATTGGCAGGGAAGGAAGTGGATACTTCGATACTTAAAAGGTACTGCAATTTCTGGTTTGGTCTACCATCGGGGTAGTGATGCGAATTCTAGAGCTGTTAGAAATGTGGACTTAGACTACGCGGAGATTTGGATATGAAGAGATCTTTGACGGATTACGTCTTCACTTTTTCGAGCTGTATGATCAGTTAGAAGGCTACTCTACAGACTGTTATTGCCTTGTCTACTACAGAAACTAAGTACATAGCAACGATCGAAGCAGTGAAGAAAGCCATTTGCTTAAAGGGCTTGGTTGGTGATTTGAGGTTAAAATATGAGTCAAGCATTGTTTAATGCGACAGCCAAAGTATCATACATCTAACCAAAAATCAGATGTTCCATGAGCGGACCAAGCACATTGATGTCATGTTTCATTTTATTTAGGATGTGGTTTCTCAGGATACTGTTATGGAAGAGAAGATTTCCACAGTTAAAAATCTAGCAGACTTGATAACAAAGCATAAATATAAGGATCAAGTTTAAGCATTGCTTAGATTTGATCGGTATCAGTAGTATTTAAGGTGCAGCCCTAAGGGACAGGTATGGAAGCAGCATATGCTATTTTCAGGTTGTTATCCAAGTCAAGGTGGAGATTCGTGATAATTTTTCTTGGACAAGAACTCGTTCACAACCCGAGCGACCCAAAAATTGGTATAATGTGTGAGTGTCCCACATTGTTCATTTAGAAAAGGTTGCGACTAAGCCATGCGTATATAAGTCGTATTGTCCCACCGTGGTTATTTAGAGAAGGTCACGACTTAGCTCTAAGTATATATCTAAGTCGTCTTGTATTGTTTCTAGGGTCAAGAGAGAAGAGTTGTTTCTTGGGAGAATTTGTTGAGAGAGACAAAAATATGTAATCTTCATTCACATACATAATGAAATCGCTGCTATCATCGTGGAGTATATTTTCATCGAACTACGTAAATCTTGTGTCTTGTGTGCCTTTATTATCTGATATTATTTTTTATTCTTCTCTTTATTACTTGGTGTGAAATCTATCATATTATTTCACACTAAGGGCATTTTTGGTATGATGTAATAAATTTATGCTGCCCTAGTTTTTTCTGTCGGTTCCGTAATGGAAGTGAGTTTTATGTAACACAATGACAAACAATAGGAGACGAAGAGTAATAAAAATTCATAGTAGGGGCCATTTGCAGTTTCGGGTAAATCTCAAGAGAGTCCCGTATTTTTAATAATATGTATTGATGACACTATAAATTTTTAGTGACAAAAATATTGTACTAATGGTAAGATAATGGAGTAAGACACCTGCCATTCAATTGGAAAGCAACGTTACATTTTCTCATGGTCTTCGTATTTAAAATTAACCACTCAAATGCTACAAAACTATAAACACACTAAAATTCAATCTGTGAAGCTGCATCCTCAAGTTTAAACTCTACCCTCTTCTATATTCACCAGTCATCAAGTATCAAACATATATTCTGCTCTTTTACTCCTTATTTGTCGTAAAAACATGTTGTGATGCTTACTGGAGCAAAAGGTATTTTAACTGCTGTAAAATGGCCATCTTCTAGCCACATATGCAATATCTCTGGACTTCTCAATGGACAAACTTCAACGGCCTCATCATCACATTGTCTTCATGATCCAATATCTGCATTTTTTAAAGTTTTTACATGTAAAGGATACAACTACAGATACCGGAAGATAACCCTGAAACCATACTTAGAGAGAAATTTTAAACCGTAAAAAGGATCGATTATGTATAGGAAATTGATATTTTAGCTCCAAAATGTCACCTAAGGGATTAGATAGCGACACTCGCGAGAGTTTTGGCAATAAAAGTTGAGTTCAGATAGTTAAAAATGGAGGTCAAATATCAAGTTCCCCCCGCCATAGTACATCATTTTGCATATTACAGTTAAAACCTTCGGCATCACGAATTGACTTCTAGCCACACATTGGTTAATAGAAGTGCATAAAAGTATCAAAATAATGTGCAGTCGAGGTAAACTTTTTGATGCTCAAGGTATAACTGCCAAAATGAATAAAATTGGCAGACAAACATAAAGGTTTTCCACCATTGTTCCCAAAAGAAGAACAATTTTTTTATGGATACGTTGTGGGGGGTACTTTTAACACTGCAAAAAATGTTTTCTAGTAGGGTAATAGCTTCCAGGAAGGAAGCAATTTATATTGTAAAGGCAGGTAGATTCCATTTTGCTTAGTAGGGTGTGCTTAGTAGAGAGAAGCATTATCATGTAAACTATGTGGAATATGAGTTGTGGCCATTGGACAACTAAGGCAAAGTTCAAAAAGTACAGAACTCAATGAGTGGCCATGGAATCTTGTGAACTAGGCAGGCAAGAGGACAGATTTGAGGAGCTTTTTTGTATGGATAACCCGTGATGGGATTGGAGGCTCTCGTTACAGATATCTCTACTGTCTGAATATATCTTGGTTTTCTCAATTCTACTCTAAGCAGATTGTATGTTGACAAAATTTCAATATTCCCAAAACAAAAGGAGGACAAAAGCCCTCCTTTTATTGAAATTGCGTTAAGTTTCTACTATTAGGTCAAGTATTTTAAGCTCGTTGGATCAGTTTCTGAAGTATCATTTGATGGAACTAGCAATATATTGATCATTAGAAGAATGAGAGAAACTTACATGACAGTGGTAGACGTAACCGGGCTCGGCAGTTGCATCGAACCTGTATGATGTATTTGAATGAATGTAAGAAAACCTCACGAAGATTTTCGTGACGTATCCGGGCGTCATCTTGTACACGTTCTTCCACCCTTGCTCATGTTCTGGAACCTTCGTCTTTTTGCCACTTGCATACTTGTTTACTTGGCACTTGATCGCATCGTTTGTGTTTAGCATACACGCCTTGAACTCGTCCAAATTTACCAACTTCGTTTGATCTAACACTACAAAAAGACCCAAATGTATGTGCAGCGGGTGATTATCCTCCGTTAGATTGATTACATTCCAAACCTCCGTGGTGCCCACCTTGGGCTTTTCCGTGGCAGGTTCTTCGTATGATTTTCCATTTATGAACAAGTGAGTCGGCTCGTCAATGGCACTTGTGTACTCATACATTGCGATGTATCGTGTGACCGAAGAGCCGGATACATCGGGCGATGGATATTTAATCAGCTCTTTCGGAATTCGCCCCGTGTCAACTTCACGATGTTTTTTCACTAAAAATTTCATCACTTTTCCATTGGCTTCATTAACCGGGTCTCCAGACGGGTAAGGATAAGGAGCATCATTGGCTAGAATAGCCTGATCAGAGTTTGACTTAGAGAAGTCAACCACCACGTCAGCAATCTCGGATGGAGCCAGGAGAAGCTCACGAAGCTTTACAGGCTGTTCATGGTACGCTGAATCAGACGCAATATGGAAAAATTCTAGGCCGTTTGTGAAGTAGAATCTAAAGAACCGCGCGTTACTCGCATTGATGATACGAAACCGGTACTTTCTTCTACGAATGATCATGTGGGGCCAAGCCTTGCCATTAACAATTATGGCATCACCAAAATATTCAGGTTGCCACTGAGGGTGTATGGAAGGATTATTTCCAGTAGAATTCATGTATATCGAACCATTGCTACGAAAGGCACGATCAAATATGACCAACGCCCGATCAAATTCATCGCCGTTGGGTAATCCGAGCGGAGCCTCAACATGAGGATGTCGAATAATGTAAGCCCCGATCAAGCCCGCAAGAAGGTTGAGTCTGGTCAACCCCATGGCATGATCATGGTACCATAAATTTCCAGGTTGTTGAAAATTATGATAGTGGTACCTTTTCTTTGTCCAAGCGGGCCCTCGCTCTTTGAATCTGGCGGTGAACCAGGAGTGCGCGTTTCCATCACTCTCGGGCTCATCTATGCCACCATGTAGGTGCACCACGGTGGGAATGCCCAACTTAGTAGATGGTATGGCTGTCGGGATTGTTGGATCCCACGGGAGTATATGTTGTGAAGGGAGATGATTTTGCCACGTCACGTAAGTGTCAATGCCATGGAGGGCCTCGATTGTTGGACCAGGTACCGTTGCGGTGCGCTTGGACGTACCAAAGGCAAAGACCGGAGTTAGAGGAAGATCTCTATGAAATTTCTGCAAGCAAAGAACCGTCGATTAAGAATCTGATGCCCGGTATGAAACGACAACAATAGGAAATAAAAAACAAAGGTAAAGAAAAAAAGAGTGATGCCAACATTCTTTCACATATATTCTCTGAGGACCCACTTCCAAACTTTGATTGGGTAGAACTTTTCAAGTCTTACAGAAACGTTTCATCATTTCTTGACAAGATTAGAGGTTGAATATTAGAAACTTTATCTTTTAATTGAGTAGTTCATTAAGATATAAGAGCAGCAGGACAAATGGCTAACATATATTATTAGAGAAAATTTGTGTGTGGCGGGCGCTTTGTGAGCGTAACACCTACATAGACTATAGTTTAGTGGAGATAACATATATAGTTACCAAGATAATTAGCATTAAGTGGAGAAAATTTCTAGGCGTAATTATTACACGAGTATCTTTTTTCTTCTTGTAATCTACTAAAATTAAAGTGAAAGTTAGGTGATTCTAGATTATTATCCCTTACAAAACAACAACATGATTTTAGAGTAAGAAAAATGTCGCAAAATGCAGTTTAGCGATGAAAGATTGTCATTCTAAGAATTTTGCTACAATAATTAAAAAAAAAGGCGCTCTTGATGATAATCTTTTGTAATTAACCCTATTAACGCATATGAACCTTATCAATTTTTAACCTAACAGCTCACCTCCTGGAGGAAGGATGTATTTGCTTTATTATCAGTCAAATTGGGTATTTTGGTGATGAAGTGCAAGGCAACAAGAAAATTATGGTTCAACAAATCCACTTTGTAAAACGGAAAATTGATTCAGACTTAATATATTTTCCTTTTAATCATAGAGGGTAGTATTGTGCCTAACTTTTGGGATATCTAAAATGGTATAGCACCAATAGGTGCTACTTTCACATAGTTATACATGGTAAATGGATAGACTTTTATTTCAGAATTAAACAAAGGGGATTCCTGCAAGTTACCGAATTGATATTAATATTTTTCAGGAACAATGATTGATACGAGATGGAGAGAGAAGAAGAAAAGAGTTTTACCAGCTCATGATACAACTTCCTAGGAAACAAATTTTGGAATTGAATAATCTAGAGGGAGGACACTCAATTTTTGGGACACAACTCAGTTTTGATTGCCCAGAGAACATCTACATTTGAAAGTAATGTACTTTATTAATTCTAAATTGTGCTGCAGATGTTGTGATTTCATTTACAGCAGTGCTACTATTTTCAAAAATTTATAGAATTGTTTAACTCATACGTACGATGTATAATGTTTCAATGGGCATTGCGTATTCATTTTGTTTGAGAAAAGAATTGCCAAGTTGCTAAAAACTTACCCATTTCTTGTGGAACATGCCAATCTTCAGTGACTTGGAAACAGGAACTCCATTGACAACATCAAAGCCACGGATTCTGGGCATATCTGGAAGCTCATCAACAAACATTTCCATGTGGGTAGTAGCAAATAGCTCATCTTCTGCCAGTGTTCCCAGGATAACCCCCATAAGAAACATAGAAACAAGCTGAAGCATCAGATTTCTCTCCATCCTTGCCATCTTCTTGTTGCGTGAACACACACACACACACACAAGAGTAGATGGCAGGAGAGAGGAAACAAGGATGACAAAGGGAGTGGGCAGAAAGGGAGAGATGAGTGTAGAATAGTAAGGATACCAATAGTCAGTTCACATGGGATTTTATATAGAAGATTTAGGTAATCAAGGGGATTTTAGGGATTCCTTAGTATGACAATCAACGGATGAATAGTGTCTAATTGTGTGGCTTTGGTATTTCCTAGAAAGCTGTACGATTTAAAAAGCAGTTGATTTCCAGGGCATGCATGGTCATATTTCCTCTTGTGCTTTGTGTTGCACTTTTTTGTCTGTTTCTTTGATCTTTTCTTGCTTTGGATCTTCTCTATATCTTGATGGCCAGTAATTTTCTCCACGTCATTGTTAATCCTAGCTAGTAATTTTTCTTTAGAGGGTGTTTGATTTGATTATGGAGCGCAAATATCTATTTTAAACGGTTTAAATAGGCTTTTGTGGTCTGATAAAGAGACGAAGTGTGTAAAATACTATTTAAGACCTTAAATCATATTATAGGAGTTGAAACAGAAAATGTATGTATATTTTCGTGTATTTAAGAGTACATCAGAGGCCTGTATTTATAGGCACTACAGTTGACTCTAACATGACAATCAAGGAGATTCCTTAATTTACGAAGTTGGCTCTAATATCCCTCCTCAAACTCAAGGTGGTCGACCAGTGGCCAAGTTGAGTTTGGAAATGAAATGTAAGAAGTTCTTTATGGAGAAGGATTTCGTGAATACATTTGCAAGTTGATCGGAGGTAGATACAAGAATGAGCTCAAGGATACCACGAGTGAGATGTGTACGAGTAACATGACAACCAATCTCAATGTGCTTTGTCCTTTCATGAAAAATATCATTGTGAGTGATCTGGATAGCGCTCTGACTGTCACAATGAATAGGAGTAGCATAGTCAAAAGGGACACCCATGTTTCCAAGTAACCATCGCAACCAAACTAACTCAGCAGTAGTGTCAGCAAGAGCGCGATATTCAGACTCAGTGCTGGAGCAAGAGACAATGGACTGCTTCTTGCTGCGCCAGGAGATGAGAGAATTACCTAGAAAGAAACAGAAACTTGTAGTGGAGCGACGATCGGCAAGATCGCGTCCCCAATCTGCATCGGAGTAGGCAATGAGTTGTAGAGAGGATGCAGATGGATAGTGCAAGCCATGAGATAGAGTACCCTGCACATATCGCAAAATTCGAAGAACGCCAGCCAACACTATAAGAAATAAGGCCTTTGGCGACGGGGAAATCTGTCGCCAAAAGCCTACATTCTGTCGCTAAAACTTTAAGCGACGGAACTACCGTCGCTAAAAGTCCCTCGTATAAAAGCCCGTCACTAAAAGTTTTGCGACGGAATTAAAAAATACATCGTCTAATATTAGACTTTTAGCGACGGGATTCTTTATACATTACCGACGGAAATTCCGTCGCTAATTGTATTTTACGTATTTTAATTAAATTTTTTTTTTCAAAAATAATTTATTTGGTAAATAATTAGCGACGGTATTTTCATCGCTAAATCTCCTTTTTAACGATGGAATTTTCCGTGGTTAAAAGTTCAGACTTCGGTATACTCTTTAGCAACGGAATGAATTCGTCGCTCAAAGTCAAAAAAAAATTAATTTTTAATTTTTTTTAATGCCCAAACCTGTAATAAAAAAATCAAGCCTCAACAACAAGGCACAATCCCCAAATGCACATTAGGGCTAAATAATTTTTGATCGATCAACAATTATTTAACCCTACAACAAACACAAAACAACTATATATAACTTTAAAAAATGTTAACTATAACAAAAAATAAAATGTACAAGCCGGGAACCGGATACAATCGGTTAGGGCAGGGGAGAAGAGTACAAGCCGGGAGGGGGGTAAAAGCTGGGAGGGCACGAGAGGGGGCTCATCAGGGGTTGCCGAGTCCCAGATTTAGAACCTACTGATCCGGAGCCGGCTCGGCATGTCCAGCAACAGTGCCCTGCTGATCCTGCTCCCTGATCATCCTCAACACCACCGTAGCAATGCGTTATATCTCCTCCTCGTCCAATAGACGTTACGCAGCCGGTGTCTGTGGAGGGGCAGCGGGGGGTGGGGACGCTCCTATCACGGCACGTGCAGTCGTGCCAGGCAGGCCGCATATGCAGCCTTTCGGCCAATTGACGACCTCCGGTGTATCCAGCCATCGCTTCAACGCCCAAGTACTCGTACCCGTACTAGTGGACGCTGATGGCTGTCTGGACTGCTGCTCGGACCCCCTAAACTGTTCATACGAGGCCTGCAAAAATAGTGATTTAAAGATATGTTAGGGAATTTAACGCAACAAACATTGAATAGAAAGACAAAAATTTAATAAATTAAACAAATTGACTCAAACTTACATCGATCCGCCGGGAAATATCTGAAACATAGTCCCCCGCCCTGTGTGCCTCGTCCTTGTCCTTCTTTCTCATGTGCGTCTGATGATACGTCAGAGCTACGATCTCATTCTCCTCCAAGTCAACGTGCTAGACCGCATTCTTGTGTCGGATGACGTCGTGTGCCACTGACCCCCCCCCCCCCCCATGTGTGTCAGATCTTTCTCACCTCTGTCCTTGGCCCCGCTCTTACTCTTGGCATCCCATCCTGGATCCGCAACCCACCGATCAATCATCTGTCCCCATACAGTCTGAGATATCCATTACGGGGGATATTTCTTCAACTCCGTCATCAGGGCATCCTCGGGCAGCATCTTCTTCACCCGATCCCGTGCGTCGTGCAGCCATCAGCGGCAATTCTTGTCGATATATGTAAAAAGGCATGTCGCCCGAGCGCTTGCTGATCAGGCTAGTCAAACATGAACCCCTCGTGCAAGGCATCCAATTACACAAATTAATTTAAATAATAAATTCTAATTAAACAAATACTATCAGAGAAAATATCGCGTTAACCGTACCAACCACTCCTCCCATAGGGACTCCTTCGTCCCGGCATCCCATTCCTTCCAGTATAGCCGTGGCTCGAAGAATCGGCCCTTCACAAGAACGCCGATCTTCGTCCTCACCTGATTCTCCAGGATCCTGCCAAAGAAGTAAATAAATACATTAATACAGTTCAAATATAAATTAAGACACCCAAAAATTTAAATATAAGGCATGATGTGATTTTTTTTACTTATTATTGGCCCTCCTGGGAGAGCGTAACTCTCTGTTTACACTAGGGGTCGATGCGTACCCCGCGTGTCGGGCCACGGCCTCGTCGATATCCTACAAACAACCGACATTAATACAGTTCAAATATAATTTAAATATAAGGCTAGCGAAAATTGACTAAACACCGTTATCAACTATACCTGAGATAGAACCCACAGAAGAAAGAGAATCACCGTCGGGCTGGGGCTGGGGCTGGAGCTGGGGCCCCGTCTGCTGTACATGAGCACTCTATGCCTCGTCATCAGTGGGCAATGACAAGGTGAGACCCACCGGGAAAGAGGCAGCTCGTCGTCCACCCCGGCCACGAATAGCCCGTATCTTATCCATAACTGACTTCGTATAGATAAATTGCAAAGAAATTAACACATTAAAAATAATAATTTGGCCGAAAATATCATCAGCACTATATAAATGAACCAAGTATATAAACACAATATGAACCAAGTACTAAAATGTTATTACATATTTTTCGAGGTGTTACAACAGTACAAGTCAATCATTTTAAATTTGGGAATCATCATCATCTTCATCGCTAGACTCGTCATCCTCTTCTTCGTGGGACCTCGTCGTCATCTTCATCTTCTAATTCATCATCTTCATCAGTAGACTCAGTCACATCATCTTCAACACTTTCCACGTCTTTCGCGTCATCATCTACGACTTCTTCTCCTACATGAAGTGTTGTTGGAAGATGAAGATTGTCCTCCTCGTTGTTCACCTCAACAGGTAATAAGACAGGTGGTTGGTCGGCTTGAAAGGTGTCTAGCTCACTGTCATATGTCACGGGCAATTTCTTAGACTTAATAACTGTATACCAATGAGATTTGGAATTTGCGACGTCGTCCGCGTAAAAGACTTGTACAGCTTGACTAGCAAACACAAAGGGCTCGTCTGATGCAAGTCTTGACTTGACATTGACATCTACAATCCCTTGAGAGCTAACACGGATTCCTCTACTGCATGTGACATCGAACCACGTACACTTGAACATTACCAAGCGGTTTTGGGAACCCAGATATGTTAGCTCAACAATCTCATCTAGCTCTCCGTAAAAGTTCATGCAATTCTCGGCATAACAGTCGCCGTCGACCAAGACTCCACTGTTTTGAGTTTGTTTTGTTAGGTCATCATCTTTTACGTTAAACCTAAACTCGTTGATGATATAGCCTCCGTAACAGGATGTTTGTTTGTTAGGGCCTTCGGCTAGTAATTTCAAGCAGGAGGCCACTGGTCTATCCATTGACTGAACCTATTGTAGATGACGGTAAAAATTAAGGATAAATCAGTATACTAATTGGCCACAGAACTGTATATAACACATAATATAATTTCGTTAAAGCTTCTTACACTGATTTTGAACCACTGTACAAATTGTGATTTACGATGAGATTCAAGGCCAGCAGGATCAGTGATTAAAGATTTCGCATCGAACTCACTGCAAACCAATATAGTTGACTCGCTTATCACACACTTTCAATTATGTACAGCAATGTAAGTGAATTAAGACTTTAACTTACTCAACGAATGCCGAAACTTCATCGCAATTTAGAAGGGCATATATTGTT
>JAVXUO010001959.1:0-11577 GCA_033065855.1 Escallonia rubra
CGTTAACTGTATTGACAAACCATCCGTTGTCTTTTCTAACATAAGATTGCCATAAATTGTCTAAAAGTGTTCTTTGGTCAACAGGGAAAGGACCAATTTTATGATCTTTGACCTGAAACCTGGAACCAGCATGTAAAACTTCTAAGTTATTGCCATTAAAATTAATCCTGTTTCTACCAAGATTGTCAATATAACTAATAAACTGTGTTGGAAAAACGGGGTTAGCCTGGTTTGTCTGATTTTGCCTTGTCTGAGCAGAAGAAGATGCTGATGATGATGCCATCTGTAAATAAAACAAAAAGATTGTCTGATTCTAATTTTTGTATGAGATAAAAGTCTGTCTATTTGTATGAAGTTATCTTAGGATAAAATTTTTCTAGATAATAAATCAGCAATGGAGTTATCAATTCCTTTAATGTGTTGCCATTCTATTTTATCTATCCTATAATTGCTTAAGGAAGTCATAAATTTTAACCATCTATTTGTGTATCTAGAGTCTTTGTTTTTGTTGTATCTTACTATGGCCTCACAGTCTGTCCTAATACAAAACTCATATTTAGAAATTAAAAGTGCTTTGAAATGTTCTAGTGCATAAATTATAGCTAGTAATTCATAATCTAAGCTTGTCAAATACTGATTACTTTCTTTGTATTTGCCACTAGCATATCTACATATTCTTTCTTCTTTTTTATTACTGTATTTGTTAGGTTTACAGTATAAAACTGCTCCCCACCCGTCTTTACATCCGTCTGTTTGGACTATAAGATAGTCTGTATCTAAGGGTAAATATAGGTCTGGTAATTGTTTAACCTTTTCTTTTATAGTTCTAACTAGTCTAATATCTTCTATATTAAAATGTCTTTGCCCATTTTTACGGGTTTTATTGTATAGAGGACCTATTAATTTACTAAGGTCTTTAAAATAAATTCTAGCTTGATTAATTAATCCTAAAAATGCCTGAATTTGTTTTAGTCCTTCTAACTTGTCTGGAAAGTCTAAGATCTTTTTGGCTATATGTTCTTGTAGTTTTATTTTGCCATTTCCTATTTCCATCCCTAAAAATTTTATATTTGTCTTGAATAATTCTACCTTTTTCTTGCTAAGTATTAAACCATGTTTATTAAAAAGTTTAAAAACTAAATCTAGATGAGACAGATGCTCATGTTCATTTTTACTACAGACTAAAATATCGTCTATGTATACTAAAATAAAGTCATCATAAGGTCTAAAGATATCATCCATTTTGCGTTGGAAGATACTTGGTGCTGTCTTAAGGCCGAAAGGCATGACTAACCATTCATATAAGCCTTCTGGAGTGGTAAAAGCTGTCCACTTAATGTCTTCAGGCCACATCTTAATTTGATAAAAGCCTGATTTACAATCAAATTTGCTAAATATTTTCTTGCCTTGTATTTTACTTAAAAGGAAGGTCTTGTTTGGTATATTATAACTATCGTCTTTTATATTATCATTGAGTCTTTTGTAATTTATTACCATTCTACTTTTTCCTCTGAGTATTTCTGCATGATTTCTAACTATAAAAGCTGCAGATCTATGAGGGCTATTGCTTGGTCTAATTACTTTTAATTCTGTTAGATCTTTAATGTGCATTTTAAAATCATCTGCATCTAAATTACTTGCTTCTATATTGGCAGTCTTAACAATATAGTCTGGATTTATAATGTCAAGCTTACAGTATATCTGATTTAAATCCCATCTTTTAATAGGATCTTCTCCTATAAAAGGGAGTCTGTCTATTGCTCTAAGAATATCATTTTTATTTGTAAAATAGTTTATTAAATTATAACTAATTTTGTCTAGGCTGTAAATATCTAGATCTATATTATCATCTACGTTGTTTTCATCTTCTATTATTTCTTCTATTTTTAAACATTCATCTCCTATGTCTATATTGGTTCAGCAACAATTTGTTTTTCCCTTACTACAGTCTTCGCATATTTTATTTTTGCCTTTTATATTAACATATTTCCCATGCAGACACATTACGGTCCCAACTATTATATTAGTCCAGACTGTCAAGATAGATCTCTTTCTGAAACTATAGCAGACTGTGAGAATTGCAATACTTTAATTAGACACCATAATATTCTAAAATCAAGACTAGACTATTTGCTTTTAGAAAAATCACATTTTGATATACAAATATCACAACTTAAAGCACAAATACAAGTTTTAGAATTAGAGGCAAATGACTGGAAACAGAGATATACTTCTCTTATTTCCACTAAACAGACAACAAAACCTACTATTTCGGGGAATAAAGAAGTAGCTAGTCCAGATTCACAGGCTTCTGGTAAAGACAAATCAAGTCCTGTTAAAGTTGGTAATTTACTCAAAATTACTGAAAAACCCATGTGTTCGGGAGAAAGAATACCTAGTCCAGTATTACAGGCTACTGGTAAAGACTATTCAAGTCCTGATATAGTTGGTGTTTTACTCAAAAACACTGAAAATCCTTTGAATATGGGAGAAAATATTCCTAGTCCAGTTCTACAGGTGACTGGTAAAGACTCATCAAATCCTGAGACCCCTGTCCATTTGGGAAAAATGGAATTAAGAAAATTAAAAAGCAAGAAGGCCAAAAGACAAGCTCTGGCAATTCAAAGCCAGGTAGCCAAAGTTTTAGCTGATTTAGTCAACAAGACCCTGACAAGCAAGACAGAAGCATCAACAAGCCAATTTGATGATTCATTATTTCAAGACGCTCAGAGACAGAGTCCCAGCCTTATTGCTACCTCCAGCGACTCATCAGACAAGACCGAAGATCAGGCACAGGATGATTCCAATGAAAGACCCCATAAAAAATAGACAGCTGTAAAATGAAGATTCCTTTTGGATAGCATTTTTGGACAGCAAGCAAAGAAAACACTCAAAGTCATAGACTTCAGACAGCAGGCATCTTTCCTTTTCAAAAAAGGAGATTTCTTTAAAGACAAACGCAAGCTAAAGGCAAAAGCAAGATAAGATTCCTCCATTATTTTCAGTGGAAGATAAAAGATAGACTGACAAACTACATTATTTGAAGACTTTTCGAAATGTGAAGACAAAAGAAGAAGGCATCTTCTTTTAGACAGAGCATCTTAAGCTCCCTAGGTCTACTATTAGCTTTCTAGGCCTAAGACTTTCTTTTAAAGTGTTTTGTAATGTAGCTTAAAAGAAATCTCGTCCTTTAGTACACCTGTAAAGTTTAGGAAATTATGTAAAGTCCTGTAGTTAGCTTTAGTTAGCTTTCCTCTGCCTATAAGTAGAAGGCAAAATCATTTGTAAAGAGATGCGAAGTAATCTTTTGAAGAGCAATACAATATTCTCTTTGAAACTTCTCTGCTTCATGCAATCTCAATTCTCTCTGTAAATCAATCAATTCTTCAACTCAAGTACGCAGCAATCTTTAGTTCAAGTAAGTTTTCCTCTCTAAACCTGTTTAAAATACTGGGGTGAAAACGCTCAATGGCGAAACACATTCTATGAATTGAAAAGGAACATTTCTAAGTCTAATATGACTAAAAACATCCTAATAATGTTTTGATTCAAAATCATATGGCATTTACTTGGGAAAGAGAGACTCTTTTATAAAATTTGTTTTGAAAAATGATTATGCTTACCCCAGGTTTACCTAGATCTAAATCAATTATGCTTCCAAACGAATTTCCAGAGTTCTCTTTATGGGTTTGAAACAATAGTGGGAGCGAGTCATTCAGGGTTATTGCCGAGTGATGGCGTTGAAAGCCCGCAGACTAACGCATGCCCTGAGTTTTTACCTTGAAAGAAAACTTTGGTTGTTCAACCTAGCATCCTGAGATTTATTCTAGACTAGACCTACCAGGCATCCTGAAGTTTTGAAAAATAAAATCTTCTACAAAGACTCTCTCTCTCTCTCTCTAAGTTTTTGCCCTATCCTTTTTGAATCTTTTCAGTATTCCGCTGTGTTTTTATCTATATTATTCTTCATCCTTAATGGATCACGGTCCGACCGGGGACTCTTTCTCTTCTGAATGATTAATCTACGGATACCAGACGTCGATATGCCTTTGGCAGGTCCGCAAGGATTGACGATTGGTTTAACGAAGTAGACCAAATCAGTAAAATTTAGAGATTGTTGTTATTCCGGCCAAACCTCCCCCCATTTTGGTATCAGAGCCATATTTTCCTTGGCTTTGAAGAAATGTTCACTTAATAAAGGAGAATGTTAAGTAGTCAAAGAGCAAGTAACCCCTTCTTATCAATTATCATGAGTAATTTACCTAGACCTGCTAATCCTACTTTTTATTCTTCTATCACTCAAGGCAATGAAGAATATGCTGTAGATATTTCACAATTTAATACTTTCTTTTCAGCAATAGAAGAAATCAATACACTAAACAGTAGCCTTAGATATTTCTTAGACACTGGCAGACATCCTATAATTCTAGATCCTCTTACTTCTTATCTAAATTATACAAATCAGATAGACCATTTTACAAATAGACTAAATAATTATTTAGTTAGAATGATAAGACATTATATAGCTCGTAAAGACGTTTCCAACAATAATAAATACTTTACTAGGTATCAAGAACAGACTTTAAGAAGAAGTTCTAACAACCAGACATCCACTAGTAGAAATAATAATGGACAATAATCTTGATAATAGACCCATCAATAGCACTCTTAGAAATAGACAACCCACTTATATTAGCAGTTCAGAAGATAGCTTTGAGGCAAATTACGTAGAATTTCGTAGATTCTTAGTAATCTTAGAAGTATTAGATGACACTAATGATCAGATTAGATCCAACATTTCAGAAAACCAATTAACTTTAAGATATAATCCCTTAAGGAGTTACATTAGTATCTTTATAGATATCTCTGCCATAACCATAGACATAAACCAGTATTTAAAACAAATAGTAGATTTCTATATATATTATAAAGACGTAAAAAATAATGGGTACTACAGTAGAGAATATTTGAGACTTAGAATCACTAGACCAAATTTTGATAGATTTAGAGCTATAATAGAAAGACATGAATCAACTGCTTTAGAAAACTTAACAGACCACATAAATTTCTTACAAATTACAAGTAACATAGAAAGCACAGATTCAGATAGCTCTAGTGACAATGAAGAACCAAACAGTTTACACCTTCCAGATTAATGACAGATAGAAATTTAAACACAGAACCTTATCAAGAGCCTTTTAGTTTTGATGACATGATTACAATTTTAATGTTGATCAACAGACTACCATAGATATATTAGACACCTTTAATAGATACTATACAGCTTTAGAAACAATAGATCATACAAACGAAAGGCTAAAACATTACATAGACACAGACTCTATTACTTTATTATATAATCCTTTATCCTTCTACATTAGATATTTTCTAAATTTAGACTTATTATTAGAAGATTTTGACATTTTCTTTCAACATCTTATAGGTTTTTATATACAATTAAAAGACCACCAAAACAATGCTTTATATTACACTGAGTTTCACAGAAGGTTAGAACAAATAGATCCAAGTACTCCCGTAGAAAATTTAGGAATACCTGCAGACATAACGGCACAAATACAAAACAACTTAGATAGATTACAATTAGACTCAGATTTAGACTATGAGGATTATTTAAATTATAATGAAAACGACAATGATTATCCTTGGGATGATGAAGCCCTGGCTAATCTAGACAACACTTATAATGGAATATAGATGGCCACAAACAAAATAGAATATTTAAATCTTCAAACAGACAATAAGAGTTTAAAAATAATTAGAGAAAACTTAGATTATATGAAAGAAGTTTATATGCAATCTTCAGACAAAACTAAACAAAGTGAAACTAAGATAGAAGTTCTCTTAGAAAAACTTATCAAGCAAACTGAAGAAATAAATAAAATTAAAATTAAGACAGAAAAATTAGAAAAACAAATTAATCAGTTAGAAGAAAACTTAAGACAATATTTTAATATACAGGGACTTGAGTATAAATGACAAGTTCAAAAAACTATGAAAATTATTCAGACTATAAACAAGTTATGTTAGATGAAAGTGATTATTTATTTCCAGCAGAAGGCATAACTAAAAACTCCCTAGGAACTCCAAACGATCTTTCTAATAGAAAACAAAACAATGTTATTATAATGTTACTAATAAAATGTTTAGAAAGACTTGACACCCTAGCACTAAGAGTAGAGTTATGTCTTGAAAAACCTAAAACAGAGACTACCCAAGATATAGACGTTCTATGCAAAAAATTAGAAAAAATAACCATAGACAAACCTAAAAAGAAAACAAGGTCATCAGAACTAAAATTTTTAATTTATGACAAGTCATAATAGTGGTCAAATTTTAGGAAGAGGTAATATAGAAGATAGGAGCAGAACAGAAGTTCTAGCCACTGAAACTAGAAGACGCAATGAAAACACTTTACAAAATAGGGTTCTTAGACTTTTCAGAACACCTTCAGCACCACTAGCTTCTTTAGAACAGATAATAGATATTGATAGACAAATTGAACAGTTTAGACAAAACAGATTAGATTTAATATCTCCTCAAATACTATATCAACATCATTCTCAATTAAGCCAAACAAGACTATTTATGCATTATAGAGAAACACAAAATAGATGTGTAGGAGAAGATGTAGCTAGTATAAACCTAATACACCCAGATTCAGAAAATGAATTAATTAGAGGAAATTTTAACTTAACTCATATAGGTTTAATAGTCATCGGAGTAAAAGGTTTAACTAGAAGAGATACAGGAGCTAAAGTATTCTTAGCTATAATAGACGATAGATTTTCTAGTGAACAAGCAATAATAGGAGCCATAGAAGTAGACATGAACAACAATGGTGGCATATTTTACTGTGGCTTCTCTTCAAACACCGGCGGTGCCTTAAGGTCTCCGCTAGAATCTCTGGTTTGGTCACCGACCTCGACTTCGGCCACGGTGGAACCACCGAGGCAATGGCGGCGGCAGCGACACCGAGGCTACGGCTGCGAACCTTGTCACTCTCTCTCTCTAAAGGTGCTTATGACAATGGATTTGGGGATTGGGGAGGCGAAGGCAGAGGAAGTTGTTCAGAGAGAGAGAGAGAGATGAACAAGAGAATGGGGTTTTTTTCCTAAAGAGATAGAAAGTGAGAATGGATGTGGAGTTGGCAGATTGTGTGGATCTGTTCTGAAATATTGTCCGCTACATTATGTAGCGGACGATATTTCAGAAGATGTGACTTGAAGATTAAGGGGTATATTCGTAAAAAATATCGTCGGCTACATTATGTAGCGGACGTACTTAAAAAAAGTGCAAAAAAGATTTGGGCAGTCCACAGATCGAGCGTGGACGGCTAGATCGCGCTTGCAACTTAACTCCATTTGCTAGCGCGAGCAATGGATCAGCTCCCTATACATATATATGTATATACATACATATATATATATATATATGTATATATATATATGTATATATATATATATATATACCTATATATATATACATATACATATATATATACATATATATATATATATATATATATATACACATATATACATGTATATGTATACATGCATATGTATACATGTAAACATATACATGTATATATATGTGTGTGTGTGTGTGTGTGTGTGTGTGTGTGTGTGTGTGTGTGTACATATACATGTACGCATATATATATATATATATGTATATATACATATATATGTATACATGTATACATATATATGCGTACATGTATATGTACACACACACACACACACACAAATATATATATATATATATATATATATATATATATATATATATATATATATATATATGGGGGCTGATCCCTATCGACCGGTGGGAAATTAATGTTTTCTCCACCGAATCGCTGCTCTAAGCAGCGATTGCACAAAATTGCAAAAAGCCAATCGCAACAAAGAGTTGCGATTGGAATTATTGGAGAAAAAATCCCAATCGCAACTCTTTCATGCGATTGGCTTTTTCCCTTTTTTTCTCCCATGTGCACGGCTGGTCAACAATCACGGCCGTGGCCCCCACCCCTCATCCCCCCAATCGCAACTCTTTCTTGCGATTTTTCTTCTTGTCCGTTTTTTCTTCTCCCCCCCCCCCCCCCGTGGTCAACAATCACGGCTTCCCCCTCGTGGCCCCCACCCCTCCTCCCCCCCCACCCTTCCTTCCCCCCACCCTTCCTCCCCCCCCCGGTGGCCCCCACCCCTCCTTTCCCCTGTCCTTTTTTTTGTGTGCATTCGGGCACACAATTTTCCCGAAAGAGAAAGAAAAAAGGCCCCACCCCATTGTCCTCCCCCCCCCGGTGATGCCCACTCCCCCCCCCCCCCCGCGTGATGCCCCCCTTCCCCCCACGCGTCATTTCCCCCCTCCCCCTACCCCCACGTGTCATTTCCACCTCCCCCCACCCTACTGCTCACTCACGGGCACAAGAGAAACTGTGTCTTCTTTCTTCTTTTTCCCTCACTTCTTCTCTCTATAAAATCCCTTCTCCCCGAACCATTTCTTCCAATCTCCTCATTCTCCATATCTCACCTACATAATCTCCACAACAATACAAACAAAAAAAATTTACGCTAGAAGATCGGTGGATAACCGCTAGAAGATCGGTGAATTTTTCGTCATTTTTTTCAAGTCAAAACAAGTAAGTATTTTGAATTTTCTTATAATTCAATGTTAATTTCAAATTGTTCTTACCAATTGATTGTTTAAATTGTGTTACGCTTAAATTGTTCTTACCATAGTCTAAAATTCGTGTTTAGGGCGTCAAAATTACGTTTTTACAAATCGGGGTATTACATTCGAAAGATTCGAAAATAGCGATTTTTTAGGGCGTCAAAATTAGGATTTTTCACGAATTTACAAAAACTAGCTAGAGCTAGATTTTTCCAAAGTGCAAAAAAGAGACCCTAGTTATTTTTAAAAGATCTGTATCAGGTAAAAATTTCAGATTTTTCCAAAGACTGGAAACGGGTAAACTGATACGCGCAACCTTGTAACTTTGCAGTGTAATTTAAAATATCAAGCTAGCGCGATTTCGCGCGAAACTTTTCTGAGAACCCTAGGATGTTGGGAAGTTCCATTTTCCAGGAATACGGGCCATTCCGAAGCCGGTAGCAATTTTTTTGCCGAACGGGCTTTTAAGCGCTCGATCCGGACACTAGTTCGGGATTTTTAAACAAAAAATCCGTAAAATACTTTTTAGATCACGAATCAGTTCAGGAACCTTAAAATAGCATCTTAAAGCACTTTTGAGATTTTTCCTGATGCCAGGGGGCATTTTGGTAATTCGCCGCCCCGAGAGGGGTATTTTGGTAATTTTACGGTGTCAAGTTTTTCAAACGACTTTTCAGTCCGTAAATGTAAGCAAAGCACCTGAAAGGCTGATTTGAAGCCGATTCGCGGGGCGTTGGGGTGATAATGAAACCCGGGCCATTTTGATAATTTGCCGCTCATCAGGGGCTATTTTCCTAATTTTACATTACACAAATTTCCCGAATGACTTTTAGTTCAGGAAAGGGTGTGAGACACCCGAAAAGTTATTTTAAAGTTGTTCTGAGATGTTTGTTGGGGCGATGACTGCCACAGGGTATTTTGCATAAGTTGTAGGTGTTTTGGTAACTTTCCCCCTTAAAATATTCTGAGGAAATATTTGGTATATAATTGATGTAATACATTTAAATAGTGGTTTAAAAGCGGTTTTGAGGTGTTGGGGGTGCAGCGGCCATCGGGGGTGTACTGCTAAATAAGCACGTTGGCGCTAAGGTTTAAGGAACTAGCATTATTAAGCGTTCGGAGTGGTGGGAAGTGAGGAATGGTTTTAATACATTAAAATAATGATTTAATGACTATTGCTAATGCGTTGGTAAGCTAGGTTAACGATTCAGTTACAGTTTTGGAATGTAAATATTATGGACGCTAAGTTGGTTTACGATTATATTTTGTTCTTACAGATATGGATTTCAACCCTGGACCTCATGATACATCAATCCTATACGATGACGATGACCACGTCGCAAGGCACGTATTTGACGGTGTCGATAGGGGTGTTTTGGAAACAATTCAAAGCACAAGTCACCTCGACGAGTGGGTACTGAACGAGGAACAAATACAACTATTACACCGTCAAAATTTGACCGTGTTCACCGATTGCGGGATTTGGTCACGGCACGACGATTGCCTTATATCCGCTCTAGTTGAACGATGGAGGGGCGAGACGAACTCATTTCACTTCCGGTTTGGTGAAATGACTATTACATTAGAGGACGTCGGATTTATACTTGGAATCCCATGTCACGGCAGACCCATTACTTCGAGTAAAACGTCTGCATCCATAGCGAAGATGGCTAGGCAGTATTTTCTGGGAATTCCGAGGGACGCTCTTACAACCAACGGCATAAAACTTAAATGGCTGAGAGAGCAGTACGGCGAGCTACTAGATGAATACACTCCTCATGATTTGGTGACGTATACGAAGGCATTCCTTTTGTATATTACTGGATCTATATTACTTCCGACGCAAAAAAAAACACGGTGCATCCAAAGTATATGGTGTTCTTGGAGGATCTTGAGGAGGTATACTCGTATTCGTGGGGTTCATCTGTCCTTGCGCACCTATATCGAGCATTGCACAAAGCTATGAGAAAGGGTGCCAAGTCCATTGCCGCCTGCATCACTCTGTTACAGGTTTGAGCATTTATATTCTTGGTTGACGTGTCAATATATTCGTGATTAATTACTAATTCCATATAATGTTTGCGTTCACAGGTTTGGTCTTACGAGAGGCTACCCACGGGTTGTCCACAGCCCGTAGCTGATTCCAATGAGACGTGGCCTAGGGTGTGGGCCTGGGGGCCTACGACCAAACGGAGGAGACGGGTAGACCCTCACCACCATCTAATGTTCTATCGGGGGGAACTAGATATGATGGATGCATCCCAGGTGACGTGGCAGCCATATGGGAAGGTGATGCATCGGTTGAATGAGTTGTGTTGGCAACTTCCGGTGTCGTACGTGCTGGCAGGTTTGGTTCGGGTGCCACTTATTCACTTCGAAGTATGTGAGTTTCAGATGCCCGATCGAGCTATGAAACAAGCTGGCTGTCTACAAGGGATACAAAAACCCGCTGTAGACATGCGGTGGTACAGGAGCGGTCGAGGTCTGAATTTTGAGGTGCCTGATGCCTTGAATTTGCTGAGCGACGAGGTGCAACAGTGGAATACTTGGCAAGAAACGTATGGTAGCCTTGTAGTGCTCAAGGACGACGGCACCAGTACTGAGGAGTACCTGCAGTGGTTTCTCAAGGTGACGCGCACGAGGGTGAATCGCCCTTCCTAAGTGAGGACCAAATCGTATGCGCCACGTGAGGTCTATGACCAGTTCTAGGCATTGAGCATTGTAAGTCAACCTAGTGTTGTTTCAATATTTATTTGCGCACCTTCTCGACCATGCCTGAAATGATGACGGTGATTTTTCTATGCATGATGTTTAGGTTGACCAGGGCACTGAGGTGTTCAAGCAGCTCAACCAGTTTGACTGGTATGTCGCGCATGCGCCTGA
>JAVXUO010000295.1:0-58393 GCA_033065855.1 Escallonia rubra
CTCGATCCGGACACCGGTTCGTGATTTTTGGGCGAAACTTCCGTAAAATACTTTTTAGATCACGAATCAGTTCAGGAAGCTTAAAATAGCATCTTAAAGCACTTTTGAGATTTTTCCTGATGCCAGGGGGCATTTTGGTAATTTGCCGCCCCGAGAGGGGTATTTTGGTAATTTTACGGTGTCAAGTTTTTCAAACGACTTTTCAGTCCATAAATGTAAGCAAAGCACCTGAAAGGCTGATTTGAAGCTGATTGCGGGGAATAAATGTCGCTAAAGGTGAAAACTTAATTAGACAGTTTTTCACGAATTTATAAAAAATAGCTAGAGCTAGATTTTGCGAAAGTACAAACAAGAGACCCTAGTTATTTTTAAAATATGTGTATCAGGAAAAAATTTCAGAATTTTCCAAAGACTGGAAACGGGTTAACTGATACGCGCAACCTTGTAACTTTGCAGTGTAATTTAAAATATCAAGCTAGCGCGATTTCACGCGAAACTTTTTTGAGAACCCTAGGATGTTGGGAAGTTCCATTTCCCAGGAATTCGGGCCATTCCGAAGCCGTTAGCAATTTTTTTGCCGAACGGGCTTTTAAGCGCTCGATCCGGACACCGGTTCGGGATTTTTGGGCGAAAAATCCGTAAAATACTTTTTAGATCACGAATCAGTTCAGGAAGCTTAAAATAGCATCTTAAATCACTTTTGAGATTTTTCCTGATGCCAGGGGCATTTTGGTAATTTGCGCCCCGAGAGGGGTATTTTGGTAATTTTACGGTGTCAAGTTTTTCAAACGACTTTTTAGTCCATAAATGTAAGCAAAGCACCTGAAATGTTGTTTTGAAGCCGGTTCACGGGCGTTGGGGTGATAATGAACCCCGGGCCATTTCGGTAATTTGCCGCTCATCGGGGGCTATTTTCCTAATTTTACATTACACAAATTTTCCGAATGACTTTTAGTTCAGGAAAGGGTGTGAGACACCCGAAAAGTTATTTTAAAGTTGTTCTGAGATGTTTGTTGGGGCGATGACTGCCACAGGGTATTTTGCATAAGTTGGGGGTGTTTTGGTAACTTTCCCCCTTAAAATATTCTGAGGAAATATTTGGTATATAATTGATGTAATACATTTAAAAAGTGGTTTTAAAGCGGTTTTGAGGTGTTGGGGGTGTAGCGGCCATCGGGGGGGTATATTGCTAAATAACCACGTTGGCGCTAAATTTTAGGGAACTAGCGTTATTAAGCGTTCGGAGTGGTGGGAAGTGAGGAATGGTTTTAATACATTAAAATAATGATTTAATGACTATTGCTAATGCGTTGGTAAGCTAGGTTAACGATTCAGTTACAGTTTTGGAATGTAAATATTATGGACGCTAAGTTGGTTTACGATTATATTTTGTTCTTACAGATATGGATTTCAACCCTGGACCTCATGATACATCAATCCTATACGATGACGATGACCACGTCGCGAGGCACGTATTTGACGGTGTCGATAGGGGTGTTTTGGAAACAATTCAAAGCACAAGTCACCTCGACGAGTGGGTACTGAACGAGGAACAAATACAACTATTACACCGTCAAAATTTGACCATGTTCACCGATTGCGGGATTTGGTCTCGGCACGACGATTGCCTTATATCCGCTCTAGTTGAACGATGGAGGGGCGAGACGAACTCATTTCACTTCCGGTTTGGTGAAATGACTATTACATTAGAGGACGTCGGATTTATACTTGGAATCCCATGTCACGGCAGACCCATTACTTCGAGTAAAACGTCTGCATCCATAGCGAAGATGGCTAGGCAGTATCTTCGGGAAATTCCGCGGGAAGCTCTTACAACCAACGGCATAAAACTTAAATGGCTGAGAGAGCAGTACGGCGAGCTACCGGATGAATACACTCCTCATGATTTGGTGACGTATACGAAGGCATTCCTTTTGTATATTATTGGATCTATATTACTTCCGACGTAAAAAAAAACACGGTGCATCCGAAGTATATGGTGTTCTTGGAGGATCTTGAGGAGGTATACTCGTATTCGTGGGGTTCAGCTGTCCTTGCGCACCTATATCGAGCATTGCACAAAGCTACGAGAAAGGGTGCCAAGTCCATTGCCGCCTGCATCACTCTGTTACAGGTTTGAGCATTTATATTCTTGGTTGACGTGTCAATATATTCGTGATTAATTACTAATTCCATATAATGTTTGCGTTCACAGGTTTGGTCTTACGAGAGGCTACCCACGGGTCGTCCACAGCCCGTAGCTGATTCCGATGAGACGTGGCCTAGGGTGTGGGCCTGGGGGCCTACGACCAAACGGAGGAGACGGGTAGACCCTCACCACCATCTAATGTTCTATCGGGGGGAACTAGATATGATGGATGCATCCCAGGTGACGTGGCAGCCATATGGGAAGGTGATGCATCGGTTGGATGAGTGGTGTTGGCAACTTCCGGTGTCGTACGTGCTGGCAGGTTTGGTTCGGGTGCCACTTATTCACTTCGAAGTATGTGAGTTTCAGATGCCCGATCGAGCTATGAAACAAGCTGGCTGTCTACAAGGGATACCAAAACCCGCTGTAGACATGCGGCCATACAGGAGCGGTCGAGGTCCGAATTTTGAGGTGCCTGATGCCTTGAATTTGCTGAGCGACGAGGTGCAACAGTGGAATACTTGGCAAGAAACGTATGGTAGCCTTGTATCGCTCAAGGACGACGGCACCAGTACTGAGGAGTACCTGCAGTGGTTTCTCAAGGTGACGCGCACGAGGGTGAATCGCCCTTCCCAAGTGAGGAAGACATCGTATGCGCCACGTGAGGTCTATGACCAGTTCTGGGCATTGAGCATTGTAAGTCAACCTAGTGTTGTTTCAATATTTATTTGCGCACCTTCTCGACCATGCCTGAAATGATGACGGTGATTTTTCTATGCATGTTTTTTAGGTTGACCAGGGCACTGAGGTGTTCAAGCAGCTCGAGCGGTTTGACTGGTATGTCGCGCATGCGCCTGACAGTCTCAAGAGCTCCATTGAGAGGTACAAGACTGATCTTCACAACTTTAGTGTTGCGTACCGGGGTTACCAAGGGGAGCCGTCTAGTCGCTTGCCTCCTGACGCGTACGGCTCTCAGCCCCAGAGTCAGGTGTGGGAGCCGTCTAGTCGCTTGCCTCCTGACGCGTACGACTCTGTGCCCCAGAGTGTGGTGTGGGAGCTGTCTAGTCGCTTGCCTCCTGACGCGTCTTTGCCCCAGAGGGAATTCTGGGAGCCGTCTAGTCGCTTGCCTCCTGACACGTACGACTCTCAGCGCCAGAGTCAGGTGACCCAAGTAGGAATCCAGGCCTCGCGCCCAAGCATCCGGTCGGATAAAGGACAAGCGACAAAGCCATTGAGGCCGAACAAGCGGGATTGGATCGACCGGCACTACTTCGGGCCTGAGCCTGTCGATACCTCAGACTTTCCTCTTGAAACATTCCTAGGTCACGCGGATGTGAGAATGTTGGCACCGGAGACAGATATTTCAAATTTTGTCATGAACGCTTATATAGATCTGCTCCGGATTAGAGAGCTACGTTATAACCAGTGCGAAGATTTGAAGCTTAACATGTATCCCACTTATTTTGTCACATTAATGGTGACCAGCATGAGGGAGTTCACAGAATGGAGGAGGCGAGGGGCAGGCATGGGTAAGTGGAAACCAGCTGGAAACGTGTTAGGCCTGTTGAACGCAGACTATCAATGTCACGCTGCTCATGCGAACCTTATCATGATACCTTGCCATCATGAAAACCACTGGTTCCTATTAGTTCTCCATCCAGCGAACAGAGCGGTCAACATATACGATAGCCTAAGGGAGGACTCTCCTGGGCGGTCGCTGGCACAGATGTACAGCGAGTACATCACTGCAGTGGTTAGTTTTTATCGGTTGACCTTGGCTCATAGTATATTCTTATTGTAACATAGGCTTGATGACCTTTTTTATTGTTGGATGCAGACTACTATCTTCTCGCTAGCGTGCCGAGATTATTCGGGGGAATCCATCACCAGGAATTCGACGGTAGAGCCTTGGACGGTCGTGATGATACAGGACCGACCAAAGCAATATAACAGTCACGATTGCGGGATTTACGTCCTCAAGTACATGGACTACATTGCTCGCTCGGAGGTGCTCAAATATACGTCGTGGACTAGGAAGGCTGCCTTGACGTTTAGGTATAGGATAGCCTGGGAGCTGAAAAAGAATGAAGCTAGATGCCTTCATTACCATTATCCTAACTAGCGTGACTAAGGTGCAATGAGCAAAGAACCCCTTAAAAAAATGTACATAATTTTTCGCAAGCTATGAATTTGGCGATAAAGTGTGCGCGAATATGCCTTTTATAGGAAAACCAAAAAAATTATTTGTCTCGATTTTCGCCGAAATTCATAGAAATGGCCTATTAGCGTGCCTAAGGGGCAATTTTGCAAAAAAGAAATGACAAAAAAAATTACAACATTTTTCGGAAGCTATGAATTGGGCGATAAAGTGTGCGCGAATAGGCCTTTCATTGGAAAACCCAAAAAATAACGTGTCTCGTTTTTCGCCGAAATTCTTACGAATGGGCTAACTAGCGTGCCTGAGGTGCAATGAACAAAAAAATTTACAAGATTTTTCGGAAGTTATGAATTGGGCCCTAAAGTGTGCCCGAATAGGCCCTTCATAGGAAAACCCAAAAAATAACGTGTCTCGTTTTTCGCCGAAATTCTTACGAATGGGCTAACTAGCGTGCCTGAGGTGCAATGAGAAAAAAAAGTGACAAAAAAATTACAAGATTTTTCGGAAGTTATGAATTGGGCCCTAAAGTGTGCCCGAATAGGCCCTTCATAGGAAAACCCAAAAAATAACGTGTCTCGTTTTTCGCCGAAATTCTTACGAATGGGCTAACTAGCGTGCCTGAGGTGCAATGAGCGAAAAAAAGTGACAAAAAAAAATTACAAGATTTTTCGAAAATTATGAATTAATGAATAAGTTCATAGGATAAATATCGTTTTTAAATGGGCTAACTAGCGTGCCTGAGGTGCAATGAGCAAAAAAAAAGTGACAAAAAAAATTACAAGATTTTTCGAAAGTTATGAATTGGGCCCTAAAGTGTGCCCGAATAGGCCCTTCATAGGAAAACCCAAAAAATAACGTGTCTCGTTTTTCGCCGAAATTCTTACGAATGGGCTAACTAGCGTGCCTGAGGTGCAATGAACAAAAAAAAAGTGACAAAAAAAATTACAAGATTTTTCGGAAGTTATGAATTGGGCCCTAAAGTGTGCCCGAATAGGCCCTTCATAGGAAAACCCAAAAAATAACGTGTCTCGTTTTTCGCCGAAATTCTTACGAATGGGCTAACTAGCGTGCCTGAGGTGCAATGAGCGAAAAAAAAGTGACAAACAAAATTACAAGATTTTTCGAAAGTTATGAATTGGGCCCTAAAGTGTGCCCGAATAGGCCCTTCATAGGAAAACCCAAAAAATAACGTGTCTCGTTTTTCGCCGAAATTCTTACGAATGGGCTAACTAGCGTGCCTGAGGTGCAATGAGCGAAAAAAAGTGACAAACAAAATTACAAGATTTTTCGAAAGTTATGAATTGGGCCCTAAAGTGTGCCCGAATAGGCCCTTCATAGGATAACCCAAAAAATAACGTGTCTCGTTTTTCGCCGAAATTCTTACGAATGGGCTAACTAGCGTGCCTGAGGTGCAATGAGCGAAAAAAAAGTGACAAACAAAATTACAAAATTTTCGAAAGTTATGAATTGGGCCCTAAAGTGTGCCCGAATAGGCCCTTCCTAGGAAAACCCTAAACATAACGTCTATTTTTCGCCGAAATTCTTACGAATGGGCTAACTAGCGTGCCTGAGGTGCAATGAACAAAAAAATTTACAAGATTTTTCGGAAGCTATGAATTGGGCGCTAAAGTGTGCGCGAATAGGCCCTTCCAAAAATATCAATAATCCACAAACCAAATCACAAATTAAAGATTCAACAAACCAAATCACAAATTTAAACATTATAAAAGTTATTCGTTATACAACTGAAACATTAACCCTAACACTCTTCATCATCATCGTCCTCCTCGACCATACTGCCAGGTTCGAGACCTAACACTTTATAATGGTTTCTCTTGTCATGATCAGTCATCTTATTACACAACGCACACTTTCGCAATTTTTTTTGACCCGTTGCTTTTTCAATCGGATTCTTCATGCGTATTTCTCGTTTTCGCCCTTTTGTTTGAGAAATAATTGGATCAAAAATGTCGTCCTCCTCACCTTGCATGCTAGTGCCGTCAATGACTGGCTGTTTGGCTCGATTGAATCTACCGGCTGGAGTCGTCCGAGTAGTCGGAGTGTCCCGTCTTTCTGGTAATGCCATCCTAAACTGTGCATGCTTAGCCTTATCCCGTGCGGCTGCTTCAACTTGATACCTGTACCCATCAAATGTTGACGCTGCATCCAATGATAAACCGTGCATGATGTTACAAAGGTGATTATATCGCAGCGGCTCAGATTGCTCGAAATCAACTGAAACATTGGGCACGTAAGGAATGTGACCGTGGACTCTATTGGCTTCCTTCGTCCACCGTTCCAAGATATACTGTGGAGGGATTTCACGAGCATTCTTGGCGCTCAAAACCCTCAACGCGTGTCGACAAAGTATACCTTTATGCTCAAACAGTTGACAGTTGCAATTTACCAACCCGGTGTCCATACATTTAGCCACGGTAAAATGTCTTCTGTTCCTCGGAGCCGACGAAGAGCACGGATTGGCGAAATTCGTCACGTTTGTCAAAGCATAAACCTTGAGATCTCTGGTGGAATACTCGTGCAACTTTGTCATGCCATATTGATTCGACTTTAGTAGTTCATCTTGAAACTGTCTAAACATTTCCTTGGTATAGACTTGAGCCGCATGAGCCTCCAAAGGTGAAAAGAGTAGTATGGCTCTTTCTCTGTAAACTGTAGCCGCGTCGGCTTCTCTCTCACGGTACAATTGCCTATCAACGGCTTTCTGCATCTCTAGTACGAACTCCACTATACTTGAAGACTGGCTTACGTACCCATCAAAGAATGAATTCATAGCTTCGCTTCTCGAGGTCGTAGTCATTCCGGCTGCAAAAAACTTCTTGGTGTAGGCACCGACCCACTGTGTCTTGATCTCATACAACGATTGTAACCAGTCATGATTGTGCAAATAGTAGTCATCCATTAACGTGGCCCACCTCTCCTCGAACACGTCTACCGTCAACGATTTCTTCACACATGTATTAAAGTCAGTCTTGAATTCCGGATGGTTTGCATATACATTGTGAAGCCGTTCGGGATATTTGTTGCTTATGTGCCATGTGCACAGGCCATGGTGAGTATCTGGAAGGACCTTAGCGATTGCATTTTTCATTGCCAGATCTTGGTCGGTGATGATGGTCTTTGGAGGAATATGATACATTGCTTTAAGCCACGTTTCAAATAACCACGTAAATGACTCCTCCGTCTCATCCCTAAGCAGGGCAAAGCCAAACGAGATTGACTGATAGTGGTGGTTCACCCCGGTGAACGGAGCAAAAGGCATAGAGTACTTATTGGTGCGGTATGTGGTGTCAAACGTCACAACATCCCCAAAATTTTGGTAAGCAGCTCTAGAACGGGGGTCCGCCCAAAATATAGTACTAATGCGGTTCTCATCATCCAGTTGGAGACTGTAGAAAAATCCAGAATTCTCACTCTGAAGGCACCTGAAGAGATCAAGTGTAGCTTGAGAATCACTCTTACCGAAAGACTCTCCTCTGAGCACGAAGTTCATTTCGAAGGTCTACTTCGTTGAAACTCAACTTGTCAATCCCCCCAGCCTGGCTTGAGAAAACCCCCATCATCTTAGAAGGTGGAATTTTAGCCTCGGCCATTGTAAAAATCAGTTGTCTGTGTGCCGCGCTTATTTCTCGGTGTTGATGAATTTGACCAATCTTACTAGGGGTCATCAACTGATGATTATGACTCAACTCCACTCCCGTCACAACCCAATGGTTTTCATTTTTCCGGTGTACTGCATACACATGGGCCTTGCAGCCGGTACCCGGAAATGTGTCCCGTTTTCTTTGTCTTGTTGTCCCTTCGTCACTGATCTGAACGACCGGGGGTACATGCGGTGCTCCTCTATGACACTCAAATAGTCTTGCACAAATTTGATCTGTATTCACCCGTTTTCTAGTCGTCTTAGTTCTAATACCGAAACCCATCGTTTTCGAATATGCTCTATAGTATGCTTCAACTTCGTCCAGTGTTTGAAAAACTTGACCCAAGTAAGGTGGATCAGAACCTTCACAAAAATTGCTTCCTCCAGTTGCATCCATATTTATACTGAAATCTAAAAAATAAAAATTATATCATTCTCAACAAGTCATAGAATTAAATAAAAGAAGAATAAAAATTATTTAAACGTAATTGTTGGAAAATTTGTATAATGTAAAATTACCAAAATAGCCCCCGATGAGCGGCAAATTACCGAAATGCCCCCGGGGGTTCATTATCACCCTAACGCCTCAAATCAGCTTCAAAACAACCTTTCAGGTGCTTTGCTTACATTTCTGGACTAAGCAGTCATTTGAAAAACTGAAAGGGGCAAAATAACGAAAATACCCCTATCGGGAATGCGAATTACCAAAATGCCCCCTGGCATCAGAAAAGCTGAAAAGTTTTTTCAAACGACTTTTAAGCTTCCTGAATTCACTCTTTAAAATAACTTTTTGGGTGTCTCACACCCTTTCCTGAACTAAAAGTTTTTTAAGCACAAATTTGTGTAATATAAAATTAGCAAAATAGCCCCCGATGGGCGACAAATTACCGAAATATCCCCGGGGGTTCATTGTTATCGTGAATCGGCTTCAAATCAGCATTTTAGGTGCTTTGCTTACATTTCTGGACTAAGAAGTCCTTCGAAAAACTTGACACCGTAAAAATACAAAAATACCCCTCTCGGGGCGGCGAATTATCAAAATGCCCCCTGGCTTCAGAAAATCTCAAAAGTGCTTTAAGATGCTATTTTAAGCTTCCTGAACAGATTCGTGATCTAAAAAGTATTTTACAGATTTTTCGCCGAAAAATCCCGAACCGGTGTCCAGATCGAGCGCTTAAAAGCCCGTTTGGCAAAAAAATTGCTAACGGCTTCGGAATGGCCGGAAGTCCTGGGAAATGGAACTTCCCAACATCCTAGGGTTCTTAAAAAAGTTTCGCGCGAAATCGCGCTAGCTTGATATTTTAAATTACACTGCAAAGTTACAAGGTTGCGCGTATAAGTTAACCCCTTTCCGGTCTTTGGAAAAATCTGAAATTTTTACCTGATACGGATCTTTTAGAAATAACTAGGGTCTCTTTTTTGTACTTTGGCAAAATCTAGCTCTAGCTAGTTTTTATAAATTCGTGAAAAACTGTCTAATTAAGTTTTCACCTTTAGCGACAGTTACGCCCCGCGAACCGGCTTCAAAACAACATTTCAGGTGCTTTGCTTACATTTATGGACTAAAAAGTCGTTTGAAAAACTTGACACCGTAAAATTACCAAAATACCCCTCTCGGGCCGGGAAATTACCAAAATGCCCCCTGGCATCAGGAAAAATCTAAAAAGTGCTTTAAAATGCTATTTTAAGCTTCCTGAACTCATTCGTGATCTAAAAAGTATTTTACGGATTTTTCGCCCAAAAATCCTGAACCGGTGTCCGGATCGAGGGCTTGAAAGCCCGTTCGGCGAACAAAATAGCTAACGGCTTCGGAATGGCCCGAATTCCTGGGAAATGGAACTTCCCAACATCCTAGGGTTCTCATAAAAGTTTCGCGCGAAATCGCGCTAGCTTGATATTTTAAATTACACTGCAAAGTTACAAGGTTGCGCGTATCAGTTAACCCGTTTCCAGTCTTTGGAAAATTCTGAAATTTTTTCCTGATACACATATTTTAAAAATAACTAGGGTCTCTTGTTTGCACTTTCGCAAAATCTAGCTCTAGCTATTTTTTATAAATTCGTGAAAAACTGTCTAATTAAGTTTTTACCTTTAGCGACATTTATTCCCAGCAATCAGCTTCAAATCAGCCTTTTAGGTGCTTTGCTTACATTTATGGACTAAAAAGTCGTTTGAAAAACTTGACACCGTAAAATTACCAAAATACCCCTCTCGGGGCGGCAAATTACCAAAATGCCCCCTGGCATCAAGAAAAATCTCAAAAGTGCTTTAAGATGCTATTTTAAGCTTCCTGAACTGATTCGTGATCTAAAAAGTATTTTACGGAAGGTTCGCCCAAAAATCCCGAACCGATGTCCAGATCGAGCGCTTAAAAGCCCGTTCGGCAAAAAAATTGCTAACGGCTTCGGAATGGCCCAAATTCCTGGGGAATGGAACTTCCCAACATCCTAGGGTTCTCAAAAAAGTTTCGCGCGAAATCGCGCTAGCTTGATATTTTAAATTACACTGCAAAGTTACAAGGTTGCGCGTATCAGTTAACCCGTTTCCAGTCTTTGGAAAATTCTGAATTTTTTTCCTGATACACATATTTTAAAAATAACTAGGGTCTCTTGTTTGTACTTTCGCAAAATCTAGCTCTAGCTATTTTTTATAAATTCGTGAAAAACTGTCTAATTAAGTTTTCATCTTTAGCGACATTTATTCCCCGCAATCAGCTTCATATCAGCGTTTTAGGTGCTTTGCTTACATTTATTGACTACAAATACGTTTGAAAAACTTAACACCGTAAAATTACTAAAATACCCCTCTTGGGGCGGCGAATTACCAAAATGCCCCCTGGCTTCAGAAAATCTCAAAAGTGCTTTAAGATGCTATTTTAAGCTTCCTGAACTAATTCGTGATCTAAAAAGTATTTTACGGAAGTTTTGCGCAAAAATCTCGAACCGGTGTCCGGATCGAGCGCTTAAAAGCCCGTTTGGCAAAAAAATTGCTAACGACTTTGGAATGGCCCGAATTCCTGGGGAATGGAACTTCCCAACATCCTAGGGTTCTCAAAAATGTTTAGCGCAAAATCGCGCTAGCTTGATGTTTTAAATTACACTGCGAATTTACAAGATTGCGCATATCAGTTAACGTGTTTCCAGTCTTTGGAAAAATCTGAAAATTTTCCCTGACACAGATCTTTTAAAAATAACTAGGGTCTCTTGTTTGCACTTTCGCAAAATCTAGCTCTAGCTATTTTTTATAAATTCGTGAAAAAACTGCCTACTTAAGTTTTCACCTTTAGCGACAATTACGCCCCGCAAACCAGCTTCAAAACAACATTTCAGGTGTTTTACTTACATTTCTGGACTAAAAAGTCGTTTGAAAAACTTGACAGGGGAAAATTACCAAAACACCCCTCTCGGGGTGACAAATTACCAAAATGCCCCTGGCATCAGGAAAAATCTCAAAAGTGCTTTAAAATGCTATTTTAAGCTTCCTGAGTTCATTCTTGATCTAAAAAGTATTTTACGGATTTTTCGCCCAAAAATCCCGAACCGGTGTCCGGATCGAGCGCTTAAAAGCCCCGTTCGGCAAAAAAATTGCTAACGGCTTCAGAATGGCCCGAATTCCTGGGAAATGGAACTTCCCAACATCCTAGGGTTCTCAAAAAAGTTTCGCGCGAAATCGCGCTAGCTTGATATTTTAAATTACACTGCAAAGTTACAAGGTTGCGCGTATCAGTTTACCCGTTTCCAGTCTTTGGAAAAATCTGAAATTTTTACCTGATACAGATCTTTTAAAAATAACTAGGGTCTCTTTTTTGCACTTTGGCAAAATCTAGCTCTAGCTATTTTTTATAAATTCGTGAAAAATCCTAATTTTGACGCCCTAAAAAATCGCTATTTTCGAATCTTTCGAATGTAATACCCCGATTTGTAAAAATGTAATTTTGACGCCCTAAACACGAATTTTAGACTATGGTAAGAACAATTTAAGCGTAACACAATTTAAACAATCAATTGGTAAGAACAATTTGAAATTAACATTGAATTATAAGAAAATTCAAAATACTTACTTGTTTTGACTTAATATATTTAACGAAAAATCCACCGATCTTCTAGAGTAAATTTTTTTTATTTGTATTGTTGTGGAGATTATGTAGGTGAGATATGGAGAATGAGGAGATTGGAAGATATGGTTCGGGGAGAAGGAATTTTATAGAGAGAAAAAGTGAGGGAAAAAGAAGAAGACACAGTGGAATTGTGCCCGTGAGTGAGCAGTAGGGTGGGGGGAGGGGGAAATGACACGTGGGGGTGGGGGGAGGGGGGGAAATGACACGTGGGGGAAAAGGGGCATCACGGGGGGAAGGGGGCATCACGGAGGGAAAGGACAATGGGGTGGGGGCCAAGGGGGGTGGGGTGGAGGGTTGGGGCCCTTTTCTCTTTCTTTCTAATTTTTCGGGAGGGCCCGAATGCACAAAAAAAATAAAGGACGGGGGAAAGGAGGGGTGGGGGCCACGGGGGGGGGGGGAAGGAAGGGTGGGGGAGCCTCATTTTTGACCGGAGGAGGGGTGGGGGCCACGGGGGGAGGAGGTGGGGCCACAAGGGGGAGAAAGGAGAAGCCGTGATTGTTGACCACGAGGGGAGAAAGGACAATTGCCAATCGCAAGAAAGAGTTGCGATTGGACTTTATGCTTTAATAATTCCAATCGCAACTCTTTGTTGCGATTGGGTTTTTGCTTCAATAATTCCAATCGCAACAAAGTGCTGCGATTGGGTTTTTGTTTTTATACAATCGCTGCTATGAGCTGATTCGGTGGAGAAATAATGTTTTCCCACCGGCTGGTTGATCAGCCCCCTATATGTATGGGGATATATATATATATATATATATATATATATATATATATATATATAGCTGACGTTGAGCTTGTTGGCAAATAGGAGAGTTGCAAGTGCGATCTGACCATCCATCCCGAAAGATGGACGGCCCAGATCGCGCCTTTTTCGAAAGCTGTCAGTCGTCCGCCATACAGTATAGCGGATGGGTTTTTTTACCTTATTGCCCCTCCGCGCCTGTCCATTACACTATATGGTGGAGGACATTAAAGTCCTGATGGAAGATAGCCAAAAGACGTCCACGATACTGTGTAGCGGACCTCCCCTAGGCTGACACCTGTCAGGGCCTGTCTCATCAATTTTTTCGGCAATGACGGTTATTTTGTTCTTATCTGTCACGTCAACAGTGTCCGCTACACTGTGTAGCGGACAGGCGCGGAGGGGTAATAAGGTAAAAAAAACCCGTCCGTCATACTATATGGCGGACGACTGACAGCTTTCGAAAGGCGCGACTGGGCCGTCAATCTTTCGGGATGGACGGTCAGATCGTGCTTGCAACTTCTCCTATTTTGCCTACGCTCTCAACGGATCAGCTCCCATATATATATATATATATATATATATATATATATATATATATATATATATATATATATATATTTTTTATTTATTTTATAAATCTGAGGGGGGGCTATAGCACCCCCTCGTACAAGCGTGGTTCCGCCCCTGCTCCCGAACAGAAAAACCGTAGTTCACGGCCATGCTTTTATGAGCTCTTGAGAATGCGATGAGAAATGTAGAAGTCTGGCTTTTATGTTTGTAGAAAGAATTTGGAGGATGGAACAGTGCAAAGTTTATGGTGAAGAGGAGGGTGCAGTGGTATTTATAAATTAGTTATATGAGAAGATTTGACTAATCTGAATTCAAAGGTCAAACTCGAGTTAGGAATTAGTCTTACACGTTTTGATGTTGCAACCTTCTGCCTGCAAGAAAAGGTCAAACTCGAGTTAGGAATTAGTCATTAGTATTGCTGTGTCACAGTTTTTAATGGACTACCTCTGTTTTGATAAAAAGAATAATGTTAAATGTATTTTAACAACTGAAAATTGTAACTAAAAACATCTTTTTGTTATTACAATACAATAGAGATACTGTATACGCAGATAATTCTTATCTATTTTTTATAGCGACTACTTATAAATGACGTATAGTTTGTTATAAACGTGTTAATAATAGTTTGTGATATCATTAAATCGTTAACGGTATGTCGTAGCTTTGATTGTTGTGATTTCACGGGGAAAAAAAAAACTAATCCAAACTAAGTCGTCTTGGAAGTACGTCATATAAAACATTTTATGACATAACAACACAAAAGACTTGTACATAAATAAAGGTAGCTGTGAAATCGCCATATGTTCAATAACTAATAATAATGCCTTTTTGTTCCCATCTTACACTAATACACAAAAATAACTGTGCTAGTGTTTTCAGTAAGAAGTCTGCACCAAATTGGTAAATACCCAAGTACCTGCCTCACAAGGACTATTAAGGAAACTAGCTTTAAGGTTAATTATACATGATCTCAATAGGATATGGACACTTTCAATCTTCACGTGTTTTTTCTACTTATTGAAAATTCCTTGCTGTTCACTATTATAACTCTAGCATCTTATAGAATTCTTTCGGCTAGACTCCATTTGCTCCTGTATTGTGCCTTGTATTGGAACTTTTCCTCCTTGCGGAGGATGGCCCAATAAACTAATGGAGAGCTCACTTGGATGCTTAAAGCCATGTTTGAAAGGTCTAAGTTTGCAAATTCAATGGAGTAAAAGCAAAACGAGAAAAATGGTGAACGAAGAAAGGAAAAACTTTAGAAAGAAAAGATGCATGCGTTGCTACTGTGATCTGAAAGTGGTTCGTTCGATTTGGATGAAATCTTAGGAGCATATTCTGGACATAGTCGACGTGATATCCAATGGTAAAGATCGTGTTTCAAGGTCCAAACAGTAGTCATCTTGTTATATCTTTTACAGATACTCTTTGGGCAAAATCTCTTCATCGCTAGTTGGAAGCCACATCTTCTTGTATTAAATGCATATAAAACCTCATATTTTGGGGTCATTTACACGGAACACCCAAGAGTTTGAATTTTGGTACGCACCACCCCAAACTTCCAATTATGGTGCACATAGCACCATTTAACGGTTTTTAGTCAATTTTTTGGGAGTCTGTTAGAAGTCAGAGGGTACAAAGGTAACTTCCTCCATATGTGTCCAGTTCCCTCTGATCTCTGGCCGCCCTCTTCGGACTACTCCGCCTCTCATCATCCCCGTCATTGTCCTCCACCATCAAATTCGACCCCCTCAGCTCGAACGGTAAGAGTGGGAGCAACGAGTTCGGGGAAATCAAGTCTTAGTGCCATCGGAACGCGGGCCCGATGTTGATCACGTTAAGGGTTTGGGGCTGGGAAGTCGGTGGACAGGCGATACTGATAGGCGCGGTAATTGTGGGTGTCGATTAATTGGTCTTGAAAGGGCGTCGTCAGGAGGAGGAAGATGAAAGGGGAAGGATGTAGAGAGGATGAGGGGAAGTGGGAGGTGAGGAAGGATGTGATCGTGGCGGTGAGGATGGGGGTAGCAGCAGAGGTGGCGGTGGAAGTGGACATGGTAGTGGCGGTGGCGGGGTCTTCGTCGGTGAAGGTGGTGGGGGTGTGTGTGACGTGGCCGAAGAGGAGGCCGTCCACGTTGGCCGGGGCGGAGGAGGTGCAGGGGAGCAAGAAGGCAAAGGGTTGACCAGGGATCCGGATCTTTTATAAAGGCAAGTCGTCCATGGCTGTCAACAAAGACATTTTAGTGAAGTGCCCATTTTGACCTTAAAATTATAACAGCCGTCTTCAGATTTTAAATTTTAACCGTTAAATGGTGCTATGTGCACCATAATTGAAAGTTTGGGGTGGTGCGTACCAAAATTCAAATTCTAGGGTGTTCCGTGTAAATGACCCCAAAGTATGGGGTTTTATGTGCATTTAATCCCATCTTCTTTGGTGATGCTTGTTCAGAGATTGTTCTCTCTTGATGGTCGTAAGCCTATAGTCTTGAGAAGCAAAAAACAGAGACAAACTGCAACCCCATTATTGTGACCTAGTGGAAGTATTTCAGAGTTCGCGCTATAACTTTTATCTTCGCGTTGAAGAGTTTTTACGTCATATATAGTGTCCTAGCTGCTTGAGTTATGCATTACTTGTCAGCGCTACTTGAAAATTTGTTGTCTACACTTTAATCATACGAAGGTGGGGAATATAAAGACGAGTTTGTTTAGATGACAAAGGGAAAATAAATAGTTTATGCATTTGGAACATGATTAATATCCTTCAAACTCCAAACATCATCCTGCCAAACAATCTTTTCACCATCAGCCTGCAGTTGACTCAGCCCATCATCCATGCAAGGATACCGAATGCACGCCGCCTTCAACTGCACCTCGTCGAAGGTCCACTGGCCATCGTCATGAAACCAATCTTCCCAGCTATTTACGTCCTTTAACATCTCAATCACACTCGCTGGCTGCCTTACATGTCCACTCGGCTGCTGAGTCTTCTTCAAAGCTTCTTCCAAATCTTTGCCTCCTTCCTCTCTGCTTCCCTTCCCTTTGTTTTCTTTCAGTTCTGAACCCATGTTTTCTTTCTAGAGAAAAACAAGACAGCGAAGAATTCGCAAAGTTACTATACTTATAGATATCCTCCTGCATGGTGATTCCTTTCTAAATATGGAATGTTGATACTCTCAATAAGTTTGGAGATAGGATAAGGAGAGATTACCCATAATCATTACCTTAAAAAGGAAATAAACGGAAACTGATTCCTTTTAGATTTTGGATATTCATTAACTACGAACAGATGGAAGCAAATCGTTACGCATTTACTGGGTGCCAAGCAAGATGTGAACGTTATGCATTAATTACCCTTTCTTGCTTCCATGTTACTGTACTTGTTCTTAATTAGTAGATTTCGTTTTCCCAACATTTTCATTACTTGCGACGCACCGCGTAGCAAGTAGATTTCGTCCTTAATTAAGATTGGATTAATTCTTCTCTCTTTTTTCCCTTTTTTTCTTTATTTGCGCAACAATTTCTTCTTTCTTTCTTCTCTTTTTTGTTAATAATAATTTCCTCTGTCTTTTTGTTTGAACAGTCTCTATGTTTTTTCTTATTGCCTAATTCAAGTATTTCTTGAGGTCATACTTATCAGAATCGATGAAGACATCGATTCACGATTCATTGGTTCAATCGGTAGTTTAACTAAATAAATTTAAATTAATTAAGATTATAAATAAAATAATTACTTAATTATAAACATGTGATAATTTACAAATTTCAAGTTTAACATTAACTACTGTGATTATATTTCTTGAATTCTAATTTTTTAAACTGCAAAGTTATTAAAGAATGATTGTCATAGAAAAAAAATCAGTCTAAAATTAAAGAGTTAATTTTTTTCTTTGCTGACAACAATATATTTTTGGTCAAGTGGATTAAAGATGTGTTGTACCCCACCATAGATCCAAAACTCGGTAGGAACACACATGACACAACTTGTTCACTACAATCAAAGCCGACTCTTCTATCTCCATGCAACCTGCCAGACCCCGTTGAGTTGGGATTCTTTTGTCGCTAAAAAATTGTTAGATTTGTCTTTTCAGTGATGATAATTATAAAACTGCAATTCTGCAGTTACTTCGAAGTATTCAGATCCGACCTCTCACTAATTTCCTTACTCGTTGGAGCAACAGCTCTGAGGACTCCTAGCACACATGGGCTCGGGATTCCTCCTTGAGTAAGAAAATCTTTAGGCCTCTGTTGACCAGTATTTAATTAGAAACTTTTAATATTATTAAGCAAGAGCATCGAGCCTTTTTTTAATTTTTAACTACATATTTTCATAATATACTAACTTTAATGTAAAGAAAAGTTGATCAACGTCATTGTTAAAAATCTCTTAACATTTAATATTATTAAGCGAGAGCATCGAGCCTTTTTTTAAATTTTTAATCACAATTAAGAGAGTGGTCGGGATTAATTTTGGGATGGTCAAAACTGATTTAATCTGTTCGGCAAAAAAATTAAGAGATATAATTAGCCTCAAAAAGTATAAAACTGATTAAATTCATAATCCTAGAAAGTGAGGATTATGAAATAATCACTTTTTTCCTATAATCAGGTTTTGACCTTCTAACTTACCATACTAGCCTCAGATTTAATCGAATTTGTTTGGTAAGTGTCATTTATTGTCATTTTGTCATAGTGGAGCTGATTCAAACATTGTTTTTGCAAATACTTTTTTCAGCTTTAAGTTAGATTACAACTACTTTTGCCAAAAGTAAACTTATTCTGCTTAAAGTAGATTAAATCTAATTTTAAGAACTGATTAAAATTTAAGTTGAAATATGCTTCTTAGAATCATTCACAAACGAACTCTAAGACTTCTTCATCCACATTATTCGAACCACTCTACTCAAATATCCAACCGTCAACATCTTTACTCAACTTCGCTGATTTCCTCTTCGTCTCTATCTTTTTAGCTTCATATCTAGCATTTGTTCTTTTGTGCCGATTAATTTACATATATTTGTTTAATTACACATGCATTGTGTGTGCAGATGACCCCTAGCATCTATTTAATTTAAGGGTGTAACTTGGGTAGGTTGGGTTGAATTTGTACCCAGATTAAGAAAAACCCATTTGCTTTGAGGCACGACAAACTTTAACCCCATAAAGAATTGAATTAATTGGGTTACATTGGCCGGGTATATTTGAGTTTAAAAATAAATTGATAGAAATAAAGTAAGACTTTTTTTTATTTTAAACAGCAAAATAAAGTGATGGTTGATGGTTGACAACGTTGGTGGCAGGTGGTGGCAACAGACGATAGTTGATAGCGGCGATGCCAAAGCTATCAAGCGAGCAACAGTTCCAAGTAGTTCAGTTCATTATCTATGTCAAGTTGAGCCGGCATCATCACACAAGATAAGCTAGCTAGGAGTCGTTTTCAAATAATTGTTTAAGCCAATGGCAGATAGATGGTCAGCTTATCGGTTCAAGGCCGATTAGAGCTCTCCTCAACCATTTGCCATATTTCTCGACCCCTTAAAATTTTGCTATTTTCATAGCTTTCGGTAATTAGTAAGGATTCTAACACCCCCTCATCGACATTCCAACACAAAGTCTGAAGAGGCAATTAGTTTAGCCGCCAGTCGAAGAAAGGGGCTAGATAGAGTCCTTGCGGCCATACCTCTTTCTCTGTTGTTGCTGTAGCTGAGCAGTTCTCAGAATAAAATGACTGTGACTGCCAGAGGTGGCGGCTGGCGTCGCACGACTAGAGGCAGGGTGATTGCGATGAAGGGCTGGCGGCAGGCAATAGTAGTGGAGGCAACAGCCCCGGCTGTTACAACTGGAGGTAGGTAGCAACCGGCAGTGGCTGTGACTGGCAGCCCTCTATCCTCCACCATCGACAGCCAGTCACGGCCGCTGTCGGCATCGTAGGATAGAAAGGTGGCAAAAAGAGCCGGTGGCGATGACTGCCAGAGGTGAGCTCCAGCATCCAGCTGCCGGCAGCAGGGTTGTGGTGACCTAGGGCTGGGGGTCGGCAGCCCTAATGGTGGTAGATAGTGACGGCGTCGGCATGGTGGCTGCGGCTGGTGCTAGAAGTTAGCGTATGTAGGCAGCGGCTGCCTGTAGAGTTTGCGGCCGACAGTGGAGACAACAACATGGAGGTCTGCAGGGACTACTGCCAGCAGAGGTGAGACTGCAAGTGTTGCTGGGGTTCTTGTTTATGGAATTAACCAACAGAATATGAGCTTTTAAATAAATTTTTCTTATAAGCCTAACTCAACATAACTCTATAGTATTGAACTTATTTTGTAACTAAGTGGGTTAGGTTGGTCTGAGCAAAAACATTTTCTTGAGTTGGTCGATTAAACCCATAAAAAATCCAAAACAACTTTCAGCCCTAAATAACTCTAAAGAAAAAATTGTCATTATATATCTTCGTATTAGGGGTTGGAATTTATTCGATGCTGCCCGTCCAAGGTCTTATATACCTTCGTGTAATTGAAGTCAGAATACGTGCTACTGTTCCTTCTTGACAAAAAGTGTACAACAAACTCTAGTGGGCCATCAGTCTTAACTTGGCCATTTACTTGTCACGTACACACTTGACGAAACGTGACCTAAGAATGTTATCAAACTTCCATTTCACTTGAACTCCAAAGAGAAGAGTCAAAGACAATCTTTTCAATATCGTAAAGGTGAAATATTAGGTTTGTGTCAATTTCTAACGGACGTTATTATGTCTTCTTATGCACATAAAGGGAAAATGAAATTTTAGGAAAGAAAGAGGATAAGTCAATAATTTTACACAATCAATTAAGGGACTGAAAACGCTGGTGTCACGGTCTCTTTCTTTGGCCTTAGCCTCTTTGTAAATTTTTTTACTTTTTTGCCGCACCCGTAGATGATATGCTATTTACCTACATTCGTCCCCTGACAAATATTTTCTTCTTTCGCTCCTACAGATTTTCACTACTTCTTTTTGTCGTGGTGTATAACAATTTTTCTTAATACAAATTCCGGTGAATCGGAAACGTCTTGTACGTGATCTTGTATGTTAATTTCATTTCAAAACTGATCCCTTCTTCAAGAACATATACCAAAGCTTCTATCCTAAGGAAAGGCAGATAAGATACCAAGAAAGTAAATATTTAACAAACCCAATGCTTAATATATGCACCTCCGAAAAACATTTTAAGAATAGTGTGTACACTTCCTCCAACAAAAAGTACTAAAAGGGCATCATAAGGTACAACTCCCGAATGCACTCAAGGAGATGAACTAACGTATCCAAGGACGGTGTAAAGTGTCTGAAGCACGGTTAAAACTAGAAGAATTAATGCAGCCACTGCTGATATGAATGACCATGGCGTGTCAAAGTAAGTGTACCTAAAGCTGGCCCATTGAACATGCCAACCATTCCTGTAGTACTGATTCACATCAGTGAATACTTTGGCCAGGTAGCACAGATCAATGTCAAATGTGACATCTTTCCCCAAATTATTGATGAACTTGGCCACCTCGGCATCTGCTCCAAAATAGTTCTCAATAATGTTCCTGTCACACAGATACTCCACATCCCTGCCTGTGTTTATGAGGCAATCCAAGAAAGTGGCATAAGTTGTCATGTGCTTGGAACAACTGCTGTGACATTGCTCATATGCCACGCAGTTCAGCAAAAATGAGCCCATGAAATCATCCATTGTGATTGCTGGCATTTGGATCACCCCACGTTTGAAGTTTATCACCAAGAAGCTGTAAGCCTCTTCTTGACTGAGTTTGATACCTGCAAACACCAAGATGACAGATCGAGTAATGGTCAGGATTTCTCTGCTCTTGCTCAGAGTCGCAGGATTTAGCATAATCTAGCCGGCATTTCTCTGTTCTAGCCTTAAGTCGCATTTCTCTGTTCTAGCCTTAAGTCGCACGTGCAAGCTAGTCTACTTTCACGCCTCATCTCTCGCTAAGCAATAATATCTTCATTTTACGAGCCACCGTTCTAGGAAGATGCATGTACTACTACACTATCTCCTTGATCTTAAGAGGCTTTTACAATTTGGGGCGAATACATTTTGGGCAGTAAATAATGGGTGAAAATGCACAATATTGTGGGAATATAACTTTTGAGAAATGCTATTCCACAATTTTATATGCTTTTTCACTCTTTTTCATCAATAAAATGTTACATTTTCACCAAACTAGGAAGTTAACCGATCGAGTATTTATAATCAACTTAATCCCTCCGTAAAAAGTTGAAGAAAGCTGACTTTCATGGACAGTTTGAACTAGAACGTGTCGCTAAAAGTAGTATTTATCAACACTTTAAACATAGATCAACCTAACTTTCAAAAAGATAATTAATTCGTCGTCTACTTTGAGGACATTTGGAAAGTCAACACAAAAAAGATAGCAAGAGAAGGCCACACACCTGCACGACGAAGCTTTGAGACACATTCAACAAAATGGGGCCGTGACTTGTAGCCAAGTTGAGGCTCTTTGAAATCGGGTGGGATCAAACTAGATCGAAGAAAGTCGAGTAAATGCCTGCCTTCAAGGTTATGATGCTTCGCGATGACTTCATCCGGCCTTTGCAAGCTGTTGTTGAAAAAGTGCAACGCCACAGTGGCCAAGGAGGGACCATCGACTTCACTCGGCATCCTTGTAAGCTCAAACAAGCATTTCAGCACAAAAAATGGGATTTGATTTTCGAGTCTGAGAAGATCCCTTAGGAAGAAAGCGTACACCCATGACATGGAAATAAGAGGGTCATCCTCTTCCCACGGAACCAGCCCAACAATTTTCCGAAACAGCTCGATGATGAAGCAACCATCGAGCACCAACATTTCAATGAATTCGTCGGTGTTGAACCGCACGGTCTCGGAGTAACACGCCCTCACCTCCCCTTCCAGCGGTTGTATGGCCTGCAAGTAGTCCGCCAGGGCCAGTTCTTTGCCTTGCGTGCGACTTAGTAACGTGCCGAGAAACCGCCACTTATGCTCCTCTATCATCTCGAGGTGTGGCTCACCGTGGTGGTATGGGCCTATTGAGATTATGTGAGGCTGGTAGGATCGACCGTTGATGTCAACAAGGCTCTGGGGGACTCTAAAAATGCAACATGTGCTGTGACCAGCCGATTTGCTTAACAAGCGCGGCTTATCGGAGATTTTCCGTTCCATCGAGGCTAATCTGTCTTTGTTTACCTCCCATATCTTGATGGCATGGTGTGGGGCTGCTTCAGGTATTGAATTGCTGCCCATCTTTGGGAATCAGAGAGGTTTGGGAGAATATCAGTGTCAACTATTTGGGAGGACGTGAGGGTCAGGAGTCAGGACCAACGGGGAAGAGGGACCTTGTACATTATTTTGTTAGGAGGAATGGTTGAGTGAGTACCTTTCAATGTTCTGACCAAACAAATAAACAACCTACCTTTCAAAGTCTGGATTGATCTCATCCACTCCTCTCCTTTTAATTTGGTTATTTTTCTATCCATTCCCAATAAATCTTCAAAGTGCTTCAGTTTTTCAATTTATTCCTGGATGATTATACTTAAAAGAATGTAATTTAATGATAATAATGATGCAAGTTGTAACTAAAATCAATATTAAACAGGAACCGCAAGAGTTGAAAAATCCTACAAAGTTAACAATATACTCCGTATTGTATATGGCTTACAAGTTCTACTTCTATATCTTTTTTATGCTTGATCGCACCTCATTTGTTGCTAAAAAAAGTTAATGTTTTGTCGCTACTACATTTCTTAGCGACAAATATGAGGATGAAAGAGCCTAATAAGGTAGATACAATGACGTTCTCCAATACATAATAGCATGAAGACCAATCATTTTGGTTTCTTCAATAATGTCTGAAAATCATATGAGCAATTTGGGGAGGACCTAGGAGGCAAGAATATAATAGTGCCTCTTTCTCAACACTAAAATCATTCCAAGTTTGAGTTGAGAGAAGCCTTGGTTTAGGCATTAGGCCTGTAGAAATAATTCTGTTAAGCCCATATGGAGATTCATCAGGCTGCAAGCCCAGGGCTTGTCTAAGGCAGTAGAACTTGGGCATCCCAGACGCTTTGTTCAGATAAAGCGGCCCCTTCGCTTTATATGAATGAACAGCACCGAGGCCCACTCTTCATAGACGTCGACTATCTTCATCTTGCACACTTGAAGTGATGTACGGGGGCCCAGTCTCCTTAAAACTTTTACCCAGAAGAAACTTGTTTGATCGCTTGTTGGCTATCTTGTGCTAGCCACTAATTCGGACTAATTCGGTCTCGGTGGTCGTTTGAGTTTAGAGCTCGTTTGAGGTTGGCATGTTAGATAAATTAACCGAAGCTTCAATAGTTGAAGCACGTCATCATTTTGAGATCGGCTTGAAAGTTGATGATTCTATAAAGCTCATCATCCTTTTGGATAGCCTGGCCAATTTTGGGTGGCATTGGCCCAATTTCGTGCATTGACATTTTCTTGGGTTTTTCGATATTTTCTCAGTTTCATGCACGATGGATGGCGTGTTTTAGATTTATTAGGTTGACTTTGTTGATTGCTTTGACCTGTTGAATTCAGTGACGTGTACTGGTAAATAGGTCCTAAACACAATAAGTTTTTGAAAAAGAAAAACATAGAAATCCTAACCTTCATATAAAAATATCACTCCAAAAGTTAAACACACCATACACTTTCCTAGATATTTTCAACATATACAACTCTTAAATCTTTTGCGACTTGAGCTTCGCTGGCAAATTGATGACAGCTCCTCGGTTCATGTTTGAAATGATGTTTGGGCTTGCGAATTATCCTCTTCGGGATCTTGTAGTTAATTCCTCACCTTCGCCCTAGCCTCTCGTATGTCCATGTAGCCTTTCTTATCTCACAATAGGGTAGCTGGCAACTCCAACCGCTCAGTGATCTTCTCTCAACTCACATACTGGTGCGTATTCACAGCCTTCCTTTTCCCTTTTCCCACACACGGATCATCATTTATGGAACTTTACTGAGCATGGCCGTTTTATTGTTAAATCTGCTTCTAGTTATCTACGTTCTCAAGGCCGGTGCTCATTCCGACCTTCGCTTCCTTGGCATGCTCTCTCAAAAATACCACTTCCCCCTAAAATCATATTTTCCTCTAGCTCTTATTACACGGCCGACTACCCACAATGCCGCACTATATCATTATCACATAGGCCTTAACCTCGATGCTCCGTTTGCTGCATGCGGTCAGGAGTACCACTCATTTCATCACAACGTGACCTTTGTTCCAATCTTTACACACTTACATTTCCCCACTCCTACCATCAACCCTATTCCCCATTTCCTTTTTATTGGGTTTTACCAAAGCTCTCTCACCTCTCTGGTTCAGGTCACCAGTTATATATGTTGTTGTTTCTTATATGGCATGAGTGGCTTGCTCTGAATAATTTTATTTTTCGAAATGACTCCATTGACTGTAACACTATTCTTAGTAAGGCACGAACACATGCACATAGGAGTGGAAATTTGATCTGCACCCACCGCATATCTATCCCGTCTCAATCCAATAAGAGCGGGGCTTTTTTTTTAACTTTGACTAGGTTATGGCACGGTTATGGTATTTAAAAGTTTAACCACAGTGTGTACAAATGCGTACAAATTGCGTTTGGTATTTAGTCTAAACCGCCCTGGTATCCAACCTGCCCCGCTAACCCCTACACGTACCCATCCTGCATATGATTATATCCTAGCCCTAAATCTGATTCTATTATTCAATCACAGCCATCCATCTCGGGATATAAGTACTCACGAGAAAAACCCTATCCATTCAGCCACTCTTCGCTTTCTCTTCTCTCTTCTTTCGTCGCTTTACCCACCCATATTTTCACCTCTTCGCCACTCTTTTTCCCAACACCTTCATTCCCTCCACAGACCACCTCAGCACCGTCCACTCCCACCGTCTTTCATGCTGCCCACTGTCCATTGTGGTGCCTACTGTACCCGACCCACCGTCCACTGTAACGGTCAACAGGCGGCAGCCGATTCAAGCCAGGTCGATCCTTAACAATTAAAGGTTAGTTCTCCATCTATTCTTTGTCATCATTCCAACATAATGGCGACGGGGCTGATCAATATTGACGAGTTCAGTGAGTTGTTTAAAGGGGATGCGAGTCAAGAAAAGAGGATGGAGGTGAAGGAGGTGTTTGGGGTGTTTGATGGGGATGGAGATGGGCTGATTGTAAAGATGATAAGTCATGGACGTGCAAGAAAAAAAAATCCCTACAGAAATTCTTGTATTTTGTTTGTACATCTAGAAAAGCATTTTGTTTGTACATCTAAAAAAAAAAACATTACAATTGGAGTATTACCTTGATAGGATGAAGATTAACTAAGAAGCATTCTGGTTGTACATATAAAAAAGCTCTTTATGTATACAAATTGTGAAATCTGTTAAAATTCCTCCATTTGCGGAGATTTTTCAAGGATGTTCGTCTTATAATAAACAGGGTAAATTAGTGTAGTTATTTGCCTAAACCAAACATTTTCAGTCCATTCAGAGAATTTAAAGATCCATTATTTGGATTACCTAAGTTTCAAAAGTGTACATGATTGTAAGAAGATGAAAGATGATTAATCAGGTTGAAAATTACCCAAATTGCATAGGACAAGAAAGAGCTAAACATCATTGAAAGCATAGAAATCTCAGTGAACTGAAATCATTATTTGTTCTATTTTCATGTTTTATAAAACATTTCTACACAAAAGTGATTATTTCTGAAAACCGCTCAAGGGGCGGACCGAGGCAAGTTTGTACGGCAACAAAAATGACCCGGGTGGGTTCGGATTTTTCTAGGTCCGTCGGATCAGGGATGGTATTTCCATCCCTTAACCTGATGGCAGGGCAAGTAGAGGCAGAGTTGTTTTATAGGACTATCGGGGCGGATACGGATTTCATAAAATCTGCACCCGACCTGCCCGGTTGCCATCCTTACACGTACACTTCAATCCTCCATCCTCTTCTCGAAACCAGCTAGCATTCTCTCGCACATCGATTGGGTCTTCCCTTCTTACGCATCTCTAAAGTTTAATGTCGATGGTACATCTGTTGAACCCAGGTCCCTCTGGTGTTGATGGTCTCCTTCGTAATCACATAGGAAAAATCATGTGTGGTTTCGCTAACCAGTTGGTACTACCACCAACCTTGTTGTGGAACTCCTTGCCAGTCGGCATGCCCTCCATCTCATACACATCTACAACTATGTTTCGTTATCATTGAAACGAATTATCTTGTTTCTTTGTCTTGCCTACGCAAGTCCGCTGCAAGCAGCCATTGGCTCGTCCCCCTCTATCATAAGTGCTTGACCTTGCTCTACTTATGTTCAACTGTACAGCTTGCTTTTTGGTATCGTGAAACTAACCTAGGTGTAGATTGGTTAGCTAAATTTGTTAGGCTCGAAAAGTCTGTATGTAGTACTTTTGTTCATCCTCTGGATGGCCCGACTCTTCTTTTGCTTTTTGATCTGTATGGTGGTGTTTTGCCATGCTAGAATCCATGTTATGTAAATACGTTTAATGTGATGTAAACATTCTTAGCCTTTTGACCAAAAAAATATAAGAATTCTTAAATTTCCTTTTTTTAGATTTCCTTAAAATTTTCACATTTTACAAACTATTCTGTTAGCCTAAGACCCAAGACGTTATGACCCAAATGATCACGTAACTTAGAACATACTAGAATCAAAAGCATTAAAATTTGCTACTCCCATTCAAGGTTCAACTCTCCAAACACTCATTCTAGTTTCCATAGTACTCTAAAGCAACGAGCAAATATTGCATAGTTTAAGGCCATTGGTCCCAACAATTGAGGATCATTGGATAACGGAGGCGATGTAAATAGATGAAGGGTTAAGAGAGGTGGGGGTTATTTTTATAATATATCCAACCATCCCATTTGCTTAGAACCATTGGGTCTAAATTATCTAATATTTTTTAATAAAGAAACAAATGATAAGCTTGCCAGCAAGTACAAAACACGACTAGTAAAAATTTACTAGCATACAAATTATTTCATTACAATCAACTTGAAAATTGTCTTGCACAATAAGTTAAAGGACTCACAAGTGTTTAGAACAATTTAAAACCGAACAACCAAAACTACCTCAAAAAATCTGGCTCCCAACAGTATGCACCACAATACCACCACAGCCTATTTCTAAATAGAGCTATTCTGCCACCAAAATAACCACTCTAAACCCTCCAATGGCTGTTGTAGCGGTTGGAGTCCAACCGCTACAACAACCCAAAACTACCACAATATTCATCATCAAACCAAGTGTTCAAGCTTCCAAAATAAGTGATTAGGAAAAGGGAAAAAAACTTGACAGTAAATGGGAGAGGTTGGGGTGGCCCTCTCTCACCATCTAAAGCCCCAAATCAAAAAAAGATAAAAAGAAAAAGACAATCAAGTTACCATCAGCACATCGACATCCATGAGGTAACAATTTACAAATTAAACAAGGAAGGCTGGCATAAACACGATCAACTATTAGCATACCACCTTTTTTGACACGTTATGCTCAACTAAGTCTCACTTCTGTACTGATAGAGACGTCAAGAGATTTTGTCAACAATTTGCCCTAACAAGTTGATAAGCTTGTATAGAAAGTTTCAACTCGTTAATTCCAATATCATTTTTCTGTCATCTCTCATATTTATAGCCGTGCTCGAATTGCATACCCTTGAAGGCAAATTTGGGCCAAATGAGCCGATAAGAAGAATCCTCACTATCATAGTAACAGTGCCTTCTTAAGCCCCATACTACTATTTGACGGGTCAACTTCACGTGGCACACAAGCGTCAATTAGGCTTATTTTAATTTTTCAAGTTTAAGCCCAGCTTTGCCCAATCGTATTGATTGCTTTAATCTTACTTGTTCAAAGTGAGAAAAGCGACACACTATTTTTCGTGAAAAAGTCCCATTGACCCGCTTAAGTGTGGATGACCTACTTATGACCCTTTTAAAAAAGGTTCACATAGTTCGGGCGTGCAAGCTCCCTTGTGAATATATATATATATATATATATATATATATATAGATGGAGTGTCAATATTAATAGGTGTATGTGTGACATTTTGTGCTAATTGTATAAAGTCTTTAGTAATTGTTAAAGTGTTATTGTCGGAGATTAAAAAAACCTTTGGGAAACTCATTACGGACCTAACTACTATATTAGCCCAGATTGTAAGGATTATCTCAAAGTCTAGTATGACTAAAAACAACTCAATATAGTCTTGATTATAGATCATATGGCATTTACTTGGCTCATAGAGACTGTCAAATTTTTGTATTTTAAAAATGATTACTACCTTTGCCAATTTGTCAAAAGTTGATGTCTTCTTCTTCAGCTTTTGTCAAAAATAGATTCCCTTTACTTTTTTCTTTCACAGATTTGTCAAAAGTTGTTTTGTCTTGTTGTCTCTCCTTTTCTTTCATCTTTTGCTGATTTAGTCAAAAGTTGCGGCTGTCTTTTCTTGTGTCTTATTACTCCAGCTGTCACGTTCGTGAAGGAAATCTGTAGAGAACGTCATCATACTTTTGTTTCTTCAGTCTTCGTATCCTCAGATGATTCGCTCCTAAACTAGAAGGTTTTTCAGTAAGTTTGAGCAAATTACCAGCTATAACAGGACTTGATTTATCTTTACCGGAAGCCTATGAATCCGGACTAGCTACTCCTTTAACCCCGGAAGTAGTGGGTTTTGATGACTGGTGTTTAGAAAGAATAGTGGTGTATCTGTTCTTCCAGTCATTGGCTTCTAATTCTAAGACTTGTATTTGGGCCTTAAGTTGGGCTAATGGTGTATCAAAGTGTGATTTTTCTAAAAGCACATGATCATGTCTTGTCTTTAATATATTAAAATGTTTGATTAAGGTATTGCAGTTTTCACAGTCTGTAATGGTGTCTGTGTTTGAGCTATCTTGAAGAAGAATGTTTAAGAATAGATTGTTTAGTTATAAAGTTGGCTACTACTGCATCTTTCCATACGTGTATATAATTATTCCTTTGTTGGGGATCTACAGTTGTTATATTTAAAATAAAAGGTTCAGCTGCCTTTTGTATCTTGAAATTTTGTTCTAAAGGTTGTCTTTTACATTGTTTATAGTAATTTGTGTATCTGTAGATTCAGTTTCAAACTGTTCTAGGTTTATGTTTTCTTCTAATCTAATGTCATCTAATATGTTATCAATTTCTTCTATTAATAAATTATTATTTTCTTTTAATAATTTTTCCTCTTGTCTTTATTTTTTCTATTTCTTCTAAAGCTTTGTTAATTTTTTGATCTAATTCTATTTTATAATTTGTTTCAGGTTCGAATGTATCTATACTTGGAGTTTTAAGAGAAGGCATGAAGCTTATATCTAGTTCTTTTAAGCTTTCAGGAATCTGAATTGTATTGTTTTGATTAGGTTGTATTGTATCACTAACCATTCATATAGTCTTTCGGGTGTAGTAAAAGTTGTCCATTTAATGTCTTCAGGCCACATTTTAATTTGATAAAAGCCTGATTTACAATCGAATTTACTGAATATTTTCTTGCTTTGAATTTTTCTTAACAAAAAGGTTTTATTTGGGATATTGTAACTATCATCTTTAATATTGTCATTTAGTCTTTTATAAATGGGAAAATTGCAAAAACCACCCTCGTGGTTTGGGCCAGTTGCAAAAAGACCCCTGCGGTTACAAAAGTTGCAAAAAGGCACCCAAGGTTGCAAAAGTGTTGTAACCCACGGAATTCGTTACGAAATAAAGAATTTGTCCAAAATACCCTTGTTAATTGTCCAAATGCCACAAGCCCAAGCCTCATTAGGGCCGGCGGAAGCTAAAGGCAACAGAAAGTTGCAAAATGGAAGGGGAAAGGGGAAGGGGGAAAATGAGAGAACTTCGGTCATGGAGGAGGCATGCTCGTGGTTTGTGGATCCGGCTGGTGGCAGCGGCGCAAGTGGTTCGAGTTGATGGTGGTGGCAGATCGAGTTGATGGTGGTGGCAGAAATGGGCGGTGGTGGTCGTGAATAAGGCATGGTGGTCATGAAACAAATGGGCGGAAGAAATGGCTGAACCTACGGCCGGCCAAAGCTAACCGCGACCGGCATGGGCAGATCTCGCAGAAAGGAAGGGTAACGATTGGATTGAAGAAGCGAAGAGGGAAGAGAGAACCCGGACTGGAAGTCAAACTCTGATTGTGGGAACGGTACCGCGCGTCTGCCTGCGGTGTGGTAAGGCACCACCCTGTGATTCCGGCCTTTCACCACCACGACCTCCGGCCAAAAATAAATTGTGGAATCCAAAACTGGCAAACAGATCCGGGTGGAGCAGGTGGCAACGCAGCGATTATGATGAAGCAGGTAGCGGCGGTTAGGGTTTGGTCGATTGGATTAGGAAAGAAAATCAAGATTTGGAGAGAGAAGAATAAATAAAGGGCATTTTTGTCATTTTTTAAAATAATCTCTATCAAACGCACTCTTAAGGCGCGTGACCATCACATGCCGTTAGTTTGGACGCCTTTTTTGACGGTTGCAATACTTTTGCAACCTTGGGTGCCTTTTTGCAACTTTTGTAACCGCAGGAGTCTTTTTGCAACTGGCCCAAACCACGAGGGTGGTTTTTGCAATTTTCCCTTTATAATTTATTATCATTCTGTTTTTACCTCTAATTATTTCTGCATGATTCCTAACTATGAATGTTGCGTATCTATGAGGGCTATTAGTAGGTCTAATTACTTTTAATTGTGTTAAATCTTTGATGTGCATTTTGAAATCTTCTGTATCTAAACTACTCGCTTCTATGTTAGCTGTTTTAAGTATATAATCAGGATTAATAATGTCTAACTTACAATATATTTTGTTTAAATCTCATCGTTTTATAGGATCTTCTCCTATAAAAGGTAGTCTTTCTATTGCTTTAAGAATATCATATTTGTTTGTAAAAAGGTTTATTAAATTATAGCTGATTCTTTCTTGACTATAAATGTCTAGATCTATATTATAATTTTCTTCTATATCTTTTAATAATTTTTCCTCTTGTTTTATTTTTTCTATTTCTTCTAAAGCTTTGTTAATTTTTTGATCTAATTCTATTTTTATAATTTGTTTCAGGTTATAATGTTACTCATAACATGTTTAGAAAAGATAAATAAATTAGAAATAAAAACAAATTCTACAAAAGAAAAGGAAGTTAATTTAGATATAGATAATTTGTGCAAAAAATTAGATAATATAACTATAGACAAACCTAAAAAGAAGGTTAAAATACAAAACAATTTGAAAATTTTAATCTATGATAAGAAGCAATAGTCATATTCTCGGAAGAGGAAATATAGAAGATAGAAATAGAACAGAAGTTTTAGCTACTGAAACCAGAAGACGAAATGAAAATACAATGGGAAATAGAGTTCTTAGACTTTTTAGAACGCCATCAGCACCTATAGTTTCTCTAGAACAGATAATAGATGTAGATAGACAAATTGAACAGTTTAGACAAAACAGACTAGATTTAATATCTCCACAAATATTATATCAACATCATTCCCAGGTAAGTCAAACAAGACTATAGATGCATTATAGAGAAACACAAAATAGATGTATAGGAGAAGATGTAGCTAGTGTTAATCTAATACACCCAGACTCTGAAAATGAATTAATCAGAGGAAATTTTAATTTAACGCATATAGGTTTAATTGTTATAGGAGTAAAAGGTTTAACTAGAAGAGACACAAGCGCAAAAGTATTTTTAGCCATAATAGGCGATAGATTTTCTAGTGAACAAGCCATAATAGGAGCTATAGAAGTAGATATGAACAACAATGGTGGCATCTTTTACTGTGCACCAGATTTTTGTATAAATACTAGAGATTTTGCAAAAAACATTAAAATTAAGATCATGACAAAAGGATATGAAGACTTTCAACAAGGCAAAAACCTATTAATTTGTACCACATTTATAGGAAAATTAACACAAAATAGTCAAGTAGGATATAAGTTAATCATAGATGACACAACAAAATTCATCATAAATAGAGGAATTAGACTCCTACCACCTTATCGAGTAGATCCATTAGAAAATTCAGGACAAGAATGGCAAGTGGATAAACTAATAGAAACTAGCTCTAATAACAGTATAATACCTACAGATAATTTATGGTACATAAATGCATCAGGCAAAATGTCACACTACAAGAAAAAGTGTCATTAGTGACAAATTTTTTAATGAAAATAAAAAAGTTGTCACTGTTGGTCACCAACTGTGACAAGTATAAAGGTCGTCATAATTGGTCTGCTATAGTGTACTATCTAGTGACAAGAATAAAGTTGTCACTCAATTTCATCATTAATTGCTCGACGAAATAATTTTGATGAAGCTATAATGACAACTTTAAAAATGTTATCACTGTTTTAACTATGAATAGTGACAAAACTAAAATGTTGTCACTTTTGAAAAGGAAAAATGAATTTTGACAAGTTCTTATTGTCACAAAAATTTTAGGCGGGCTGCAAAAATAATATTTCCCGGTTCCCTTTTCGTTCTAAATTTTTAAGATCTCTAAACACTCCTAAATACACAGAGATGTCAGGAGAGGCCATACGATCCCCAATTCCTCTCTCTCTCTCTATCTCACACGTTCTGCTCCATCGACAACCGATCACCCACGCTCTCTCTCTCTTCGGATTTGCCGTTCGTATTCGCCTGCTCAAATTCTGCGTGTTTTCTCAGGTTCGTAATGCACTCCCACTAACTAGCTCCCTACCTTTCTATCTCTCTCTTCTTTTTAATGGAATTAGCGCAATTAAAGGTTTCGAAGGGTATGGTATTGGACCATTAGTGAACATCTAAAGCCACCATAGCAGATACATCCAAAGTGGCTCCTGAATTGCATCTATGGTGTGCTTGTCAACCGTGTTATGATACTCAAATGGGCAAGGCTCCTGGAATGAAACCCGTTTTCGTTTCAGCTATTTAATCTCTCAGACAGATAGTCTGGGGTGTAGATCCTTTTGTTCACCTTGTAGAAGTTATTCTCAAAGTATAGCACAACCTTGGATGTTTTGCAGTATTATGCAGTACATTTAGATTATAAACTAATCGGTTTTTTGTTTATTTCCGGGCTTGATGACTAATGTCTTAACGAGGTTCTTTCAGATATAGGCACCTGATTTAACTCCATCTTGGAGTAATAGGAAAATTAAAGTGTCCTGTGTTTTGCCAAGTTTTTAATTTATTCAGCTCTTGTATTGTTGTACATTAGTTCACTTGCTCTGATGGAAAAATGAGGTACTTCTATTAAAGGGGTTAATGTAGTTCATGCTTGATAGTACTATCTTGTGTATTAAGGATAACATTTCACCCGTAGGGAATCTTTTGTCTTTTGGGTAGGAATGTAGGCCGAAGGTCGAGTTGTGGTTGTTTTTTTTTTTGGTTGGATTTGATCTTAGAGAATTGAGGTTTTTATTGGTGATTATTTAGTTTGATTATAATTATATCAGAATTCGGGATCCCTTTAACCGTTGGCTTGAAGCTGATTAATGGCTTGGCTAACTAAAGAACATGTTTATTTTCCTCCAATAGAACCAACTAATATGCATGTTACTGTGCCACCAGAAAAAAGACAAAGGTATATAATCAGTCAGCGGGCTTTGCGTGTCTATCAATTTTGTGTGCAAGGACAGTCATTGTGTAATGATCAATAAATATGGTCCTCTTGCATACCTTTTTTCTTTTTTTCCAGATATTTATTGCCTTCGCACACAGTCTTATAAGTAGAGAAATGTACTCATTCTACTTGAATTCGTTCTAGATATTGTTGTTACATGACTGCGAACTTCTGAAGTTTGTCCATTTAGCTTCTATGTTTCGTTCAGGCATTGTTCTGCTTGCGCATAGACCTGCCTACTTTGAGAGTTCAAACTCAGTGTTAGTTTGGTAGTTTTTAGGTTTTCTACTGGAATGTCTGTCTTGTGTATAGAATGAGAAGCCTTTAAGACTGGTCGTATATTTTATCATCACCAAAATTGGCTTGAAGTGTCTCAACCGCCTCAATCGTTAAGGAGCATAGCACGGGAATGGGAGTGAATAAAGCATTTAATTCACTCTATTATGTACAGATTTTTCTATTATTTGATGGTTTGAGACACTGATTCACATAGTTACCAATAGCAAAGATTCGCCCCATTTACCTTTTGTACTTATACGTGTAATATTCTGGAAATAAGTTATGCTAAAATGCTGGGCCTGTAATGTATTTTCTTGGAGACGATTGTCAGAGGGTTCTGTTCTGTTCCAGTATTCAAGCCTGAATTGACTGCAATTCTTGTCTCATTTATATCTACAGATTGGCATACTAGTTTTCACTTCGTCTTGTTCAGTGTGATGAGAAGGTTTTGTAATCTGTGAACTATGTAGCTCTTGCATGCCCATATGATTCGTTATGAAACCACTGAGCTTTTGCTCTTTAATTTGAGTAGCTTTAACTGCACATAGCTACCAATGGCGAAGATTCGCCACTTCCCTGCACCCTCTAATGACTGTTCCAATGGTCCTGTGACTTGCCTATGGGCCCAACACACCTCTCAAACCAATCCAAAGACCAGGAAAATATAGTTTTATTCACTAGATCCAAGGCGAATCTTGTGTATTTAGGCCTAATGGATATAAAGGAATTACATGCATAGGACAAGGAATAAGTATAGAACAATTACAAGATTTTATACGTCTTTCAGAGGTAAAAGCAAAATGGTAATAAATTATAAAAGACTAAATGATAATATAAAAGACGATAGTTACAATATCCCAAATAAAACCTTGAAGGGAATCTGTAGAGGACGTCATCATACTTTTGTATCTTCAGTCTTCGTATCCTCAGATGATTCGCTTGATGAAATAACAGGGCTTGGGCTTGGTCTCTGTGCGTCTTGGAATAGAGGGTCTTCAAAGAGGCTGCTTGTAGTAGTTGAATTCTTGATGTCTTCAACAGCCTTGTTGTGTTTTGTAGTGTTGATGCTGCCAAAGGTTTTGCTGATTAAGTATGCAAAAGCTTCAGCTACCTGTTTTTGGACCGTATAGGCCTGTCGCTTTGCTTTTTTCTTATTTCTTTTATTTTGTTCCGTTTTACCCAAACGGTCAGGGGTTTCAGGAATTAATTTGCCTTTACCAGATACCTGTTTTTTTGGGCTATGAGTTCTTTCTCCCGAACTAGAGGGATTTTCAGAGATTTTAAGTAAACCCCCAACTTTTGTTTAACAAAGCCTAAGGTAAGCATAATCATTTAAAAAAAACAAAAATCATTAACAGAGTCTCTCTTTCCCAAGTAAATGCCATATGATCTCTAATCAAGGCTATATTGAGTTGTTTTTAGTCATACTAGACTTTGAGATAATCCTTTTCAGTTCATAGAATGCTTTTCACCTAAGAGCGTGTTCACCCCAGAATAATAAACAAGTTTAAATAAATAAGAGACTTACTTGAAGCAGCTAATTATTTGAACGAAGAATTGCGAAGTTTATAGAGAAAGGTTGGATAGCATAAAGAAAGCAGAGAGTTTTGAGAAGGAGTGTTTGATTGCTCTGAATTGAAAGTGTAATCGCGTGTTTACAAATGAAATCTGCCTTGGCCTAAATAGGCAGAGAAAAGCTATGAACAGGCATTTACATGATTGCCTATGGTTTACAGGTGTCCTACTGGATATGACTAAAGGACTACATTACAAAATAACTTTTATAAAAGTCGCAAAGTTAACAGTAAAAGCTAAAGATGCTTCATACTATTTAGCAGCTGTCTTCTTCTTTATGTGCCGAATAAAGTTACTTTGCAGAGATCAGTCTTGTTCAAAATTTGTATTTTCCTTTAATAATGCGTCTGGTAGTTATCTTGAAGTCTTGTCTTCTTTTGTCCATGTCTGATAGCCGAAAGTAGTCTGAATGCTTTAACAGCTGTCTAGATGCTTGTACCGCTGTTTGTCTTGTTGTTGCTTCTGGAAGATCCTTCTTTGTAACGTGTCTTCTTGTCTTCTTCTACCTTTGGCAATTTGTCAAAAGTTGATGTCTTCTTTTCATCTTTTGTCAAAAGTAGATTCCCTCTACCTTTTTCTTTCGCAGAATTGTCAAAAGCTGTTTTGTCTTTTTGTCCCTCTTTTCTTTTCATCTTTTGCTAATTTAGTCAAAAGCTGCGGCTGTCTTTTCTTGTGTCTTATTACTCCAGCTGTCACGTTCTTGAAGAAAATCTGTAGAGAACGTCATCATACTTTTGTTTCTTCAGTCTTCGTATCCTCAGATGATTCGCTAGAAGAAATAACAGGGCTTGGGCTTGGTCTCTGTGCGTCTTGGAATAGAGGGTCTTCAAAGAGGCAGTTTGTTGAATTCTTGATGTCTTCAATAGCCTTGTTGTGTTCTACAGTGCTGATGCTACCAAAGGTTTTGCTGATTAAGTCTGCAAAAGCTTCAGCTACCTGTTTTTGGACCGTATAGGCCTGTCTTTTTGCTTTTTTCTTATTTCTTTTATTTTGTTCCGTTTTACCCAAACGGTCAGGGGTTTCGGGAATTAACTTGTCTTTACCAGATACCTGTTTTTTTGGGCTAGGAGTTCTTACTCCCGAACATGAGGGATTTTCAGAGATTTTGAGTAAACCTCCAACTATGACAGGATTTGATAAGTCTTTACCAGCTACCTGTTGAACTGGACTAGGAGTTCTTTTTCCTGAACTAGAAGGTTTTTCAGTAAGTTTGAGCAAATTACCAGCTATAACAGGACTTGGTCTATCTTTACCGAAAGCCTGTGAATCCGGACTAGCTACTCCTTTAACCCCGAAAGTAGTGGGTTTTGAAAGAATAGTGGTGTATCTGTTCTTCCAGTCATTGGCTTCTAATTCTAAGACTTGTATTTGGGCCTTAAGTTGGGCTAATGGTGTATCAAAGTGTGATTTTTCTAAAAGCACATGATCATGTCTTGTCTTTAATATATTAAAATGTTTGATTAAGGTATTGCAGTTTTCACAGTCTGTAATGGTGTCTGTGTTTGAGCTATCTTGACAATCTGGGCTAATATAGTAGTTAGGCCCGTAATGGGTTTGCATAAGTGTAGTTGCTTCTTTAAAAGTAATAGTACCTTTATACCAAGGCTAAGGGAAATTACCAACACCTCCGACCATGGCTTCAGGATAAATTTTGAAAATGCCTGTCATAATGCCTTTAAAAACGCAATAAAAATTATATTTTTTAGTGTCTCTTATTTTATGAAAATAGTTTGCTAATGCATTGACGGTATTCACAAACCATCCGTTGTCTCTTTTTATAAATGATTGCCATAAGTTATCTAAAAGGGTTCGCTGATCAACAGGAAAAGGTCCAAGTTTGTGGTCTTTAACTTGGAATCTAGATCCAGCATGTATAACTTCTAGGTTATTACCATTGTAATTAATTCTATTTTTTCCTAGGTTGTCTATGTAACTAGTAAACTGTGTAGGAAAAACTGGATTAGCTTGATTTACCTAAGCTTGTCTGGTCTGAACGGAAGAAGAGGATGCCATCTGAAAAGAAAATAATAACTTTGTCTTTATTCTACTGCTATTGGTCTAAGGTTATCTTAAGATAAAATCTTTCTAGATAAAAAATCGGCAATAGAATTGTCTACACCTTTGATATGTTGCAATTCTATTTTATCTATTCTATAATTGCTTAAAGATGTCATTGCTTAAAGATGTCATGAATTTTAACCATCTATTCGTATATCTAGAGTCTTTATTGTTGTTGTATCTGACTATGGCTTCACAGTCTGTTCTAATGCAGAATTCATGCTTTGATATTAAAAGTGCTTTGAAATGTTCTAAAGCGTAAACTATTGAAAGTAATTCGTAATCTAAACTGGTTAAATATTGATTACTTTCTTTGTATTTACCGCTAGCATATCTGCATATTCTTTCTTCTTTCTTATTACTGTATTTATTGGATTTGCAGTATAAGACTGCTCCCCATCCTTCTTTACATCCATCTGTTTGGACTATTAAGTAATCGGTGTCTAAGGGTAAATATAAGTCTGGTAATTGTTTAACTCTTTCTTTTATAGTTTTTATAAGTCTGATGTCTTCTATATTAAAATGTCTTTGTCCATTTTTACGAGTTTTATTGTATAGAGGACCTATTAATTTGCTAAGATCTTTGAAATAAATTCTGGCTTTGTTAACTAATCCTAAGAATGCCTGAATTTGTTTTAAACCTTCTAATTTATCCAGAAAGTCTAAAATCTTTTTAGCTATATGTTCTTATAATTTTATCTTGCCGTTTCCTATTTCCATTCCTAAAAATTTTACATTTGTTTTAAATAATTCTACCTTTCTCTTGCTTAGAATTAAACCGTGTTTGTTGAATAGTTAAAAGACTAAATCTAGATGTGATAAATGCTCATGTTCATTTTTACTACAAACTAAAATATCATCAATGTATACTAAAATAAAAACATTATAAGGTCTAAAAATATCGTCCATTTTGCGTTAGAAGATACTTGGTGATGTCTTAAGGCCAAATGGCATAACTAACCATTCATATAGTCCTTCGGGTGTAGTAAAAGTTGTCCATTTAATGTCTCCAGGCCACATTTTAATTTGATAAAAGCCTGATTTGCAATCGAATTTACTAAATATCTTCTTGCCTTGAATTTTACTTAAAAGAAAGGTCTTATTTGGGATATTGTAACTATCGTCTTTTATATTATCATTTAGTCTTTTATAATTTATTACCATTCTGCTTTTACCTCTAATTATTTCTGCATGATTCCTAACTATGAATGTTGCGGATCTATGAGGGCTATTACTAGGTCTAATTACTTTTAATTGTATTAAATCTTGGATGTGCATTTCGAAATCTTCTGTATCTAAACTACTCGCTTCTATGTTAGTTGTTTTAACTATATAATCAGGATTAATAATGTCTAACTTACAATATATTTTGTTTAAATCCCATCGTTTGATAGGATCTTCTCCTATAAAAGGTAGTCTTTCTATTGCTTTAAGAATATCATATTTGTTTGTAAAAAGGTTTATTAAATTATAGCTGATTCTTTCTTGACTATAAATGTCTAGATCTATATTATAATTTTCTTCTATATCTATATCCGAATCTTCTAATTCTTCTATTCTTAAACATTCTTCTTCTACGTTTGTTATGCAACAGTTAGTTTTTCCATTACTACAGTCGTCACATATTTTATTTTTGCCTTTGTGTTTTATATTAACATATTCCCCACCACGCTTCTGAGCGTACTCTGATGGAGTGTCAATATTAATAGGTGTATGTGTGACATTTTGTGCTAATTGTATAAAGTCTTTAGTAATTGTTAAAGTGTTATTGTCGGAGATTAAAAAGTTTATTCATAAAATAATCTTTCCTTCTGAGTGTGCAATAGGTGCACAAAAGCCTTGTTTTAGATGATAAGGTTTGCTTTGTGTATTGCATGGTGTAAGAAAAGTAATAGATGCAATCGTAATATATTGAGAGTAGTGTATGGGAGTATTAGAAAAGCCTATTCCTGTTATAGGTGTTTCAAATGTTTTTATATATGATAGATCAGTTAGGCTTAGGTCTATAACTGTAATGGTACAACATGTATCTATAATTGCATTTGTTTCTATTAATTTATTATAATGCCTTACATGTACTCTTGTAGTTATAAGGTTATTAAATCTTGCTTGAGTACAGAATTTTTCTATTTTAAAGTCTTGAATATCTTGAATTAATTGTTTATTATCTCCTATGATTAATTCTTCTATATGTTTTTGATTAATGGTTTCTTCTATTTGAATAACCTTTTGTTCTAAAAATTCTAATCTTCTATTAACATTTTTATCATAATAAGTGTCTTTATTGAAAATTGGTTCTTTTGGTTTGATAATATCTATGTTATATTTCTCTTTTATGCATTTTACGCAAGCTTCTTTATAACATAACTCGCATTTGCATCTTACTTTAATTGTTGGATACCAAGTGCATATATAGCATGGTATTGTATCTAAACCTTTTTCTATTTGCCATTGATGTATACTGTCTTCTTCTAAAGTTAATTGATTTTCTAACGGTTTAAACATAAAATTGTATACCTCGGTATTTCTTAATGAATTTATGAAAGTATCTAATTTATCTGTTGTTTCTACTGGAAGATTTTCTTCTTCCTCATCACTACTTATAGAAAGGGTGTCTTCGGTATATTCTTCTATGGATTTAATGCTATATATACTTTCTGTATCGCTTAAGGTCTCGTCTACTTCTAAGAGATCTTCATTAGTATTATTGACTTTCATTGCTTTAGAGTTATTATTATTATGTCTTCTAGGACAATTAGAGCTTAGATGATCAGGTTCTTCACATGAATAACATGTAATTTTGTTTTTATATATTCTCCTAGTATCATATTTTCTAACATGTTTAGGATTTAAGAAAGGTTTTCTTGCTTTAATTTTTTCTTAAATAGTATGTTTTTCTAGGTTGTTTATATCTTTTATAAGTTCTCCTATTGTATTTTGGTCTTGATTCTTCTTGACCATAATGTTGTGGAGTATATATTTCTTTGCAGAAACTGGTTTCATTCTTTAATTGTTTGGCTATTTGTATATTAGTACATTTAGAAACTAATATTTCTATAACTTGTTCGAAAACACTTCCTAACGAAGGTGTAAATCTAGAGTCTTCATACATCTTTTTAATTGTTTCATATATTTCTCTTCCTAATGCGCCTGGAAGTTGTTTAAAAAATTTTCTATTACTGTCTTATTCCATATATTTCCGCTTTGGGACGCGAAATAATAATATTCTTGCATAAATGGCTTTATATTATGCCAGTTGTAATATCCCACATCGGTTGTGGGAGAGTTTGCGATTGGCCTTATAAGACCCTACCTATGAACTCATAAGTACCTACTTGGCTAGCCCTTTTGAGGGAGGCAATACCCTGTAGTGGGGCCGTGGACCGGGTCGTTACAAATGGTATCAGAGCCGACTCTTGAAAGCTCGGGCTGGGCTGTCTAGTCGGGTTGCCAATGGTTGGGGGAAACGAAGGCAAGCCCTGGTATATCCCACATCAAGAAGATGGTCGGGGGAACGAAGGGTGAGCCGGGTATATCCCACATTAGCTAGAGAGGAAGATTCTGGGCTATGTGTGATTGAGCCTTAGCGAGGACGCTAGGAAATAAGGTGGGGAGATTGTAATATCCCACATCGGTTGTGGGAGAGTTTGCGATTGGCCTTATAAGACCCTACCTATGAACTCATAAGTACCTACTTGGCTAGCCCTTTTGAGGGAGGCAATACCCTGTAGTGGGGCCGTGGACCGGGTCGTTACACCAATTGTATAAATGAACTTGTTCTAATTTTCTAGCTGCCTCAGTTTGGATCATAGTATCTCCTGTATTGGGATTTCTTCCAATTATGGTTTGGAAATTTTTCATGTTCAAAGCCGGGAGGTTGAGCCACATAGACCTCCTCCAAAATAAAACCATTTAGAAAGGCACTCTTGACATCCATTTGAAAGAGTTTAAAATCTCTATAGCAAGCAAAAGCTAAAAGCATTCTAATAGATTCAAGTCTAGCTACCGGTGCATAAGTTTCATCAAAATCAATTCCTTCCTCTTGGTTATAACCTTGGGCCACTAATCTAGCCTTGTTTTTAATCACGATTCTGGATTCATCAAGTTTGTTTCTAAAAATCCATTTTGTGCCTATAATCCTAAAGTTTTGAGGTTTAGGCACAAGGGTCCAAACTTGATTTCTTTCAAATTGAACTAGCTCTTCTTGCATAGCAAGCATCCAAGATTCATGATGTAGAGCTTCGGAAAATTTCTTTGGTTCAATTTGGGAAAGAAACGCTATATTAACATGTTGTTGAAGAGAGCGTCGAGTTCTTACCCCACTCGAAGGATTACCTAAGATTTGATCGCTTGGATGATCCTTTTTGTAAGTCCAATCTTTTGGTAATTCTTGAGAGTTGTCCAAGTTTGAAGCATCATTGATTGCTTCCTCATTTCCCCTTTGAGAACTTGATTGTTGCTCTCCTAGATCAATTTCTTTAGGGTTGTCTTGTAGTGTTTCACTTATGTCCAAAGTTCTCAAGTCATTGTCCATGTCATCTACATTAACAATGTTAGTCCTTCGAAGAAAAGGATTAGTCTCATCAAAAGTAACATTAATGGATTCTTCAACAACCAAAGTACTTTTATTATAAACTCTATATGCCATACTATTATTAGAGTAACCAAGAAAAATACCCTCAAAGGTTTTGGAATCAAATTTGCTAAGGTGATCCTTGGTATTTAAAACAAAGCATTTGTAACCAAAGACTCTAAAAAAGCTCACCTTAGGTTTCTTAACATTAAAAAGCTCACCTTAGGTTTCTTAACATTAAAAAACTCATAAGGGGTTTTTAACAAAAAATTTCGCAAGATAACTCTATTAAGAACAAAACAAGCACAATTGACCGCCTCCACCCAAAAGTATTTAGGTAAACCATATTCGTTAAGCATTGTTCTTGCCGCTTCTTGCAAAGACCTATTCTTTCTTTCGGCAACACCATTTTGTTGAGGAGTTCTAGGAGCTGAAAAGTTATGTGATATCCCAAAGTCATCACATAAGGCTCCTATTTTTGAGTTTTCAAATTCTCTACCATGATCACTTCGAATGTTGGTAATCAAATAACCTTTTTGATTTTGAACACGTTTTGCAAATGAAGTGAACACATTTAGAGATTCATCTTTGGTAGCCAAAAAGAAAGTCCAAGTATAGCAAAAATAGTCATCAACAATAACAAAACAATATGATTTACCACCAAGACTAGTAGTAGGGATTGGTCCAAACAAATCCATATGAAGTAATTGCAAGGGTCTAGAAGTAGATACCATTTTCTTTGGTTTGTGAGAGACCTTCTTTTGCTTACCCATTTGACAAGCATCACATACTTTATCTTTCTCAAACTTGATCTTCGGGAGACCCCTCACAAGTTCTTTGCTTGAAATATCTTTCAAGCGCTCCATGTGCATGTGACCAAGTCTTCGATGCCAAAGCCAAGATGTTTCACTAATAGCACTTAGACACTTGACATCTTGGTTAGCTAAATCATTTAATTGAATGGAGTAAACATTGTTATCTCTACTACCAACCAAAATAGTTTCATTGTTCTTCAAGGATAGAATAGTGCATTGAGAAGCCTCAAAGATAACTTTAAAACCTTTATCACTAAATTGACTAATACTTAGCAAGTTATGCTTCAATCCTTCAACATATAACACATTCTGAATTGAATGTGGTTCCTTACCAATAGTTCCTTTACCTTTGATTTTTCCTTGAGAATTGTCACCAAAGGTCACATTTCCTCCTTCTTTGAGATCAATCGAGGTGAAAAGAGATATGTTGCCGGTCATATGTCTTGAGCATCCACTATCAAGAATCAACTACTTGCTACTTGATTTTGCTTTGAGACATACTTCATTATTTGCCATGAAGCAGAGATTTGCTTGATCATTCTCTTCATCACTTGAATCAAAATCATTCCATGTTGAAGTATGTTCGGCATTCATTGCTCTTTCCTTTTCCTTGTTCTCTTTCTTAGAGAATTGTCTTCTTTTAGCTTTTTCCCATACATCTCTTCTTTCCTTCTTCTCCTTTTTGTAGATAGGACAATCCATCTTCATGTGTCCCGGCTTGTGGCATTTGTAGCAAAGCCTCTCTTCGTTGCTAGCATTTTGTTGCCTTCTTCCATCATTCCTTCTAAATCTTAAGAACTTCTTGAAGTTCTTTGCAACCAATGCCATATCCTCTTCATCAAATTCTTCATCATCATCACTTGACTCAAGGTTTGAAGATGAAGCTTTAAGAGCATTTGCTGTAGGCTTCTTCTTGACGTCCTCTTGATCAAAGGTCTTGAGTTGCATTTCGTACGTCATGAGTGAGCACATCAATTCATCAAGAGGAAAGATGTTGAGATTCTTTGATTCTTGGATGGCGGTGATCTTTGCATCCCAAGCTTTTGGTAAGGACCTAATCACTTTTCTTACTAGATCACCATTAGTAAATTCTTTACCCAATTGCTTCAAAGGGTTCACAATGTTAGTAAAACGAGTATTCATATCCGTAATAGATTCATTTGAAAGCATATGGAATAACTCATAATCTCTAAACAATAAGTTCATCTTGCAATCTCTAAGAAGAGAAGTCCATTCATGAGTGACTTGAAGAGTATCCCAAATACTCTTAGCGGAATTACACATAATGACTCTATTGAGTTCATTAGTGTATAAAAGAAAACACAAGACAATTTTTCGCTATAGCATTAATACAAATCATCTTCTTGTCATGATCACTATAATCCGATTTTGATTTAGGTTCTTCAACCTTATCAACCACTTTTATCGAAACGAATGGGCCATTCTCAACAATATCCCACATCTCATAGTCTTGAGATTCTAAGTAGATTTTCATCTTAACTTTCCACACACTATAATTGGTCCCATTAAACAATGGAGGCCTAGTGGTAGAACTACCCTCCATACCCCCAACATAAGCCATGATCGATTAACTCTCTTGGCGTTACCCAATATAACAAGAGCCGAGGCTCTGATACCACTTGAAACCAATAAAATAACTCTAGAGGGGGGGTGAATAGGGTTTTAAGACTACTTTAAAAATTAACAACCAACAAACCTCAATCTCAAAAACACAAATAAACAAACAACCAATCTCAACACAAATGTAAAACGATAATGTAAAGAGAGAAAGGTTTAGAGATACTTGACAAGGAGAATTAAATGGTTCGGCTTGATATACCCATAAGCCTACGTCCACCCCTTCAAGGAAGTCCCTTGAAAGGCCCTAGAATCCACTAGTATGATATTCCTTACGGGTCAAGATCGAACCTCTTACAATCCCTTGATGCTATGCCCACATCAAGAACAAGCTTTGACAAACCCAAAGCTCCAAAGCTTGACAACCCCAAGCTTTGATACAAGAACCTTTCAATGAAAAAATGTGTACAAGATTTCACTCTTAAGAAGTAGATGAGTACAAGTTGAAGTACTAGAACAAGAGAGATGAGTATATGATGACTTATGAAAGTGTATCTCTCTCTAATGTAAGCTCACAATAAATGCTCTCTTGAAAAGGATGAGAAATCAATGAAAACAAGAGAGATTTGAACAATTGCTTTGATCTTTGAGAATATGAAAGATAGGAAAGCTTTGAATGCAATTGATGATTGAAAACAATGCCCAAGATGAGTATTTATAGAGGTGAGAATAAATGTGACCGTTTGGGGTTAGGTAGGGCATTAAATGCGCCAAACGGTAAATGCAGTCGACTGCAATGCACCATTGCAGTCGACTGTAACCCAAAAAGTAGCCGTTGGAAATTCAAATTTCCAACTTGCAGTCGACTGTAATCCATTGCAGTCGACTGTAATAGGCTACTGGAAGTATTGCAGTCGACTGCATTCCAATGCAGTCGACTGTAATACCCTACTGCCCAACTTGCAGTCGACTGCATTCCTGAAAATGCAGTTTCCTTGTTTTTAAAGCATGAAAAACTTTTATGCATGCAAGGGAAACCTATGGGCAAGTTCTAGGTATACAGTCATCGTAACGATCATCTCTCTATGTCTAGTTTACAAAGACGGAATTAAAAGCATGAAAACTTCAATCGACGAATTCCCTCTTTGATGCGTTCCGTTGAGAGTCTTTGACCGTGTTGCTCGTCTAATAATCCGTTTGCATGAGTATGAGATTGTTCATATTGCTTCATCAACTCAATGCATGTTAGACAGCATAATCATCCATGTTAGTTATCATCAAACTCAAATATAATCCTAGGTTAAATAACCGTAGCGTTAACAATATCAATTTCTTCTATTAATAAATTATTATTTTCTTTTAATTATTTTTTCTATTTCTTCTAAAGCTTTGTTAATTTTTTGATCTAATTCTATTTTTATAATTTGTTTCAGGTTTGGATGTATCTATACTTGGAGTTTTAAGAGAAGACATAAAGCTTATATCTAGTTCTTTTAAGCTTTCAGGAATCTGAATTGTATTGTTTTGATTAGGTTGTATTGTATATTCAGGTTGATTGAATATATCTAGACTATTTTCTCTTTCTGTAAGACGTATAAAATCTTGTAATTGTTCTATACTTATTCCTTGTCCTATGCATGTAGTTCCTACTTTCTGATTTAGAATTTTTATATCTAGGTTTTTTAGGATATCAAAATCTTTGTAACTATACATTTTCTACTTCTTCTTGAATGTCTTGGTCTTCTAGGTTGGTATTTGCTTCTACATAATTTAAAAGTAATAGTTCCTTTATGCCAAGGTTGAGAGAAATTACCAACACCTCCGACCATGGTTTCAGGATAACTTTTGAAAATGCCTGGCATAATGCCTTTAAAAACGCAATAAAATTTGTACTTTTTCATGTCTCTTATTTTATTGAAGTAGTTTGCTGATGCATTGACGGTATTTATAAACCATCCGTTGTCTCTTTTTATAAATGATTGCCATAGGTTATCTAAAAGAGTTCTTTGATCTACTGGAAAAGGTCCTAGTTTGTGGTCTTTTACTTGAAATCTGGATCCTACGTGTATGACTTCTACATTATTTCCGTTGTAATTGATTCTATTTTTTCCCAAGTTGTCTATATAACTAGTAAATTGTGTAGGGAAAACTGGATTAGCTTGATTTGCCTGAGCTTGTCTAGTCTGAACGAAAGAAGAAGATGCCATCTGAAAAGAAAACAATAACTTTGTCTTTATTGGTCTAAGGTTATATTAAGAAAAAAAATTTCTAGATAATAAATCGGCAATGGAATTATCTGTACCTTTAATATGTTGCCATTCTATTTTATCTATTCTATAATTGCTTAAAGACGTCATGAATTTTAACCATCTATTCGTATATCTAGAGTCTTTATTTTTGTTGTATCTGACTATGGCTTCACAGTCTGTTCTAATGCAGAATTCATGCTTTGATATTAAAAGTGCTTTGAAATGTTCTAAAGCGTAAACTATTGCAAGTAATTCGTAATCTAAACTGGTTAAATATTGATTACTTTCTTTGTATTTACCGCTAACATATCTGCATATTCTTTCTTCTTTCTTATTACTGTATTTATTGGGTTTGCAGTATAAGACTGATCCCCATCCTTCTTTACATCCATCTGTTTGGACTATTAAAGATTTACTAATTATGTAGAAGCAAATACCAACCTAGAAGAACAAGACATTCAAGAAGAAGTAGAAAATGTAAAGTTACAAAGATTTTGATATCCTAAAAAACCTAGATATAAAAATTCTAAACTTAGAACCATACCAAGAACCGTTTAATTTTGACGACATGATTAATAATTTTAATCTAGACCAACAGACGACGTCAGATATATTAGACTCTTAAAACTCCAAGTATAGATACATTCGAACCTAAAACAAATTATAAAAATAGAATTAGATCAAAAAATTAACAAAGCTTTAGAAGAAATAGAAAAAATAAGACAAGAGGAAAAATTATTAAAAGAAAATAATAATTTATTAATAGAAGAAATTGATAACATATTAGATGACATTAGATTAGAAGAAAACATAAACCTAGAACAGTTTGAAACTGAATCTACAGATACACAAATTACTATAAACAATGTAAAATTTAATTTAATGAATGAAGTACCTTACGTTCTCATGGAAGAAGGTGAAGGTTCAGGAACTACTAATAATAGAAACAATGATGGAAGTAGATTTCATACAACGCAACCAACAGCAAGACCACAATATGCTTATGGCAATTTACCTAGACAAAGTGCAAACATTGAAAATAACAAATTTAAGAACCAATTACAAATAAAGACACTTATTATGATAAAAATGTTAATAGAAGATTAGAATTTTTAGAACAGAAGGCTATTCAAATAGAAGAAACCATTAATAAAAAACATATAGAAGAATTAATCATAGGAGATAATCAACATTTAATTCAAGATATTCAAGACTTTAAAATATAAAAATTATGTACTCAAGCAAGATTTAATAACCTTATAACTACAAGAGTACATATAAGGCATTATAATAAATTAATAGAACAAGTTCACTTATATAATTGGCATAATATAAAGCCTTTCATGCAAGAATATTATTATTTTGCATCTCAAAGTGGAAATATATGGAATAAGACAGTTATAGAAATTTTTTTAAATAAACTCCCAGGAGCATTAGGAAGAGAAATATATGAAACAGTTAAAAAGATGTACGAAGACTCTAGAATTACACCTTCATTAGGAAGTATTTTCGAACATGTCATAGAAATATTAGTTTCTAAATGTACTAATATACAGATAGCTAGGCAATTAAAAAATGAAACCAGTTTCTGCAAAGAAACATATACTCCACAACATTATGGTCAAGAAGAGTCGAGACCAAAATACAATAGGAGAACTTATAAAAGATATAAACAATCTAGAAAAACATACTATTTAAGAAAAAGCAAAGCAAAAAAACATTTCTTAAGAAGCAACTACACTTATGCAAACCCATTACGGGCCTAACTACTATATTAGCCCAGATTGTCAAGATAGCTCAAACACAGACACCATTACAGACTGTGAAAACTGCAATACCTTAATCAAACATTTTAATATATTAAAGACAAGACATGATCATGTGCTTTTAGAAAAATCACACTTTGATACACCATTAGCCCAACTTAAGGCCCAAATACAAGTCTTAGAATTAGAAGCCAATGACTGGAAGAACAGATACACCACTATTCTTTCTAAACACCAGTCATCAAAACCCACTACTTCCGGGGTTAAAGGAGTAGCTAGTCCGGATTCATAGGCTTCCGGTAAAGATAAATCAAGTCCTGTTATAGCTGGTAATTTGCTCAAAATTACTATCTAATTTATCTGTGATTTCTATTGGAAGGTCTTCTTCTTCTTCTTCACTACGTATAGAAAGGATGTCTTCAGTATATTCTTCTATGGATTTAATGTTATATATACTTTCTGTATCGCTTAAGGTCTCGTCTGCTTCTAAGAGATCTAGAAAATATGATAGTAGGAGAATATATAAAAACAAAATTACATGTTATTCATGTGGAGAACCTGATATATATATATATATATATATATAACATTCTCGTGAGAAGATAATGGCTAAGTGATTTGTGAACATTTTTGTGAGAAGATAATGGCTAAGTAATATTCACCGGCCACCAACTTCACCCAAGCCACTTCTGAGCTGTATGTCCCAGATTAAAGGCATAATTGAGCCCATAAAACAGGGGGGTTGCATAGTATGGTTGCTTCACAAGAGCTCATTAGAGAACATAAATATGTGTTCGAGAACTTATTACGCGAAACACCGTTTTCACTTCTTTTTTGGCTGCGTGATGTGAACAAAGTTCTGTTTTTGTTGTGTTGTATTAAACGGTTTTCTAGTTTTATTTTCAGTAAAATGGGGGCATATATAGTTAAGTAGTGGAATCCAGAATTGTCTTTAAAATGGACACTGAATAAAAGAGAAAAAAAAAACTTTAAAATTTATATTTGAGCTGCACTTAGTTTTGTGAGTTATACTTTTATCGCTAAGGTGACTAGATAGCGGTACTAAAAGTGGAGCTCAAATGGTAAAAAATGAAGTTAAATGTCACTTTTCTTATCTGAGCTCTACTTTTTTCCATTAAAGTCGATATATAGCAACACTTCTAAAGTATTTAGAGTTTAAAGTGGAGCTCGAACAATGAAAAGTAGAGTTCAAATATCAGTTTTCTTTATTTGTGTACGTTTAACAAGAAGACATCCCTTTTAGAGTTTTTAAATGAGTATTTTGTCTATATAACATAAAATGTCTAGTACAAAGAAAAGAAAAACGGATACAGCAACTGAGCACGTGTCCGCCTGTGCCACACTTGCTCCCGGCAAATAATTGCAACGCTGGTTTTAAGGATGAGTGATTGCCCTTCTCCAACCCTTACTGCCCAACCTGAAAGCGGGACAGCTAATGCGTTCCCAAGACTAAAATGCTAAACACAGTTCGTTCGGTAGCTCACACAAAATCTAGCAAAAACTGGGTGAGATAGCTCTAGTTCAGCAGAGAAATAAATTAAAGAATGGCTTTGACTTGTAGCAGCTTTTTCGTGGTAGGAATACCGCCAATGTCTATATTAGGAAAGTGAGCAACATGTTCGGAATGTAATTACCCGAGTTCCACACGCCTTCGCCTCCGACTGCAAATGATGGGAATCCTATCCTAAAGACTCTAGTCATGGGGTAGGTAATTTTTTTTCCCCTCATACTAGCTCTACACCGCACATGGTCTCCTATCAACAAAGTTTCTTCCTCTTGACCAAATTTGTAACCTTCCTACGCGATACACTTTGGATCGAAAGAGTTAAGCTACAGACCTTTTTCTTCATTGAGAGTGGAGAGAGCTCTCCACGTTGGATCGTGTCCTTCAAGTCGCATGTTGCCCTTGTTTGTACGACACTCCTATACTAGAAAAAATGTAGCCAATGACCCGAAACACAATTGATTCTTTTTAAGTTTTTAATATGAAAACGAAATTTTAAAACCGATAAGGGTCTTAATTTTTGAACTACTTTCCAGGACAGTTGGAGTAAATGATCTAATATGATCAACCCAACCTATAAAGCAATTGATTTTTCAGTTCAGAATCCTTCAAGCCCCCAAAGTACTCCTTTTTGGCCGGTTCAAAGACAAAATAATTGGTTTGCATGAATATTCTAAAGCCAACATGCAACCACCATGTCCAGCTTTTTGAGCAATTAGTGGTCTCACCAAACATCAAAACCTTCAACTATTGGCCACTGCTTTGCTTGTAATTCTTATCCCAACCCAAGTAATCAAAAAACTAAAAAAGGTACAAGAACATGGTTGCCATTGACGATGAGTTAGGATATTTATAACCAACAAGGTACTCAATATATATAATTTTTTTTTTCATTTCCAAACCAGGGTACCATAAAGGGTTCTCTCATCACCAGAGGAAATTTCTTTTTTTCTTTTTTGGGATACTTTTGCAATACATCTAAGTTTGATACTTCCAAGCAGTTCCTACAATAATTAATATGTCTATAATATTCAAACATGTTTTATTGTGAATCATGAGACTTGATTTTATCTATAAAAAAAGAAAACATTTTTTCTAATCGTTTTGTTTTTAGTGGTGGTTACAAGTTGTGTTTCGGCTCGAAGTCGCAGCTCGAAAATGCAATTTTCCTTTACAAGTGAAGAATTCATATCAAAACTTTACCTCTATTTTATTTGGGAATGGCCTTTTAAAGGGCTAAAAAACATGAAAACCCAAATATTGGGCTTCCCATTCTTGGTAGTTGGAGTATACTAATCAAGGTTTCGCAAAACCCTTTGTCCTACTCCGCCCATTCCTTGTTGGTGACTCCTCGTGAACCCAACTTGATAGAGAAAGACCGTGACCATTTCTAGAGTTTTTAATTTCTCCCAATACCATGTAGTTGGTACTTTTTATTTAATTGGTTGAACAGAAAATGGCTAGGCATGGCATAAAGTGTAAGCTTTTTGCCACATTCTCTCCAAATACTTAGCTTTCTCTTGGCAATAATGGAGGTAACTGTGAACTTGTTTAATGGTATTTGTACTTCTTATATTGACGGTTGAAAGTTGGTTAACCTTATTGAAAAGGCAGCTTCATGACCAAGCATTGAATAGAATAGAGAGATTATTGGTGTGGGTGTTTAGCACAAATGGATTAGAGGAAAGAAAGATGCTAATGCTAAAAGGAAAAAAACAAGAGATGCTGCTTCTATTCATGGGAAACAAAGGTAATTAAAGGCTGCTTTCATGGCTTTTGTTCTTTCCTGGGGAAAAGGCCAGGAATCTTATTCCTTGCTGAAAATTCCATCTTAGAATTATGTTTCAGTGTCGGCAGGTGTTTGATCTTTCTTTGCCATAATCCTTTTACCAGTAAGAAACGCCTAAGGCATGAACTTGATAAAATTTCCGAAGCAGTCTTTCAGCAGTCTTTCTTAAAACATGTAAACCATGATATCGATTGTTGAGTCTGTACCGTAGTAACTTAATACACTTTTAGAGTAGATACTAGATAGTGACTTAACATGGAAGCCGAGCTATGATTTCACAAGGTCTTGAGTTTAATTCTTCATGCTTGCATATTTGATTCTCGTTCATTATAGTGCAATTTGCACCCTATATATTTATGTCTTATGTTCTGGTGCACTTCATTATGTCTGTCTATCCACGTGCATCCGGGTCTTGCACGTAAAAAAATATTAAAGCATGGAGTACATTGTTAAGTTCATTTCCTACCAGCTTAAACTTTTAGAGCAGATGAAATTTTAGAACAGAAATACTCTCCCTTTCCTCAAGGAAAATAAAGGGTTATAGTAATATAGTAGACCTCATGTCTCAATAAGCAAGGATACATATACCTTCCCAACTACAAACTATGATACATGTACATCATACCATGCTACTACCATCTAACCCAGATACTACTAGGGTTTAATCTTAGACACTTGTGATTAGCCTATCCCTCCACAGTGCAAAGTCAGACTATGATCCTTTTAATGAAATGAACTTTGAGGAACCAAAATTTATTTGGACTAAACAGAAACACCACAAAGGTTTCCATTAAACTCCAACTAATTAGACTAGTTCTTCTGATAGTTCTTCCAGCAACAACCCGAATATAGCGAGCTCAATTTCCATCGCCGTCTCTCCCATTTGCTCCTGATCATACCTCTTCCATCCACCTATCTCTCTTCTGAAATCCAGTTCTACCATCATGTCAATGGTGTTTGATTCCACTCCCTTCCATGAATCCAACCTCTTGGAAACGCGCTCGGTCACCACTTCATTATCATCTACGCAATTCTTTCTTTCCTCGGCAATGAGGTCTGATACCAACCTTTTCATGTCGCCTGGAATTTTCCTAAGATGCTGAAAACTCGATCTGCTCAACACTTCTCTGACAAAGGTATCAACAATCTCTTCACTGTAAAATAACGCATCATTACAATCACACTCCTCGTCGTCCACTAGGTGATCATCATCATCTTCGTCACTTTGTTCTTCTAGCATTCTTTTCTCAAGTTCAATAGGGTCCAACTCTGCCAGTCTCTCGAACCTACGAAGCTTTTGCAGAAGCTGTTGTTTGGTTCCTGCAAGCAAGGGGAGTTGAAAGAAAATGAGAATCTGAAAAAGGCTACAAGTTACATTCTTGATTATAGGTAATTTATAAAGGAGAACGCAGTAGCTGGAGAGAAAATGCTTATGCTGCTATGCATTGTAGCGGGGATATAGACTAGATAAGATGATGCATCTCTGTTATAATTGAGTGAGGAAAGATATCCCCCTTCTGTGGCATGGGCTTATGGCTTGAGTTCCTAGAGTTCCTTCTTTCATAGTGACTTCATTTGCTCTGCCAACTACTTGCCTAGAGTGCCGTCCTTTATAGGGACCTTTCCTACATGCAGTATGATCAATGTTATATAGACTTTTGAAGCTAAATTTCTGGCTGAACCGGCACCCCGATACTAAAATAAACTAGGCAGTTTAAGCAAAAAGGTGCTGATTAAGATGATTACTGCCCCCACAAAGCAAATGCTGAAAGATTAAGAGGGAATTCAACCCCGTACGCATTCAGTCCCACACAAAGCTATAAAGGATGAAAGGGTACCAGATAATTTCTAACGCAAAGAAGTTTGAGAAATAAATTCAAAAATAGTTAGGTACAAAAGAATTATTATATCCAGATCAGGTGATATTGCAGCTTGCTTCTGAAGTCAGAATAGATTGGTAGGGCAGTGAGACCATGATAGAAAGGCTTCCTCTGAAAAATAAGTTCATGTCAAGATCAAAACCACCAAACAAACAGCAAAGCCAGAAAAATCCGCCAACAGAAGATGGATGATTGCTACAGTTCATTGAACTCGCAAGGACGATGGCCATTAAGGATTTTATCCCCACCACCTAGATGTGGGTCGCACACGAAGTTATGACCATGTTAGCATTGTCTAATTTACAGACCAAATGAGGTCACAAATAACAGAAAATTGTTGCACACCTCATTGCTGTAGTACACTTTTTGCGTACAACCATTTGTACACTACGATCAAGAAAGTTCTCATTGATCCCACAAATAATTCAGATTTCAAAATCGATATAATCAACGTTGATCACGACACCTTCTGAATCTATTCACCAAGCATAAAAGTCTAAACCAATGCATGTACCATGTATGTTGAAAAGGACCACACAACCGATATGGAGCTGAACAAATTGAAAGATTTACGTGCATGTAACAAGTAACTAGTACGTACTCTGCATATGTGCATAGCTGCATTCAAGATCATAAACATCCTCCTCCTCCTCGTCCTCAACCTCGTCGCCACCTTCGCGTTCTTCATCATCGTCTTCAAATGGAGGATCCAACACCGATACAGGACTGTACTGATACTTTTCCTCCTCCTCTAGTTGGGTTTTTCCTAAGCTCTCTGCTTCGTCTATCTGTTCCTCCTAATTTAAGAAGAACCATAATCAGCAAATGCTAGAATGTCAAGTATATAGTTGACATGTACTCGAAACAAATTTAAGCAGGATATCTATCAAACATTAACATAACTTCAGATACATGATAACAAGTGATATATCTTGCTTTCTAAGTTCCCATATATATAAATTCTCCTTACAACCACCGGGAGGCCAGCGTACCAATTTTACGTCATTGTAAAACTCTAATAAGCACCAATAATTTGCAGTTTTAAATGCCCAATCACGTATAAACTCTTTACACCAGCAGGGAGGCCTGGAGCACGAGCGTTTCATCACAGTGACACAGCTTGACGGCAGTTTTTGAGAAGGTTCCGGTCACAATAAAGCAAGCTTACTGTTGCTCCGACAACAATGCAATTATGTAATTAGCATTGTCATCTTGTGCTAAAATCCATGATTCAGAAATGTCGAATGTTGACTTTTCTAGCACATTCTTTAGATGTTAACTTCACAATAATGTAAGCTTTGGGTGGCTGAACTGAAGGATTTTGGACTGTTATCCAGGGGTCCGATTCAAAAAATAAAATCCAGATTTGTCATTTTTCGGAAAATTATTTTCTGGGCAAGTGTGTTTAAGAAAAGATTTTTGTGGCAGAGATTGTGATCCAAAGTACAGTTTACCACACAAACAGAAATGTGCAGATAACCAGAGACAAAATGACATATAAAACCCTCAACATTGACTGCATTATCTAAAACTGTAGAAAAATAATCATGTGCATCTTTGTCATTCAAGGGGGACATTCCGGCCAGCGATTCAGTTTTGCCGGTTAGTCCAAACAGTCCAGCTCACACAGCTGAGACACGAGTTGACTCTGTCAAACCACATTGTACACACACACACACACAGAGTCATCACATGTACATAATATGACCAAATATCAAGCCGAACCTGTTTGATGCCGCGGCTGGGAGACGCCGCCGGCGATAAAAACTCCGGCGTACTTCGGTCGGAAGGGCTTCTCTGAAGTGAAAAACGAAAAGGACTTAAAGGGCTTGAACAGAAGTGCTTCTCACAAGAATCAAACCCACCATTTTCTCTCTCTTCCAAGTCCTCGGACCTACTGCAACTACTGGAAGTATCCATATCCAAAGATTTCTCTTCATTGCTCTCAGACCAGCCAGCGCTACTAAGCCTACTGTTATTACAAGAGAAACCCAACTCATGAACAATCTTATCTTCCACACCCACCAAATTTTCGTCCACCTCCTCACTTCCAACAATCTCACGTTTTTTTGTCCGGTTTTTGTCTCTCAATTTCCTCAGAAGAGAACCCAGTAACCCAAACCCCACGTTTTTTGTGGATTTGGGTTTAGAACTACAAGTTGATGACTGCTGCTTTTGAATCCTCATTGCGGCTTCTAAAAGCAAAGAGGCAGTTCTGGCCGGTATGTGTAGAAAAACGGTGTTGGGACTCTTAGATGGACTTTTCACCGGCGAAAAATTGATCAGCGGCGATCTTCTGACATCTGGAGAGTCGTGGAACGAGAAACTAAAGCAGGCTTGCTTGCAGACGCTACGGTTTGAGGTGGAAGCCGAGGCTTCAACAATAGATTTGCGCTTCTTGACTTGCAATGTTGTGGGTCTGGTGGTGGGTTTGTTCTTGAGCTGTAAACGCCGGTCATCAATGTAGCTTTTCAACTGGAATGGCTCTTGATCTTCTTTCAACAGCTCGTGCAAATGCTGACGAGCCATATTTTGACAAACTTCTTGAAAGCTTTGATGGGGGCTTTGTGGAGATATGGAGATTTATTTCACTCAAGTGGACACAAGATTTTTCGAACTGGAAAAAGTTTGGGGGAGGTCATATATTGGGGATTCAAATCTGGGGTTTACGATGCCGAGGCAACGGTGGTGATAAATTAATAGCTATTATGATATGATGTGCGGGGAGCTATTAAATAATAGGGGTTGTGTGTGTGTGTGTGTGTGTGGGGAAGAACTGTAGACGTGTAAGACTGTTGTGTAGTAGTACTAAAATTAGTAGCAGGCAATCTTGTCTGTGGGAGAAGGGAGGAGGACTTTGATTCTCATTCTCTCTCTCTAGACTTGCCTACTTCTGTACGAGAGAGAGAGAGAGAGAGAGAGAGAGAGGTAGCTGCAGTGATGGTTGAATGTAATTTTGTACTCCGGTAAGCTATGTTAGTAACAGTTTGGGTGCTAAAAAAATGAAAACGCAAGAGGACAACACAGCCAGGCTACACGAGAACCGTGCTGTGCTTGCTGCCTTTGCGGGACCAAAGTAGGGTTTTCCGCGTGGTTCAGCTCTTTGCATCACAGAATTTTGGCAAGAGGATTTGCAATTTATGTGTTGTTAGTTCGCGATGCTTGAACATTGTTGTCACGGTGTGCAAGTATGTTGTACAAGACGAGTAAAAATTGATATCAGAATTTATTGAAGTGGTGAAATTTTGTCAAAGTTAAACAAGAATTGGTCAACGTAGTTTGGAATATGATTCAATCTATGTATAAATATATGATATTCTTTATTTTTACTAGGTTTAGAGGAAAGTGCGCGTAGTGCGACGCTTTGGATAAGTTACTTTAGATGCCATGAAGGAAAACTAAATCTTTAGCGATAAACCATAATGCAAATTAACATTTATGTTGATCGAGCATCAAGTGGTGTCACATTGAAATAGCAAATATTTTTGTATGCTATATAATTTATGGTTACTAATCCAACGTTTGTTTTTATTTTATTATTCTTTTTCTCTTGTCACAAGCTAAAGATATTTACGTTATGTCAAGAGGATGCACGTGCAGTGTTTACACGGAGAAACCCTTTGCGGCAAAACTCCTCCATACCTATCTCAACATTGAAGAGGAGAGAGTCGAGCCTGAGGGTGTACAAAAGAAGCAGACATACTAATATCAAGACTATCAATCTTGACTAATTGGTCAGCAACTAAGTTAGCATCACAATAACAAAAGGTGAACTGGATGTGGGTGCAGTGGCTCGCTAATGTCATGTAGTCGCACGGGAGGTGTGATAGCCATTGGCTGTTGGCATCAGCGTGCGAAGCATAGCTAGGGCAACAAGAGAGTCAAGCTCAATAATAACATAATATAGATGTAAATCAATGACCAATTGAAATGCAAGTCGAATGGCCAAGTTAACGTAGGCCAAAGAGCGAGCAGGTTGAGGAGAAGATTGCAAGACTAGTCATGTCATATGTAAATTGTTTGGATGTTTGGAAAAGTAGAACGCTTTGTTATGAGGAGGAAAAAAATAACGTGTTAGCCGTATGGTTGGATAACTTAGGCTTGCATTTTGTTTTGATGATAACTACACATTAATTATGTTCTAATGTATGCTTTGAGTGTATTCTTAGTAAATATATACATGCACGCTCATTAAGACATATTTGAGAAGTTGGATAGATGGCTTAAAGCCAAA